>CM019068.1:147403428-147711332 GCA_009667805.1 Leptobrachium leishanense | reverse complement strand
TATAAAGCAGCGCTGTAATTACTCTGAACGCCGCGTTCTCCCGACCTCTATAAAGCGGCGCTGTAATGACTCTGTATGAACGCCGCGTCCTCCAGGCCTCTATAAAGCGGCGCTGTAATGACTCTGTATGAACGCCGCGTCCTCCCGGCCTCTATAAAGCGGTGCTGTAATGACTCTATATGAACGCCGCATCCTCCCGGCCTCAATAAAGCAGCTCTGTAATGACTCTGTATGAACGCCGCGTCCTCCCGACCTCTATAAAGCAGCACTGTAATGACTCTGTATGACCGCCGCGTCCTCCCGGCCTCAATAAAGCAGCGCTGTAATGGCTCTGTATGAACGCCGCGTCCTCCGGCCTCTATAAAGCGGTGCTGTAATGACTCTATATGAACGCCGCATCCTCCCGGCCTCAATAAAGCAGCTCTGTAATGACTCTGTATGAACGCCGCGTCCTCCCGACCTCTATAAAGCAGCACTGTAATGACTCTGTATGACCGCCGCGTCCTCCCGGCCTCAATAAAGCAGCGCTGTAATGGCTCTGTATGAACGCCGCGTCCTCCCGGCCTCTATAAAGCAGCGCTGTAATGGCTCTGTATGAACGCCGCATCCTCCCAGCCTCTCGTCCCTCACACGCATTAATAATGAAGTCAGGTGATACGGGTCGTGTAAATCATAATATTATACAAAGCCTCCTCCGTTTCCAACATAAGAAGTTGGTCTTGTGTGACAGAGGGATTTATTCCTCACATAGGGAGTCTAAGGCTGGGGTCAGACGAACGCAGTTTTAACGTGCGTTTAACCGCACTAAGGCTAAGGTCAGACGAAAGCATTTTTAACGTGCGTTTAACCGCACGAAATCACGGCCGTGCTAGCAGCAAATGACGTCCAATGCCGGGTAACATACGAACAACGGCCGCACGAAAGTTCGTCCGCGCAACGCAAGTGGCAAACGAACGCATTTTTTCTAGAACGTCAAACCGCTACTACTGACGTACAGAGTGCGCTGCGTCCGCATAGCGGCGTGTGTGTGTGATTAGGAGACGTCAGACGCTGCTAATGTCCGGCCAACATAACGTCCAGACACAAAAAGTGTTTTATGATCCGTACAAAATCACGGACGAAAATGCGCATCGTATGACCGCTATCGCGTATTCCGTGAAAAAATGCGTCCATTCGTTCGAACGCACTTTTTCACGGACAACGTGAAAAATGCGTTAGTCTGACCCTAGCCTTAATCACGGCCGTGCTAGCATCAAATGACGTCCAATGACGGGCAACATACAAAGAACGGCCGCACAAACGTCCGTCCGCGCAACGCAAGTGGAAAATGAACGTATTTTTTTGAGAACGTGATACCGCTAGTACTGACGTACCAAGTGCGCTGCATCCGCTAGCGGCATGTGTGCGTGATTAGGAGACGTCAGATGCTGCTAATGTCCGGCCAACATAACGTCCAGACGCAAAAAGTGTTTTATTGATGATCCGTAAAAAATCACGGACGAAAATGCGCATCGTAGGACTGCTATCGCGTATTCCGTGAAAAAATACGTCCATTCGTTCGAACGCACTTTTTCACGGACGACGCAAAAAATGCGTTCATCTGACCCTAGCCTAAGCGGGAAGAGCGGGATTCCTAAGGTATCGTCCATAGCAGCATGGTCAGACCATATCCACTGATGGATGAAGCTTCCTGGAGCAGTGGAATAAGAGGTTAACTAATAAAAATCACATAGAATGGACGGAGGAATAGAAAGAGCAGTCTTTGTGGTGTTATAAGCATTATGAAGGTTGTGATCATAAAGAACGTTTTTAGTGGTTAGTTTTTATAAAGTGGCTACAAGTATTTCTAAACGCCAGCAAGTTTCATAGAACTAGTATGTGAAGTAGGTGGGTGCATAGGGTCTGTCGGGGAAGATGGAGAGTGAGGTGATCTCTAAAATAATGGGTTTTCAGAGACTTCTTGGAGGACTGGAGAAACCGTCTAATGTTGCGGGAGAGGGCACTCCATAAACAGGGAGCAGCTCGGGAGAAGTCCTGAAGGTGAGATTTTGGGGGTGCGGGTACTAGGAGATGATAACCTCAGATCTTTGGCAGAGCAATGGAACATACCTGCTAATAAGGGGGAGGAGATGTAGGCAGGAATGCAGTTATGGAGAGCTTTGTATGTAAGCACCAATATTATGAGTTGGATTCTAAAGAAAATGGATCCAAAGCAGTGAGGTGTTGGAGGTTTGGTAGAGGAGCCTGGCAGAGACGTTTATTACAGACTGCAGAGGAAGAATCTGGGATCTCTTTAGGCCAGAGAGAAGGAGGTTACAGTACTCAAGGCGGGAGCTAATAAGAGCTTGAATGAAAATTTTAGTAGAGTCCTGATTAAGAATGGGGCGGACTCAATGTTTTTTAGGTGGAAGTCGAAAGACTTGGTAAGTGACTGAACGTGAGGAGTGATTGAGAGAGGACACAGAGGCATCGGGCCTGTGATGTAGAAGTAATGGTGGCACCATTCACCTGAAGGGAAATCGGTGCAGGAATGTTAGCTCTAGAGTAAGGGAAGAGAAGTCCAATTTTTAGAGAGGTTTACCTTTTAGGAAACAGCAAGTCATCCAGTTTGAAACAGCTGATGGGCAGGCAGTAACACAATCCAACCAGGAGGAGAGAGATCACGAGAGGTTTGGTAGATTTGGTTGTCATCAGCATAGAGGTGATATTGGAATCCGTAGCAAGAGATGAGGTTGCCAAGAGAGACGGTATAGATTGAGAAGAGTATAGGGCCCAGAACAGACAATTGAGGCAGTGACCCCCACCCTGGTCCTCAGGGACCACTAACAGGCCAGGTTTTAAGGATCACCTTGTGGGAAACGCAGACTGAATCCTTCAATCACTGAGCAGCAAATTAAATCACCTGTGCTGTGCTTCAGATATCCTGCAAACCTGGCCTGTTAGTCGACCCCGGGGACCACTGACTCGAGGTACCGCAACTTTAAAGAGGAACTGGAGGTGACAAGGTGCCTGCGAATCAGGTACTAAAAGATCGAATAGAGAGACCTGAAGAGAACTAATGGTGTCGCTGAGGTCAAGGGAGATTGAGAAGAGTTTGTTCGACCAGTCCTGCCCATAGTCAAGTCCATCACCTGTTAAAGACCCCCATAAGAATAACCAATGGCTGTGCCCATGAAGTAAAAAGTCTTTGATTAACCTCCCTGGCGGTCTACTTTTTGGGAAAAACCACGTCTAAAAGCGGTCCCCCCCCCCCCAGCGGTATTCCCAAGTGTGGCTCGGGATGCTGCTGGATACATCACCTCTCCCTGCGTTCTCTCGATGTCCCCAGCTGCCTCCTACCGCGACCTTATACTTCCTGGTTCCCTCCTTGCGAGAAGGAATCCAGGAAGTAAAACACTGTGATCGCCGGAGGAGACTGCAGAGATCATCGAGGGAGCGCAGGGAGAGGTGATGTGTGTCTCGGGGTTACCGCTCTCAGCAGTGAAATTTAACCCCGAGACACACTCGGGATCACCGCCAGGGAGGTTAAAAACATCCAGATTGAAAAATGATAGAAAAAAAGTAAATAATAGAAGGAAAAACAATAGAAAAAAATTCAGTCATCATACAGATGTGCCAACCCGAGGGACGTAGCAGCTGTACACCAGGTATAACCAGGAAAGGAGCTTCTGTGGGGGTATAATCGTCAGCAGACTCATAGGTTAGTCTTCATAAACTTTAGACTCCTGGGCGTGAAGAAGGGGGAGCCGTGCCCACAGTCCAGATCGTAGGGTTCTGCCTTCCAACATCTCTCACAGTGGAGTGATGAAATCCATGTAGCTGGGCCACAAAGGAGATGGTATTGTCTGCCTGTATTCCGATGGTTAACTATGTTATCTCCTTTGACATCAAACCGCTGCAATGGAATGGGGGGGAGGCGGCTTCAGTGTGACCCACCCCCAGCAGTAGAGACTTCAGGGTTGACTGCTGGTAGTCCCCCACTTCTATCCAGCAATTTAAGATACCCTACAATATTAAAAAAATATATATTTATAACAATCCCCTTCTCTCCAGCGACACTGGGTTCCTCTTCCTCTCCAAGGCTTCCAAATGGTGATGTCCCTGGAGTTCTTAGGCAAACTTTGTATCCATTGCTTGCACAGAGCTGCACACGCACCACCATTCCGTGTTTTCTGTCTCCATAAATGAACATTCAAAAATCCCATCTACCAAGTAACAACTGTGTAGGTCAAAGAAAGCCCTTCACTTCACACAGCTGTACCAGCCAAATGGGACTGGAGGAGCAGGAGAGGGGGTACATTGCGCAGCGTGACCACTTTAATAAGCTCAAGGGATCAGGGTGTATAGATTGTCCCTTTTAATTAGTTGGAAGGAGTGTGTCGATGCTGCTCTGGGCTTCATTTCACACAACACCGGGCGACCTCTAACGTGCATAATATTTATCTCCAGTTTCAGGAATACTGTGCTTCCTCTAATCGTTCCCTTCCACAAGAACTGGGTGTCCGGGTAAACTGTGATAATGAATAAAGACAAAGCCAGGGATCCGCTGACCCAGAGGATCCTGGATCTAACTCTGGAGATCATCTTTCTGCTGACTGGAGAGGTAAGAGATTCTATGAAATGCACACATTATTCATGAAATTTAATAACCCTGAAGTTGTCTTGGTTGCACCATACTGTTGTTGGGGTTCTCAGCAGATCAAGCCGTGTAATAGAACCTGCAATGAGGCTGGGAGGTGGGCAAAGCCAAACTTCTTCCAACAAGTTACGTATTTTAATATACCTTGCCTAAATTGTAATGATGTGCTCTGAATTTTCTATATTTAGTTTGTTAAAGCCACTTGCCTAATATCGTGTACATCCCTCTCGTTCTGCCAAAAGAGCTCTGATGCACTGAGGTATGGAGTTCACAAAACCTCAGAAAATGTCCTGTGGTATCTGACACCAACACATTAGCTGCTGATACTTTACGTCCTACAAATTATGAGGTGGGGCCTCCATGGATTGGATCTGTTAACCTGCCTTGTATTCCCGAGTGTGACTCGGGGTTAAATTTCGCTACCGCTATCGGTAACCCCAGCCAAACACTCGGGCTGTATTCTCTCCGCATCCTTTGCTCCCTCGTAGTCTCCGCAGTCCACCGCATTGTGAGCGCGGCAGCCGGCGACTTGTTTCCTGGTTCCTCTCCCTGTGAGACACGCGACGCAGGAGGGCGGGACCAGGCGGCAAATTCAAACTCTTAAAAAATTACAGTAAAAAATTATTTACAATAAACTTTGTGCAGTGGGTGCTGGGATTCCTGTCCAGATGTGGACTGCCAATGAAATACAGGACACGTGGGTACCAAAGAAATTAGAGTATTTATTCTCAAAGCAGTTTTACTGAAATAAAAGGCAAATAAAAATAATTTGTAAAATGTAATAAGGCTTTGCAATACAAGTTTCGCTGGTGGATCTGGAAGCACCAGCGAAACCTGTATTGCAAAGCCTCATTACATTTTAGAAATTATTTTTATTTGCCTTTTAGTTCTGTAAAGCTGCTTTGAGAATAAATGTTCCTAATTTCTTTGGTACCCGCCTCTCCTGTATATTTCATTGGCAAAGGAGTCCACATCTGGACAGGAATCCCAGAACCCAGAGGAAAAAGGCATGTTTTTGGTTTGATATACAATTAATTTACATTATTTTGGAGAATTAGTTTTGGGATAATAAATTATTATTTCGTGTTTCAAACCTTCTCTGACTCCATGTGTTTACTAGACTCTTGCTTGCACGGATTTCAGTGACTTATTCCTACAGAATACAGTCTTACTATATAAAACAACACATTTCCTTTCCAAAAAAATTGAAACGCCTTTAGACACAAAATTTTGAAAAAATTAAACTGCCTGGGAGGTTAATCCAGCACATCCCACAGATGCTCAGTCAGATCGGGATCTGGGGAATCTGAAAGTCAAGCAACATCTAGAAATCTTTGTCATGTTCCTACAAACCATTCTTGAACAATATTTGCAGTGTGTCAGGGGGCATTTTCTTGCTGAAAGAGGTCCCCTAAATTCCTATCATGGCCAGCATTACGTTTTCAGCAATATAAGCTATAGTGACTGTTCTGTGTGACGAGACAGGCTATCTTTCACTCCCCACGACCATCAGTGGAGCCTCGTTGCCCATGAAGTGGGTTTGCCGGTTTGCTGGTTGTCATCCTTGCCCACCTTTTGGTAGGTACTAACCAGGAACACCCCACAAGACTTGCTGTTTTGGAGATGCTCTGACCCAGTCCTCGAGCCATCACTTTTTGTCTCTTGTCATAGTCCCTCAGATCTCCTCATTTCCCCGTTTTTCCTGCTTCCAACATATGGGATTCAAGAACTGGCTGTTCACTTGCTGCTTAATATATTCCACCACTTGACAGGCGCCATTGTTATAATGCTGTGTCTGATCAGGGTATTATGTTACATTACTCTTGTGATATTGAGCTGAACCTGCTAAACACATCCCTTATTTTACTCTGCTGTTCACTGTGTGAAGCAAAATCTTATGAAGAATATATAAAAGAAAACCCTGGAGCTGTTTGATACTGAGACCTTTCAAAGGACAGATCAGTAGTAGCTTCATCTTATAGTGCCGCTATCATGGGTAAAACTTTGACAGAGCATCCCTTATCTACAGATCGCCATATTTTTGCTTCTCTATATAACTGGAAAAAGGGGAAAATTTAGTGTAACCCTTTCTCTGTGGACAATGTGCTGGAGACATTCTCGGGTTTCCTCATTGCATGTAGAGGACATCTCCAGCACATCATTGAAGTCCAAGGGATTGGCACCGATCACGGACTTCTCCCACAGGGGATTGACATCTTGGATGATGTCAGAAAGGGACCTCCTTCAGCCAGACAGGAAACACCCTATTGAGGAGCTGCAGGGGTCCTTTGGACCGTAAGAGCTAGAGGGCCATGGGAGATATCATTGTAATGGTCGGAGCAGGCCAGAAATTAGCCGCCATCTTGTTCACTAGCAGCCATCTTGAGCAGACCTGGGGGAGGTAGTAGCTGCAGGGTGAAACTTTCAGCTTTTCAATAAGCCATCCCTTTATCTCCAATATGTGGCTGCCGCTGCCCTCTCACTGGAGACTTTCATTGCAGGTTTAAGTTGCTGGGCTGTATAACAATCAGCAACAGGCAAGCTTTTGAAAGTCCCGCTCGAGTAGCAGTGTGTGCTCCTGCTCCTAGCTCCCAGCCTGATCTCCATTAACACTGATAACCATTCAGTGGCCGGGGGCGTGAACTAGCAGCTACCACCAGCACAGGGTGAGACAGATCCGAGGTCTGTTTAAAAGACTGATCAGCACAGCTCCTGCTGCTTGTCCACCGGGCTGACTGCTCTCTGACAACAGGTTGCCCGGCTTAGAAATCCTCTTGTCCAGGGCGTCGGGCTATGCAAGTTGCCCATCCCTCGGTGTGTGAGTGCGTAGATAGGGCTATTTTGTTAAAGGAACTCTGCAAAACAAGCCCTGACATGTTTGTGCCTATTTAATAGTGTGCCCTTCCCCCACCATTTAACCTTTCAGACAGCTTAGTTGTGGTCTGGCTCTCTGTGTCTGCACATCCGTTCATTTGGTGGTGTATTTTTAGTGACGCCTACTAGGACTTTTTTTGTAAAGCGTTTTTATTAGACTAGTTTAATTCATTAACTGTTTGATAAATATACATTCTAACTTGAAATATGGACGCGTATAAGTGGTCAAAACTGTTGCAACCCTTTTAAAAAAAAAAAAGGCGCAGGGTTAGTAAAGACTTTAGAGTGAACTCTATCTACACATGAAAGTATGCACTTCATGCAGATTGCAGTAAGGAAAAGGGAAGCCGGGTCAGATGGAACACAATATACTTGAAAAGGAAATTCCTCCTGAGAATTATGATATTTCGGGTCCTATATTGAATATGATTTATTTATACATTGTTGACATATTATATATTTAACCTCCCTGGCGGTGTTCACCTCTGAGAGCAGTAACCCCGAGACACACTCGGGCTGATACATTACCTTTCCCTGCGCTCCCTCGATAATGTCTGCAGTCTCCTCCGGCGATCGCGACCTCGTACTTCCTGGATTCCTTCTCGCGAGGAGGAAACCAGGAAGTAATGAGGTCGTGATCGCCGGAGGAGACAGCTGGGGACATCGAGGGAGCGCAGGGAGAGGTGATGTATCCAGCGACATACCGAGTGTTGCTTGAGACACACTCGGGATGCCGCTAAGGGGTGCAAAAAAACCCCAACAATTGACCGCTTTTAGACTAGAAATTTCACAATAAATAGACCGCCAGGGAGGTTAAACATATGATGTAATTTTTTTTTATTATTTTTTTTAAAAGGATTTTACCAGGAAGGATACATTGAGATTTCTCTCGTTTTCAAGTATGTCCTGGGTGGCGAGTATGTACCGTTAGGTGTCTTGCCCAAGGACACTTACTGGAGCGGTTGCTCAGTGGGATCGAACCCATTAATCCACAGGCTCTCTCTTTATACTTTAAAAGAGGTTCTTTATCATTAGGTATATAATTTTTTTTCTAATTTTGGGGCTAAGTCAATTTAATTCCTTGTCACTACCAACAAGATAATTACATTTTTGTATGATACCATCTTTAAATTTGGACTGACTGGCTACAAGACATATACCATTAAGTGTCCATTTCTAGTTTAAAAAGAGTACCCCATAGCATATATAACCACAAAGGTTTGGATGATAAAATGCGATTATAATGATTTTACATGCTACAAATGACAGAAATCTGAATGGAAATTAATTTTTATTTTTTTGTTCTTTTATAGTATTCCAACACGACATGCCATTTAGACATAATAATGATAGATTTTGAGTCTGCTGAAAAAAAGGACATATAATTTGTGTAGGCTCTACTATAAAACATGACTTCAAAACACGTTTGATCAATTTGTGCTCATCTTCATGTTCAAACAGGAGTGAAATGGCACTGCAGCGAAGGAATTAACCTCCCTGTCGGTCCGATTCTAATTTATTCTGGCCCCTAGGGGTAGAAATGTGGCTCGGGGGTTAACTTTCAATACTGAAAGCGGTATCCCGAGCCACACTCTGGCTGATACTTACATGTCCTGCGCTCCCTCGCTGTCCCCGCAGTCACACTCCTTGCAAGAAGAGAACCAGGCAGTGTGACGTTGCGAGCGGCTGGAGGAGACTGCGGGGAGCAGCGATGGAGCGCAGGACATGTAAGTATCCAGCCCGAGTGTGGCTCGGGGATACCGCTTTCGGTACAAAATGTTAACCCCGAGCCACACTCGGGAAAACTGTCAGGGAGGTTAAAGCAGGTGGCATGTCACCGGGCCACTCCGAGCATGAAAGCCATCCAACAGGACAGCCTTGTTCTCCTCTGCCTGTCAAACACAATGAGCATGGGCCCGACCTGTACGATGGCTCTCATGCTGACGGCAGCCCCTTCCCCCTTAAGGTGCTTTCCTGTTGGAGAGGGGGAATCTTTGAATGAAAACGTTGACCTATATAAAGCGAGGGATGCCCTGTCAAATAGAAAAAAACTTGTTTTACCCATGACCGGTTCCCTTTTAATGACTGTAAATAAAGGTTACAGCATATGATACAGCACACTATGGAAATAAGAGCAGAGAATGATGTATCAACAAAAGGATCAGGGGAGAATCCCAAGGCTTGAACATGTTTATACTCCTAAAATGCAATCATCTCTATTGCTGTTACTTTCAATGTGAAGGGTCATATGGTGGTGAAGATCCATGAGATGGTCACTGACAGCAGTCATCACCGAATATCAGAAAAAGGATACTGCAGGACCCAAAGCTTCAATACGGAGCCTCCACCCCACTCAGGAATCCATGAGCAAAACAATGAGAAGATCCTGGAACTGACCAATAAGATCATCCTTCTGCTGACTGGAGAGGTGAGGCTGCTGGGAATGGGACATTATACGGTAACACCCAGGCATATGTCTGGATGGTGACTGTGTCATTGTGTGTGTGTGTCAGGTTCCTATGCGATGCGACGATGTCTCTGTCTATCTCTCCAAGGAGGAGTGGGAGTATGTGGAGCGACACGAGGATCTCTACAAGGACGTCACGAGGGAAAATCACCAGCCAGTTATGGCACTAGGTAAGAGAAGGTTTAATTCTCATGATCTGTGTGTCAAACACTAGAGAAATGTGTCCAAACTGAAATGTGAGCTGTGCGTCTGATAGACTCGTTCCTGAATGAACTTCTCACGTGTTAATGTGATTTTCCCTTTCAATAGATAAATCTGTATCTGGTGAATCGCACACTCCGGTTTCTTTATCTGATTCTGGAAATAAATCTATAACCAATAATGTGGAGCAGCATCTTAACAAGCAAACAAAGGGACGAGCTGAATCTGCAACGAATACTGACCAAGAATCCCTGACTTCTGGAGAAGAACAAGTCACCAATAAAACCAATTATTCAACCATAAAATATTCACCTACTGATATTAAGCAGGAACCGACCTCTTGGGAAGAAGAAAATCTCACATATGATGTTCTAAATAAAACCACAGAAAATATATTGGCAACCTATTCCTCTTACAAAGGGTCAGACTCCCATAAAAGAGGAGATATTGCAGATCCTGACATTTATTTCCTCCCAGAATATACACAGACTGAATATCCATCTATTGATATAAAGAAGGAATCGCCCATATATGAAGAAGCAAATCATACAAACACGGACATAATTAAACCCACAGAACATACACAAGCAGCATATTTACCTCATAATATTGGAGAATCTTTAAAAGGCAATACAAATCTAACGGAAATGCACCATAACGAGTCTTTAATAGAATCCGTAAAACCAAGTCTAAGCACGTATTATACAGATCTCGTTACTCATAGTTCAGTTTGCAAAGGAAATTCAGCTTCTTCTGACACGGAGAAAGCCGCATATTCTACGTCTGACCGTGTGGTACATGAAATAAATTACAGAGATGAAGAAACATTTTCTCGTACTTTTTTTGGGAAGAAATCTACTGATTCAGCGCTTACCTACCAACATCTTCAAACCGAAGAGCAGCCATTCTCATGTTCTGAATGTGAGAAACATTTTATGAACAAAATTGCTCTGAAAAAGCATCAGAGGATTCATACAACAAAAAAGACATTTAAATGCCCTGACTGTGGGAAATGTTTTACCTTTCTTTCACAGCTTGCAAGACATAAAATCATTCACTCAGGAGAAAAACCATTTAACTGCACTGAATGCGAGAATTGTTTTACTTCATCCTCATCTCTTGCAAAACATAATATGATTCACACAGGAGTAAAACCCTTTAACTGCCCAGAATGTGGGAAATGTTTCAAACAGACCTCACATCTTGCAACACATATAATGATTCACACAGGAGTAAAACCATTTAACTGCACTGAATGTGGGAAATGTTTCAATCGGGCCTCACATCTTGCAACACATAAAATTATTCACACAGGAGAGAAACCATTTAACTGCACGGAATGTGGAAAATGTTTTTCTGATCTAGCAACTTTAGCAAAACATAACAGAATTCACACAGGAGAAAAGCCATTTAATTGCACAGAATGTGGGAAATGTTTTACACAGGCCTCACACCTTGCAACACATAATGTGATTCACATAGTCGATAAACCATTTAAATGTGCTGAATGTGGGAAATGTTTCACTGATGCTTCATCTCTAGCAAAACATAAAATTAGTCACACAGAAAGTCCATTTAAATGCACTGAATGTGGGAAATGTTTTACTATGGTGTCATCTCTTAAAAGACATAACGGTATTCATACAGGAGAAAAACTATTTAAATGCCCCGAATGTGGGAAATGTTTCAATCGAGCCTCACATCTTGCAGCTCATAAAATTATTCACACAGGAGAAAAACCATTTAAATGTGCTGAATGTGGGAAATGTTTTACTGATTCTTCCTCTCATGCAAGGCATAACAGGATTCATATAAGAGAAAAATCTTCCAAAATGCCCTCGAGTTAAATAATTCACTTGTGCCTTCTTGTAACATGGAATTATTCACACTGGATGAAAACCATTTCATAGCTTTGAATTGGAAATGTTATTGGAGGAATTTTGTCTTCTTTTTTTTTTTTTTATATCTTCTTCACAGAGGAGAAAACATCTTGTAATGTACTGAAAGAGGAACCCACTTCATCCAGTCCTCACATCATTCCCCCACAGATACAAGGTTATTCCCTATTCACCGTTGTTTGCCTTTGTTTCAACTACAGTGAGGATCTGCCGTGCAGACTGGTAATAGTCAAACTATGGCAGACAATACTAGCAGCTATGTTCATTAGGGATGCACCGATACTGCCAATTGCACAAGTACTTGGTACTCGTGCTGGGTTGGCTTGCCAAAATCTGCGGGGCTGGGGAAGATGGCTGAATGCAATAAAAGTATTTGGCCAGTGTTCCCCTCCAGCCGGCCGTGTTACCACCGGGCTGTGGAGGCTGTGACACTGCCGAGATTTCTCAGGAGCCGTGAGATCTTGCAGGAGCATGTCACAACGCGTCACTGCCCTGCGACCGACTGCTTGGTAACGTGGCCAGCTCCTGGGGAATGCTGGCCAAATGCTTTTAAATGCATCTGGCCGACTTCCCCAGCATCTGGTCTTATATATACAGACCAGACATACCCATACATACATATATATATATATATCTGGTCTGAGGTCTGTGTTTCATGTATAGAAATGAAGACACTGCAAGCTGCTTGTGTGAGGAATCATGTTGGATCATAGAACTGCCTCCAGGTCAGAGGTCAGAACAGGAAACAGGAAGTATAAGCATAATCAATACACAACATCTCCCTTTTTTAACATTCAATACAAACGTAGTAAACAATTAACCTAAAACAGATCCAGAACAGTCACAAACATAGCATGCTGAGTGACTGGTAGGTACACTACAGATTGAGTCTATCTGGCGGTCTTGAAACTCGACCGCTACGCAAGGCCACAGAGATTTTGCCTGGGGAAGGTCGTGCAGCTCCAGTAGGCATTGATACAGAGCCGCCCTCCCTCCTGGCTGGGGTGTTCGGCACAGACAAACTTGATGGTACATGTGGCTGTATTATGTCATTCTCAATGTATCCTTCTGAAAGGACAGCAGTATTCCCTCCGCTTTGCGGATGCGGTCCAGGAGCATTGAGTACCTCGGGAGGAGCACGTGCAGGAGGCACATAGGCTTGTATGGGGAGTTGCTCCGCTCTTCGCAAGGCCACCCGATTGCGGCGGTAGAGACTGCCGTCTACATCCACAAGATATGAGCGAGGGGCTACACGCTGAACACAGGAACCCAGTCTCCAGCGACCAGTCCTGTCACCAGGAAGCGGCTTCATACGGATTGGCTCTCCAATGCTTAGTTCAGGTAAGTCCTTAGCAGACACATCATAAGACAGTTTGGCAATCTGTTTCCTCCTTCGCAGTTTCTCTAGGACACCTGTAACCACACAAGGTTCAAGTAATTTGTTGGCCACAGGCAACAAAGTTTTCAGTCTCCTTGACATTAAGCGTTGCGCAGGACTACTGTCCATGCCTTCGGATGGGGTGTTCCTCCAATGTAGAATGGCTTTCCACGGGTCAGTACCATCATACTTGGCCTTCTTACAAATATTCTTCACAATCTTGACAGCCGATTCCGCTTTGCCATTCGCTTGCGGGTGCCGAGGCGATGAGGTGACGTGCTCAAATCCCCAATCTGCAGAGAACCGTCTGAATTGCTCACATGCGAATTGAGGTCCGTTATCTGAGATAACTCTATCCGGCTGGCCATAACGTGCAAACTGTACTTTGCAACGCCTGATTGTAGTATCAGCAGACAGGTCAGGAAGTAGCTCAATCTCCCAAAAGTCAGAATAGTGATCAACAATTAGCAGAAAATCTTGCCCAGCATAATTCAATAAATCCATGCTTACAATTTGCCACGGCCAGGTGGGCAGCACATGCGACATCATGGGTTCTTTCTGTTGTGCCTGTGCATATTCATTGCATGCCGAGCAATGGCTAACAAAGTCTTTAATCTCATTCTGCATGTTGGGCCAGTATAGGGTATCTCGTGCTTGCCTATAGCATGCTTCTCCACCAATGTGACTGGCGTGAATACGTGTCAGCATCTCTGATCTTAAAGATTTAGGAATGATGACCCTCTGCCCCTTGTATAGTATGCCATCCTGAATGCCGATTTCATCTCTGAAGGTCCAATATTCTCTTGCAGTTAATGGCACCTCCTCCTTGGAATCAGGCCAACCATCCAGAACAACATATTTAAGAGCTTGCAAACTCTCATCGGTTTCAGTGTGCTGTTTTATCTGAAGCAATCGTTGGTCCGTGACGTTCAAATAGTCTGAATGATTAATCTGTGACAGGACATCCAGGTCCTGTTGAACATTGCAAACTGTGTGTTGTGCATAGTCGGGTGCACCTCCAGCTGCTGTAGCTCTGCTAAGAGTGTCACTAATATACATTTCCGGGCCAGGCTTGTAGACAACATTTAGGCAATAGTTTTGTAGTGTGAGCAACATGCTCTGTAGGCGTTTGGGCGCACACAAAAGAGGTTTCTTGAAAATAGAAATCAAAGGCTTATGGTCAGTTTCCGCCGTGATCTCGTCGCGACCATAGAGGTAGTGGTGAAAGCGCTGGCAGGCAAACACTATACTCAGACATTCCTTTTCTATTTGAGCGTAGTTTTGTTCAGTAAGAGTCAGTGCTCTTGAAGCAAAAGCGATAGGCTGGCCAGCTTGCAATAGGCAACACCCAAGTCCAGTTTTGCTTGCATCACTTTGAATAGTTACAGGAGTAGTAACGTCATAGTACTTCAGGACAGGTGTATCTGTGACCAAACGTTTGATGTCCTGCACTGCATTATCATGCTTAGGAAGCCAATGCCAAACAGCATCCTTGTCCAGAAGCCTTCTCAATGGCTCGCAGACCTCTGAGAGGTGAGGTAGGAATTTTGCCAGGTAGGTAACAAACCCAATGAAGCGCTGCAGGGATTTCACATTTTCTGGCTGTGGCATATCCAGTATGGCTCTGAGTTTGTCTGGGTCAGCCTTCAAACCCTCCCAGGATAGGATGTGTCCATGGAAGCGGACCTCTTTGACCTTGAATTGCAGCTTTTTTATGCCAAGTCTTAATTTTACCTGCCTACAACGATCCATCAGTTCCAGCAGTTTGCCATCATGATCTTGCTCTGCTTCCTCATCTGTGTCCCCACAGCCAACCACAAGGATGTCATCAGCTATTGGTTCGACACCACTGAGTCCAGTCAATAGTTCATGTTGTTTACGTTGATACACCTCTGGTGCAACTGATACTCCAAAAGGCAATTTGAGCCATCTTTTCCTGCCCCAAGGAGTCCAGAAGGTTGTCATGTAACTACTTGCAGTATCCAGTTTACACTGTAAAAATGCATCCCGGGCATCAACAAGCGTGAACAGACGTGCTTTAGGCAGCTTGTACAAAACATCCTCGAGCGTTGGCATGATGTAGTGAGATCGCCTCAGTGCCAGATTCAAGAATTTGGGATCTATGCATATTCTTAGCTTATCAGGCTTCTTTACAATAACCATGTTACTTATCCAGTCAGTTGGGTCAGTCACTGGAGCCAGGTGTCCATCGGCCTCATATTGGTCAAGCTGCGCCTTGACTGCCTGTTTTAACGCCACTGGCACATTGCGTGGTGCACATTGGACTGGAGGGACACTCAAATCAAGGTCAAAATGAACTTCCCCTGGTACGGATTCTACTGGCCCAGTAAACACATCACTAAATTCTTGTAACAGCCGATGTTTTGTCAAGGGCCCTTTGGATTGATTGTCTATCACGTTGAGCTCTGCAGGGACGGAGAAATGTATCAGCCCTAGACGCTCACAGGTTGAGCCTGATAACAGTGGCTTTTGGCGGGCCTCCACAATTTCAAACTCTAGCTTGTGTCTCTGTCCACGTAAGACACATTCAGTCCTGAAGAGTCCTAGAGATTTCATAAGCTCACCAGAGTATAGCTTTAGTTTGGTGTCACTTGGCAGTAGATGTGCGTCTGGCGCTAACATCATTTTGTCTTTTAAACACATTACATCACACGTTGCTCCTGAATCGAGCTGACAGGATTGGGGTCTATTATTTAAACGTAAAGTGACGAACCATTTCTTTCCTCTGGATTGCACAGCGCCGATTACTTCACTGCTGTATAGAACTTCAGCGGAGACTGTCTCTTCCTCATATGCAGATGCGTTCTCCACGGTGTGTAATTTTCCAATCGATGGCTGTCGTCTACTTGACAGACAAACATTAGCAAAATGGTTTGTTCTTCCACAAGACCTACAAGACTTCCCATAAGCTGGACACTGCTCTTTAATTCTTTGATGCACAGTCCCACAGTATTTGCATGCTGTAAGGTTGGCAGCGTTTGCGCTAATCAGGCGGCGTTGCTGCGGTTTGCTTATGTTATAACGCTGCATTGCAATGTTTATGCTGTCGGTCCTCTGTCTGTCCTGTTCCATGACTTTCAGACGTCTGTCAGTGAGCTCTGCTGTACGGCACGTTTCAATGGCTATGTTTAGAGTTAAGTCATGTTCTCTAAGGAGGCGCCTGCGTGCGCTCTCACTAGCTATGCCAAAACAATTTTGTCTCTTATTAATTCATCTTTGAGAGCTCCATATTCACAAGTTGCTGCCTTTTCTCTCAGGCGTGTAACAAAGTTATCAAAAGATTCTCCCTCTTCTTGTTTGCAGCACCCAAACACATACCTTTCGTAAATTATGTTTTTAGCAGGTTTGAAATAAGCTTCCAGTGCTTGTAGAATTGCTGTAACATTTTCTTGCTGCTCCGCTGTGAGATTCACATTGTGTTTATACACATGCCTGCATTCACTGCCCATCACTCTCCTCAGAGTTGCTGCCTGCACTGCTGCAGATTTCTCATTCAAGCCTGTAGCCAGGGAATAATCTTCAAATTCAGCTCTGAAAGATTCCCAGTTGCTGCTCCAATCTCCACTCATTCTCATCTCCTCTGGGGGAGGTATGCAATTCATTGCAGCCATATTGCCAGGAAGCCTCTGAGCTCTCAAATAGAAAAAAGGAAAAAAAAAAATCCACAAGGAACAGTCTTAGTCCACAGTTCACAAACCTGTGTAGTTTCCCAAAGCTGCTGTGCTCCAGACAAGAGGCTCAGTCCTGATTTTAGTTACTTCTGACACCATGTTTCATGTATAGAAATGAAGACACTGCAAGCTGCTTGTGTGAGGAATCATGTTGGATCATAGAACTGCCTCCAGGTCAGAGGTCAGAACAGGAAACAGGAAGTATAAGCATAATCAATACACAACAGTCTGTATATATGTATCCAAGTGGGTATATCTGGTCTGAGGTCTGTATATATGTATCCAAGTGGGTATATCTGGTCTGAGGTCTACAAGTATATACATGTATCTGAGTGGGTATACATAGATATGGGATGAGGTGTGTGCAGGCTGTGCAATGAGTAAATGGGGCGTCTGGCCATACATTTCAATATTAAGATAAACTGGACAGGCTTTCAGCAAAATCCTAAATTATTTATTGGAAAGCGGTCACATGACTTAAAATAAAAGTATAGTTACTCGGCTCGGTGAGTACCTGAATTAAAATATTGGTACTTGTACTCGGTCCTAAGAATGTGGTATCGGTGCAACTCTAATGTTCATATCTAAATATCGTAAACTGCAGCTATTCTCTTTTACCATTATTCCAGCATTGTTTGAAACAAGGACAGGTATACTTTGGTGACAACAAATGTGGCGATCACCACAGACCTCCCTTAGAAACTATGGTGACAACAATAGCTAACTTCACCTGAAACAACCCTGTAAACAAGCGAAAAGATGTGCTATTTACATAGAAACCTACACTGCGCAATTTAAGGCAGAAACCAACTACCACGAACTCCTGTAGCAGTTCACTAAACCGTGAATTCCTCAGATAACCACTGTAGCTGTTTCTCAGAAATTTTTCAAACCTTAACTTTTATTTCTATTTTATTGTTATTCAGTATGTGGGTACAATAAACATATCACTGAGCAGTGGAGGCTCATCTATAGGGCAATAGAGGAAGTGCCCCACCATTTTTGATTTTTTTTTTCTGTAATAAAGATTAAACTATATAGTTCTTCGTTCTGTTTTTTTCTTTTTCAGTTAGCATGTCTGATTTGATAAAATGTGTTATGGCCCTTTTATTTTATAACTCAAAATTTTTATTTTCAAAATTGATAACAGAAAAAAAGAGGGGAGGGGGATTACATAAGAAAGGAAAATTGAAAATCTTTAGCACTTCCGCGCGATCTCTCCCCCCGCCCCCACAAGGAAAGTAGTCAAGTAATTGTCACAATCTCCCAGAGCATCCAATGATTACGATTTGGTGGTTGGATGTTATATTTTTGGAGAGTCATCCGTTCATACCTTCATAACTCTGTGGTCAAAGAGTTAACTTCCTCTGAGGTTAGAAGGTTTTTTCCCAGTTGAGAGACAAAAGAAGTAATGTACATAATACGGTGAACCTTAGTTTGTAAGTCCAACAAAGTTCTGACAGCATACCTAGTATATAATCTGCCGGGGCAATTGGCAGTGTTACCCTGTTGCCTTAGAATTCAAACATACAACCCCTGTTCATAGATTGTAACTTTGTGCAGGCCCCTCATATTTGAAGCATGGTGCCCTCTTCAAGTTGACATTGCCTGCACTTTGAGGAGGCTGCGTGGTTGACAGGGCGTTCCCTAACTGGCACCAAGTTCCATCGAAACAGAACTTTACGTGTCACTTCTATCAGGCAAGTGCATCAATGAGCTCCTTTATCTATAGCGAACGTCTTGAGCCATGTTTGGGTAGGTAATGGATCGTCATTTTGAGTTACGCTTCCCAGGCCAATTGATATCTCCACTTCGTCTCAGCGTAGCGGGTGTTTAGCTCTTTAATTAATACATCAGCAGCTTACCCTGTTTCCTTTGCTGAGCAAAGAAAAAAAAGCTGATCAGCTGCTTGGATGCAGTCCAGAAATCTGTGGGAAGTGTTGTAATTCACTGTCTACAATTGGCCAAGCTAGGAGTTGATACTTAAATGTAGATCTTATCTGCTTCACATGTCGAGAGCCTGCCTTAACCTCGTAATGGTAGTGAATGCACAGCTACATTGTACATCAGATTCTTCCATTAATAATCAGGGTTTACTTCTTATTTAATACACTGACGTTTTCTATTCTTAGTTATTTAGGGGGATTTGGGTAGCATTAGTGTGTTGTTTTTTTTTAATAAACAATAATAAAATCCCTTTTTTTAACTTAGATTTTTTATATATTGAATATGTTCTGTATAAATCTTGTAGTTAAATTCATGATCACACTTCTAATTTGAATTTGATTTATTAATGGGACCTTGACTATATTGCTTATTCCCTATATATGAGATGTCCACATATTTTGGAGGTAGTATTGCCGTATATACATATTCCTGATACCAATTTTATAAGACCAAGAACAAGTACTGATACTTTTTTCAAGGTATTTACTGATACTGAGTACCGATACGTTAATGTCATGTGACTGCTTTCCGATAAATAATTTTGGATTTTGTTGAAAGCTTGTCCAATTTATGTTAATTAGGGATGCACCAATACCGGTATCTGCACAGGCACTTGGTACTCATGCAGATGCCCCTGATACCTCAACCGATACAGGAAGCCAGCACTGGGCTTGCTTCCAGGCTGGTGTCTGAGGGGCAGGGGTGGCTGGCTGTCATGGGCCTGGCCTAGCATTATGTGTAGGAGTGTGGGTATAAGGCCAGGATGCAGTGATATAGCAGGTTACAGGGCAACAGAGTTTATTAAAGTAACAGGAGGAGACCGGGCATGATGGGAACAGATTGGAGAAGGGAGGAGATGCAGGAACAAAGGGCTTCGAGTAAACAGGATGGCTGGGAGTAGTGGGAATGGCAGAACTGGATATTGGAGGAGCAAGGAGGCAGGATTAACAGGAATGAACAGGGGAGTAGAGAATACTAGAGAGAGTTTTAATTACGGAGGGAGTAGGAAGGGCAGGTACTGAATATAAAATAATGCAAAGAACACATAACACAGGTAACATATAATCCAGGCAACGGTACAATGGGATTAAGTAATAGAATTGTCAGGGTTAAGCAAGGATCTGGTACACGAATATATATATCAAGCAAATAACAGGGGGCAAAGGAGGATACCGGTGTGATGAAGAATGTCCAGGAAAAAACAGAGGGTGATCAGGAATGCCTTTGGATCAGGAGGGATTCCAGGCAAGGAGATCGGGAAGAAAAGAGGCTCCAGGGCTTGTATGGAAAGTTCAAGTAATAAGTCCTGGAACCCATTGGCGGAAGTACAAGGGTCGCAGCGGTCGCAGTTGCGACCGGGCCCTGGCATTCCGCCACTGGAGGGGGGCCCAGCGCCGCCGCCAGATTCCGGCAATCAGCGCCAGAATCTGGGAGTCGCGCGCTGGCTGTCCCTCTCCTTGCGAGCGGCCGCTGACATGCAGCTTGGCCGCTCACGTGGGATAGGAACCACCTGACCAGCGCACGAGATCCTCGCGAGACCTCTGCGCTGATCAGGTGGTTTCCGGCGAGTGGCCAAGATGCATGCTTCCAGTGGCCGCTCGCCTCAGAGAAGAATGGAACACCGACGGAGCCTGCCCTGGGGCCAGCTAGGTGAGAGCTGGGGGCCGAATATACACGTGAGAGCTGGGGGCCGTACATACCCGTGATAGCTGGGGGGCCGTATATACCCGTGAGAGCTAGGGGCCATATATACCCATGAGAGCTGGGGGCCGTATATACCCGTGAGAACTGGGGCTGGGGGCCAATATATATACCCATAAGAGCTGGGGCCAATATATATATCCATGTGTGCTGGGGCCAATATATATATCCATGTATGCTGGGGCCAATATATTTCCATGTGTGCTGGGGGCAGTATATATCCATGTGTGCTGGGGGCAGTATATATCCATATGAGCTGTGGGCAATACTATCTTTTTTTATTTTGCAGGGGAAAAAAAGTTAAAATATAGATCTTTTTTGGGGGGGGGGCCCTTCGTGGATTCTTGCACCGGGCCCTCAGGTTTCTAGTTACGCCACTGCTGGAACCTGCATAGATCATGCAGGACTTGGCATGTAAGTTATCAAAGGGGGTGCCAGGGGGTCAGAGTGTCCAGGTCCTGACACTGGCAGAGTGCTGTAATGGCATTCTGCCAGGCCCCCCAGGTGGCCTTGTTCCTTCAAGTGGCCGCTGGCAAAGGTGGTTGCCCGGTCGCTTGCTGAGAACCAGCAGCCGCAATCTCGCAAGATCCCAGAATACACAAGATCTCGTGAAGGCTGGGATCTTGTGGGATTGCAGCTAGTGCTTCCTAACCAGCGAGTGGCATCACATAATAATTGTACTGCACATCACTCATGAATTATTTCCCATTCATATTCCCCAACCTGGGTCGGCCCACCAGGGCTGTATTGAAACGGGTCATTTCAGGTGGTTCTGGGGTGGATAGTACCACCGGGACTCTTCCACCCCAGAACATCCAAGTTTCGTAAATCAGGTCAGATCTTTAAGCTGCTAAATGGGGCTGCTGCAGCCTGCCTGCCATTTATTTATTTATTAGGATTCCCATTGTCCTCCCATAGATAGTTGTGAAAACTGAAGTGCTGCCCGCTCCCCTGCTGGAATGAAAACAAAGTGCGTCGCAGCTTCTGATTCTCTGGAGTGAGGTGGAATCATGGTTCATGTTTTTTTTTTGTTCTGTGTTTCTGTCCTGTCTTGTCCTGCAAGTAAACCCACATGGAGGGGAGCCTAGACCTTCTGGATGCAGCCATATATGAGGTCTGTGGGTGTTATGGCCTGTGGGGGTATATATATGTCTGTACTTATTGGAAAGTGGTCACATGACATTAAAAGTATAGGTGAGTACAAGAAATAAATTGGTGCTCGGACCTGGTCTGAAAAAAGTGGTATTGGTGCATCCCTAATGTTAATATTAAAATGTATGGCCAGACACCCCATTTAAAACCTGCACAGGCCTGCACACACACACAGACCTCAGATATACAGTATCTCACAGAAGTTTTTTTAATGTGATAACACTTTTAATGTGACAACACTGAAGAAATTACACTACTATAATGTAAAGTAGGAGTGTACAGCTTGTATAACAGTGTCACTTTGCTGTCCCCTTAAAATAACTCAACACGCAGCCATTAATATCTAAACCGCTGCCAACAAAAGTGAGTACACCCCTAGTATCGGTATCGTTGCATCCCTACTATTAATGATTAAAAACAGTCATGTTTCCAATCAATGGTATGGGTGAGATGATTGGGTTGGCAGGAAGTCTGAGGTGAGGTATCCGAAAGGTGATCCAAAATGCAAGTCCATGTACCAGGGATCGTGGCAGGCAGCAAGCAGGAAAGTCCATGGAACAAGCTGAGGGTCAAGTACCAGAATAGACCAAGGAAAAGAATGCGTAGTGCAGTGTTCACCAGGAAAGCACAGAACATCTGAGTGCTCACCTGGTGGCTCACCAGGAACATCTGAGTGCTCAACTGGTTGCTCACCAGTTTTAAATAAGGTGCCCAGGTGTGGCCACATCCCTTCCCACCCTTGTCCTGCAGTCTGGAAGTGCCTGAGTTTCCAGCACTCCTCCCCTTGGGTTGCTGACGTTAAGTCACTGCCTGCTGAGGCCTGGCACACCCACTGCTGACGTCAGAAGTCAGTGGAACCATGGAACCGCTTGGTGCTGCTGGCAGTTGCGGCCAGTGTGATGACCTCCAGGATACCAGTGGACCCAGGCGCAGTCCTGGGTACCAGATGCTGGGTTGAACATCCCGCAGGGGGGGGGTGAGTTGACATGGAGCAAGGCTCCTAAACTTTTACCACCTCCTTCCCGTAGTAATATCTCACAGGTTTAATCAGGCAATTCTCTTACTTACTTTTCTTATTCTGTTTATGTATGTGTACATTATTATTCCATGTTGGACTCATGTCACTTTACAAACCTACTTATAGTATTATCTTTCTAAGTTTAACATCTATAGACCACACAATTTTTTCTTTTTGCGAATAGCCTGAAAAGATCTACGTCCACACAAAGGATACCGCTTACCGATTATATTTTGCATGTGTTAGGCATAAATCTGCTATTATGCAATGTTTCTGTCATGCAGCCCCACAGGTCACCCTGGTTGGGGCACTCACCCCAGGCAGCAGCTGATTCTGGGCGGTTGCGTTTTCCCGAGGTTGGCCCAGAGGCAAGGGGCATCACAGGGTCCAGCACCTTCACCTGCAGTCGCGCTGAGCCACTCCAGGGTGGCAGCTCTAGCCTGTCCACATCGGGTGGGACAGTTGTGCTTGATGTCATCACTCACAGGGATTGGAGGACACCCAGGCTGGGGGAGGGCCGCCAACCCGGGTGGACCTGATGGGGATCTGAGCAGTCCACTTCCAGGGCTCCGATTGGACCCGGGGAGGGGATTTGACCACCTATATAAGATCCAGCTGAACAGTTGTACACTGCTTCAGCGTTGTTCTCAAACCTGTAATGAATCCCTGTGGAGCTCGTGTTTTCTGTTTACCATTTCTTGCTTATCTCCCGGTTTATCCTGTTTCTTCGCCTACCCTCCATTTCAGACTCATTATTCGCTTATGCTCATGGATTACCCTTTGGCACCTCAATAGTGCTTCTCATCCCTTACCTCTGCATCTGGGCTCTGATTCCCTGTGCCCCCCCACGTGACAGTTTCAGATTCTCTCGGTTACTGATTTAAGTACAAAATGTGTAGGCACTGACTCTACAGATTTTATCCGGATTGTCTATTATGACACACGTTTCCGCTCTGTTGCATTTGTTTACATTATGTAAATTGTTGCCATTTTCCAATGAATTCAATTAAAAATTGTCCGAAAAAATGACACAAAAAGAGCAGAAAGGATTATATAGTTTATTTATATTGGATAAAGAAAATGGTAGGACACTGCCCCAATTGTCCCTATAGATGAGCCTCCACTGCTCAGTGATAGGTTTATTGTAACCAAATATTAAAACACTTGCACTCTTTCACTTAGTACCTATATCGACACTCACATATAGGAACTCATTGGCTATACAACTGTTTAATACAGCTAAATCTCTGATACTTAGAAAGTGGCACTCAACTACGCCCCCAACGGTGTGGGAATGGATACAGGCCGTGGAGGGGGTCCGTGAGATGTTCTTCTCCATGGACAACAAATATTATGTTACATGGTACTGGTGGTTGGATTTTCGTGCCAAGAGATCGCGAGAATACACTCCGGCTGCCATCCCTGTTGCTGTGCAGTCGGTTGGTAGGGTGGGCTCCATAAGCCAATTGTACATTTAAGCAGTATGTACCCTTGCTATCGCGAACAACCTGTGCATTGGGTCAAGCTTACGACATTCTGATATGTTTATGTGTTGTATACCGAAACTTGAGAATTCACAGAGTAATTAAATTACAGTATTTGCAATGTTGATAATATGTTGTCCCCCCCTCCCCAGTTGCTCTTTCTCCTCCCCCATACCCCTTTAGTATTGAGACATACTTATTTTCTGTACCGCAGCTACTTTTGATCATATGATAAGCGAAATCTCTGCTTTATTATGTACATCTGATAAAAAACTTAATATTTGCTATAAAAAAAATTATTAAACACAAAACTTTATTACAATAAAAGAAATAAGTTTGTTTGGAAAATTTCCGGGAACAGTTAGGGTGGTTAATTGGGGAATTCACGGTTTGGTGAACTGCTACAGTAGATCGCAGTAGTTGGCTTCTGCCTTACTTGCACTGCGCTCTGCCCAAACTTTCTATGTAAATAGCATATATTTTCTGTTATTTACAGGGTTGTTTCAGGTGAAGATTTCTCATCTATTGTCACTACGGTTGTTTGGGGAAGTCTGTGGAGATCGCCACATTGTTATCACCGAAGTATAACCTACCATTGTGTCAAACAACGCTGGATTAATGTTAAATAAGAATAGCCACAATTTAAGTTATTTCCATATGAACAAAGTTGCTAGTATTGTCTGCCATAGTTTGACTGTTTACGGTCTGCTTAGCAGAGCTTCACTCTAGTTGCAACAATGATAATGACTAACTTTATATGAGATGAAGAAGGACTGTATGAAGTGGTTTTCACTTTCAGTACATTGAAAGGGTTTTTCACCTCAGTGAACACCAAGACAAGACAGAAAAGTCCTTCAGGTACAACATTTCCAATTAAAAGCACTGAAATGGTTTTATCCAGTGGGAATAATTTCATGTGTTACAAGAAATAAGGCACTAGTGAAATAATTCTCTCATTGAGTGCATTTTAAAGATTTTTCTCTTATGTGAATCCGTGTATGTCTTGCAAGAGTTGAGGCCCGATTGAAACAGTTCCCACACTCTGAGCATTTAAATGGTTTCTCTCCCGTGTGAGTCATTTTATGTGTTGCAAGATGTGAGGCCTGTTTGAAACATTTCCCACATTCAGTGCAATTAAATGGGTTTTCTCCTGTGTGAATCATTTTATGAACTGCAAGAGATGTAGCATAGATAAAGCATTTCTCACATTCATTGCATTTAAATGGTTTTTCTCCTGTGTGAATCATTTTATGTGCAGCAAGGATTGAGGCACGACTAAAAGAGTTCCCACATTCTGTGCATTTAAATGGTTTTGCTCCTGTGTGAATCCTGTTATGTCTTGCAAAAGATGAAGCCTCGGTAAAACCTTTCCCACATTCTGTGCAATTAAATGGTTTTTCGCCTGTGTGAATAACTTTATGTTTTTCAAGAGATGAAGCCTCAGTAAAACATTTCCCACATTCAATGCAGTTAAATGGTTTTTCTACTGCGTGAGTCATTTTATGTCTTGCTAGCTTTGAGGGCCAAGTAAAACATTTTTCACATTCAGGGCATTTAAAAGTTTTTTTTCTTGTATGAATCCTCTGATGCTTTTTAAGAGAAATTCTATTTGTAAACGGTTTCCCACATTCAGAACATGAGAATGGCTGCTCTTCGGTGTGAAGATGGTGGCGGATAAGAGCGGACTCAGGAGAAAAAGTTTCTTCATCTCTGTAATTTATCTCATGTATCACAAGATCAGATTTAGAATATGCGCATGTCTCCGTGTCAGAAGAAGCTGAATTTCCTTTGTAACCTGAACTATGAGTAACGAGATCTGTAGAATACGTGCTTAGACCTGGTTTTATGGATTCTATTAAAGACTCGTTATGGTGCATTTCCATTTGGCTTTGGCCAATTAAATATTCTCCAATATTATGAGGTATATATGCTGCTTGTGTATGTTCTGTGGGTTTAAATACGTCAGTGTTTGTACGATTTGCTTCTTCATATATGGGCGATTCCTTCTTTATATCAATCGATGGATATTCAGTCTGTGTATATTCTGGGAGGAAATAAATGTCAGGATCTGCAAAATCTCTTTTATGGGAGTCTGACCCTTTGTAAGAGGAATAGGTTGCCAATATATTTTCTGTGGTTTTATTTATGACACCGTCTGTGACATTTTCTTCTTCTTCTTCCCACGAGGCCGCTTCCTGCTTAATATCACTAGGTGAATATTCTGTACATTTTATGGTTGAATAATTGGTTTTATTTGGGACTTGTTCTTCTCCAGAAGCCAGGGATTCTTGGTCAGTATTCGTTGCAGATTCAGCTCGTCCTTTTGTTTGCTTGTTAAGATGCTGCTCCACATTATTGGTTATAGATTTATTTCCAGAATCAGATAAAGAAACCGGAGTGTGCGATTCACCAGATACAGATTTATCTATTGAAAGAGAAAATCACATTAACACGTGAGAAGTTCATATAGGAACGAGTCTATCAGACGCACAGCGAACATTTCAGTTTGTTGTTTGGACACATTTCTCTAGTGTTTGACATAAAGATTAGGAGAATTAAACCTTCTCTTACCAAGTGCCATAACTGGCCGGTGATTTTCCCTCGTGACGTCCTCGTAGAGATCCCTGTGTCCTTCTAAATACTCCCACTCCTTCATGGAGAGATAGACAGAGACATCCTCACAGCGTATAGGAACCTGACACACACAATGACACAGTCACCATCCAGACACGCCCCTTGGTGTTACCGTATAATGTTCCATTACCAGCAGCCTCACCTCTCCAGTCAGCAGCTGGATGATCTTATTGGTCAGTTCCAGGATCTTCTCATTGTTTTGCTCATGGATTCCAGAGTGAGGTGGAGGCTCCGTATTGAAGCTTTGGGTCCTGCCGTATTCTTCTGATATTTGGAGGGTACGGTTGTCAGTGACCATCTCATGGATCTTCACCACCTTATGATCCTAGACAGCAATATCGAAATTTATTTACAAAAGGATTTTACCAGGAAGGATACATTGAGATTTCTCTCATTTTCAAGTATGTCCTGGGTTCGAGAACATTTAAATTTTATGGTTGTTGTTACAGAAATAAAAAGTAATAAATGCAAGATATATAAAAAAAATAGCACAAATATACAGATTAACAGAAAATAAATATGTAAGTAAAATAGTCATTATGTTACATGTTTACAGGTGCATTCTGTATCCAGGTATGTGACCGGGCGGTTTTACACAAATCCGTCCTTTAGTGACGCTGCTGTTTTTACGTTTCTGCGCTGTTTGTGTTTACGTCAAATTTTCCTCTTACTCGTTTATGCAACCCACACATATTTTACACTGTTTTTCTCGTCATTAAATGGACTTTATAAAAAGATACAATTTTTTTCATCATTTCATATAATTTACTATAAAAAACATTGTGAAATATGACAAAACAAATTGAATAAACACCACTTTTTCGAACTTTGACCCCCAAAATTTCTTATGTATCAACAACCGTCAAAAAAATTTAATTCCTTAGTAGTTTCTAAATTTAGTTCTGAGTTTAGCAATACCCAATGTTTACATATTCCTCGCTTTGCTCCTTATCTTATGCAACAATAAGTGCAAGTAGCACTTTGCCATTTCCAAAGGGTTTACTTTTAAAACTAGTGCTAGTGACATTGTAACACTGATATCTGTCACTAATTCCTGAATAACCCTCCACATATACATATTTTTTTTAAAGTACACAAATCAAGGTATTAAACTTGGGGTATTTTGACTCTTTCCATGCAAACCATTTTACCACAAATCTATGCCAAAGTTTGAGAAAAAAAAAAGTTTTGGTGATTTTTTTTTTTGAACGCAATTTAAGAATACATGTACTGTGAACTTTAAGGTTTACTGCCAAAAAGCACCCCAAAATATGTTCAGCAACATCTTCTGAGTAAATTGATACCACCCATGTATAGGTATGTCGGGTCATTTGGGGACTAATAGGCCTTATTTTGGGGGTGCGCATTTCAGTTTTCCAACTTGGAATTTTCACATTTCGTCATCATGCACCCATGTCCTATTTGGGACATTTTTGAAGCCGGCCAAAGTAATTTACCCCCATCAAACCATATATTTTTAGAAAGGGCACACCCTAGGGTACTTCAAAGAGTTGCATTTTAACACTTTCCATGCACTAGCTCTTTGTCAAACTTTCAGATAGTCACTTTTTGTGTTATTTTTTCACACACATTGTACTTTAGGCATGAATTGTCAAATCCAGTTATGGGTTACTGCCAAAAACACCCCAAAATATGTTCAGCAACATCTTCTGAGTAAAGTGATACCACCCATATATAGATTTGTTCTGTTGTTTTTGGGGTGCTACGCCAATCTTTTGACATGTGCTTGTCAATTTTCTAATTTGACATACAGTATCTTCTTTGCTTATCTTCTTTTTAGGGGCCTTTTTACATACCCCAATTTCATGAACGTGCATATATTTGGTAAGCTAACACCCCAAAGTATTGTAAATGGAGTGTTTTTATGCCATGGATGCAACCGTTTGATCCAAACAAATTGGATACTGTTTGGTGGTCATTTTTCATTTTCACACCCACATCAGTTTTGGACTGTGATTAAGGCTAGGGTCAGACGAACGCATTTTCGCGTTGTCTGTGAAAAAGTGCGTTCGAACGAATGGACGCATTTTTTCACGGAGTACGCGATAGCGGTCATACGATGCGCATTTGCATCCGTGATTTTGTACGGATCATCAATAAAACACTTTGTGCATCTGGACGTTATGTTGGCCGGACATTAGCAGTGTCTGACGTCTCCTATTCACGCACACACGCCTCTAGCGGACGCAGCGCACTCTGTACAACCGTACTAGAGGTTTTACGTTCTCGACAAAATGCGTTCGTTTTCCACTTGCGTTGCACGGCCGGACTTTCGTGCGACCGTACTTCGTATATTGGCCGTCATTGCCCGTCATCTGCTGCTACTACGGCCGTGATTAAGTGCGCCTGCACGCGCGTTCGCACTGCCTCAGTCTGACCCTAGCCTTAGGAGACACCGTTGTCGGGTACTGCATGAAAACTCTCCAGGTTGTTTTCTGCAAGGTCTCCTGAGTACACCCATGCCCCCCATGCATAGGTTTGCCAGGATTTTGGGAAGGTTCAAATACAATTTTTATGACTTTGTCATTGGAGTTGAAATTGAGATTATTTCTTCAGCTAGGCCTATCTTTGGTTTTGGGTCTACCGCATACCCCAGTTTGAATTATTGCCAGAAAATTGTTTATATTTGTTATGTTGACACCCCAAGGTATTGCATATGGAGTGCTTTGATGCCATGGATGCAACGGTTTTAGCCCAAAACATTTGAGAAGGTGTGTGGCGGTAATTTTTCAATTTTCAGATTTTTACACCCACATTAGATTTGGACTGTGATTTAGGAGACACTGTTGTTGGTTACTGCATGAAAACTCACCAGGTTGTTTTCTGCAAGGTCTCCTGAGTACACCCATGCCCCCCATGCATAGGTGTGCAAATATTTTGGCAAAATACAGCACCAATTGTAGAACATAAAAATGTAGGAATAAAATGTAAAAGTCTGGTGCAGTAAAAGAAAAAAAAAAACTAAACTGAACTAACTAACTAGACTGTAAGAAAAAAAAAAAAAAATCACAGATCACGCACAGTGTGATATATCTTGAAACAGTCCCCAAGACACAGACCGGGTTGTCCAGGGCATTCTGGGCAGTAAAATATTGTGTCTCTCCTCTGCCCCCTCTTGAAACACACCCTGCATCTTTTTTGGGGTTTCTGTTTGCCCTCAGTAGGGGGGATTTTAAAAATAAAATGTGTAGCCCCATCACCGCCCGGGGAGCAGGTGCATCCTGGTACAAAAACCCCAAATTGCAACCTTTTTGTACCAGACCCTTGACTTCCGCATAATCTGGTAGGGCTGGAGCAGCTGATCTGCCAGATCAACCCCACCCATATGCCGATTATAGGCTTTGATGCACATGGGCTTCCTGATGCGCTCAGCTCTGCCACGTACAGAGACCTCCACAGACCTCTCAGTGTGGATGGTGGATAGAAGGTATACATCCTTCTTGTCTCTGTACTTGACCGCCAACAGCTCCTCTTGGCGCAGAGCTGAGGTCTCCCCCCTTTTTAACCGGGTGCGGACAAGCTGTGCTGGGAAACCTAAGCGGTTCTTGCGAACAGTACCGCATGCTGCTGTATCAAAACAATACAGCAGCTGGAACAAAGGGACACTCGTATAAAAATTATCAACATACAAGTGGTACCCTTTGTTCATCAGGGGAAAAAGTAGGTCCCACACAATCTTGCCACTGGTTCCCATGTGTTCTGGGCAACCTGGAGGGTCAAGGCTACTATCCTTTCCCTCGTACACCCGGAAGGCCTGAGTATACCCACTCTCGCTGTCACAGAGCTTATACACCTTCTCTCCATACCTGGAGCGTTTGGAAGGAATATACTGCTTGAATCCCAGCCTTCCCTTGTATTTCATTAGGGATTCATCCACGCAGATATTCCTTCCAGGTGTATAAGCCTCTGCAAACCTGGCGGCAAAGTGGGTAATCAGGGGGCGGATTTTATACAGCCTGTCAAATTGGGGATGCTCTCTAGGAGGGCACAGTCTGTTGTCACTGAAGTGCATGAAACGCAAAATGTTTTCATACCTTCTACGTGACATTGATTGGGGGTAAATGGGGGTAGAGCAGATGGGGCTACTGCTCCAGTAGGAGCGAATTGAGGGCTTCTTATTAAGATGCCCATCAGCATAGTAAGTGCCCAGAATTTCAGAAATTCTGGCACATCTAGCGGGGTCCATTGATGCCTTGCCAAGTAGGAGTCTGGCTTCGCAGCACAATGCTGATGGGCATACAGATTTGATTGGGCAAAAATGTGGCCCAACAATTCATCCCCCTTAAACACCTGCAAAAACTGTGTGGCGGTAAATCCTGCAACATCAATATTGATGCCAGGATTTGCCGTGAAAGGAGTGATATCTGGCCTCTGGCGATGAGGCACTACCCACTCCTCAGCTGGAGCTGTGCGTCTCCTGCTGGCAGGTGGTGGCCCAGGATCTGCATCAGAAACATCACTAGGAGATACATAAGCCAGCGTAGATGATATATCTAGCGATGTCTCTGAGCACTTAGCGGGGTCGAAATCAGGGTCTGAGTCTGACGCAGATGCCTCAGATTCTGACGCCAGGATGGCATATGCCTCCTCGGCGCTGTACACCCTCTCAGACATTATACATAATAGATATATATATATATATTAAATACATTTTAATATATATATATACGGATTATTGGTTCTCAAAAGAACCGTTGGGTTTCACAAGAAAATACAAATAAACACCTAAATCTCTCTAAACCTGCCTCAATTGTTCTAAATCTCCCTAAATCTGCCTCAATTTTTCTAATCTCACCAAATCTACCTAAAATCTCTAACCTGTCAAATCTGATCTCTTTCTCTCTCTCTCGCTCACCAAAACACAAGTGAGGAGAGGGAGGGAGAATCACAGAGGTCACGGCCAATATTTACAAAATATTGACCTGACCTGACAAATTAGAAATTTTATTTTGATTTTTTATAACTTTTGATTGGATGTTGCTAGCCTGCCTCTCTGATGAGGCAGGCTAGGAACATCCCACACAGCCCCAAGATGACCCTGCCCTTAGTTTTCTTTTATTTTATACCTTTTTATTTATTTATTTTACTTTTTTTACACATTTTTTTAGTCTGCTGGGTGCCTTGATCCCTCGAAGCACCCAGCAGAGCACCTGATCACTCATGTGATCTTTTTTGTACTGAGTGCCACGATACTTCGTGGCACTCAGTCAGTACTTCCTGCCGCTACCGGAAGTGATCGCTCGGGGGGAGCGATCAAAGACGGACCGGCGGCAGGTAACCATATTGCAAGGATGCGTCGATGTCGAGGCATCCCTGCAATATACTCAGAGCAGCTGGAAGCGATACCGATCGCTTCCAGCGCTCTGTAGAAGTGCGGGGCACCTTTCCGGTCAAACCGGATGTTGATCGCTCCCGGGGAGCGATCACAAGGGGCCCGGCGCTTCTGTCCGCCATTGCACGGATGCCTGGACTCCCAGGCAGCGTGCAATGGCCCTGGAGCTGCTGAAAGCGATCCGATCGCTTCCAGCGCTCAAAAGACCGCAGGACGTACCATGTACGTCAGCGGGTCTAAAAGAGACCCGCGGCCGTGACGTACATGGTACATCCGCGGTCACTAAGGGGTTAATAGGGAGCTCTTGAGTGACTTTAGACTGGGGGAAGATTTGATGGCGTCTGGGAGGTTATTCCATAATTGCGGTGCTCTGTAGGAAAATGAGGATCGAGCCACTTTCTTTTTGTATTGTGGTATTGCAAGTAAGAGATGATTGCCTTTTAGGAGTATACACATGTTCAAGCCCTGGGCTTCTCCCCCGATCCTTTCATTGATCTAGACACTCTCTGCTCTTATTTCCATAGTGTGCTGTATGATAGGACAGTCATTAAAGGGCACGTCCTGGACGAAATAAGTTTTGCCCATTTGACAGGGCATCCCTCACTTTATATAGGTCAGTGTTTTCATTCAAAAATTCCCCTCTCAAACAGGAAAGCACATTAAAGGGGAGGGGGCTGCTGCCAGCATGAGAGCCATCCTACAGACTGGCCCCACACTCATTCTGTTTGCTGCGCTGGCTGTCACTCAGCTCGTGACTGACCGGGAGAGGAGAGCAGCACATTGAGCATGAGAGCCGTCCTACAGGACAGCCTTCCACGCCACGCCACAAGTCACATGGGGAGCCAGGATCTTTAAACCAAATATTTGCCTTTTCCCCCCATTTATATAGGAAAGCGAAAATAAGCCGACCTCTATTACAGAAGGGATGCTTTGTCAAAGTTTTACCCGTGATAGCGGCACTTTAAGATGATGCTAGTAGTGATCTGCCCTTTGAAAGGTCTCAGCATCAAACAGCTCCAGGGTTGTTCTTATATATTCTTTAAGATTTTGCTTCACAAAATAAGGGAAGAGTTTCACAGGTTCAGCTCAATACCGGCTGGGTGGAGTAGAGGTAACATCACTGCTCTATAACCGTGGAAGCACAGGTTCTAATCCCAGCAAGAGCACCTCTCTAGTAAGTGTCCTTGGGCAAGACACCTAACGGTACATACTCGCCACCCAGGACATACTTGAAAATGAGAGAAATCTCAATATATCCTTACTGGTAAAATATTAACTCAAAAAAGAAAAAAATATCACAAGATCAATGTAACAGAATACCCTGATCAGCCCCAGCATTATAACAATGGCGCCTGTCAAGTGGTGCGATATATTAAGCAGCAAGTGAACAGCCAGTTCTTGAATTCCATGTGTTGGAAGCAGAAAAAAAAATGGAAAAGTGAAAAGATCTGAGTGACTTTGACAAAGGGACAAATAGTGATGGCTAGACAACCAGGTCAGAGCATCTCCAAAACATGTGGGATGCTCCTGGTTTGCAGTGGCTAGTACCTACCAATGGTGGTGCAAGGATGGACAGTTGGCAAATTGACATCAAGGTTTGGCAAACTTGCATCAAGGTCATGGCCTCTGAGGCTCATTGATGGTCATGGGGAGTGAAGGCTAGCCCGCGTGGTCACAGAGAAGACTTAGTGATTCATGTTTCAAATACGTGGGTATAATCACAAAACAGCTGACATTAGGTTGGCATAGAGTAGGACCTGCTGATGATGAGGTACATTGGCGCTGTGACAGGCTTATGCAATATGTGATCACATCTTGTAACTAAATCTCCATCATTTGTTTTACCTAGTTAGGAGTTTTTATTATCTTTTTGCCTGTATTGTAATGGCTGCTCTGAATTTACTATATTTTATGTCAACCGGCCACTCAGAAGCCCCCTTAAAAAACATGTGAGGGGAGTGCAGCCATTCTGGTGTCTATTTATTTATTTTATTTATTTATAAAGGATTTTACCAGGAAGGATACATTGAGATTTCTCTCGTTTTCAAGTATGTCCTGGGTTCAAGAACATTGAAGTGTTACAGTTACAGAAATACAAAGTAATACAATGCAAGATATTAGATATTAAGATATTAAGAAAACAACAAATATACAGATTAACAGAAAATAAATATGTAGAAAAATAGTCATTATGTTACATGTATACAGGTGCATTCTGTATTGAGGTATGTTAGTAAGGAGCTCTTGAGTGACTTAAGACTGGTGGAAGATATGATGATGTCTGGGAGGTTATTCCATAATTGCGGTGCTCTGTAGGAAAATGAGGATCGAGCCACTGTCTTTTTGTATTGTGGTATTGCAAGTAAGGTGCTGGTCCTGGATCAGAGGTTATAGGATGAGGGAGCTGCTGGGGGAAGCAGTCTATTCAGGTAGGGTGGCAGCTTCCCAAAAATGCTCTTAAACACCAGGCTGGAAAGGTGAAGGGTGCGTCCGGATTCCAGCGATGGCCAGTTTAGCTCTTTTAACATGTCACAATGGTGGGTCATGTAGTTACATTGTAATGCAAAGCGGCAGAATGAGTTATATAATGTAGTAAGTTTCTGAAGATGTGTTTGTGGGGTGGCTGCGTACACTACATCTCCGTAATCAATAGCCGGCATAAGCATTTGTTGTACAATCTGCTTTCTTACCGCGGGACTCAGGCAGGATTTGTTTCTGTACAGGGCGCCTAGTTTGGGGTAAAGTTTAGATGAGAGTTTTTCGATGTGAGGGCCAAAGGATAGATTAGGGTCCAACCACATACCTAGATATTTGAGAGAAGTGACTGGTCAGCGTGCCATTTGATTTTGTCCCCACACATAGATGGGGATTTTGCAATTTGTGTAGTTTAGGTTTTGTTCCAAAGAGCATCTATTAAAAAGGAACACTCCACTGTACAGTGGAGGTCCATTTTTGGCCTTAAATAATTGCTGTCAGCAGACTCTGCCCATTTGCTTCTTTTTTTAATATATTGCCCCAATTTACTCACCTTTATTCCCTCGTCAGGGGCGTCTCCTCCTTTTCAGCTCAGGTACTCCTGAACCCAGAGTTCCCTGAGGCCTTTCTTCGCAGTTTGAGCTCCCTGCACTAGTTTATGTATGAAAGTCCCGAAAGCATGTGCGCAGAAAGATGGAATGGATCCATTACAACCTCTCTGAGCCCAATCGCTAACGCAATTGGTCTCAGAGATAGTGGCGTCAGCAGCTACCTGCGTGCCGACGTCACTAATAACCAATTCAATTTCCCTGGCTGCTGGTGACGCTGGATGGGGTGGAGAATACTCCACTTCAACTGACATTTTAGCAAAACAGGGGGGCTGGGAAAAGGTGGGGGCACTCCTCACATCCGGACCACTTTACTCATCCTATTCACTTTGCATTTATAGAGTATTCCTTTAATGTTGTGGCTGATCAGGGAATGACACTGAACAGTCTCTATAGAGGAGAATCACATGCAGGAGGAGGTGAAAAGAACTTAGCGGGACCTTTCATTTAAAGTGGCATTTCCGTCCCTCTCCCGAATCCTTGAAGGGAGAGTCATGGTGGCTGCCAGCATGACGCAACCAAGACATCTCCAGGTTATTAAATATAATCAATTATGTGTGAATTTCATAGAATCTCTTACCTCTCCAGTCAGCAGAAAGATGATCTCCAGAGTTAGATCCAGGATCCTCTGGGTCAGCGGATCCCTGGCTTTGTCTTTATTCATTATCACAGTATATCCGGACGCCCAGTTCTTGTGGAAGGGATTGATTAGAGGAAGCACAGTATTTCTGAAACTGGAGATAAATATTATGTTAGAGGTCGCCCGGTGTTGTGTGAAGCAGAAATGAAGCCCAGAGCAGCATCGACACACTCCTTCCAACTAAGGGACAATCTATGCAACCTGATCACTTTAGCTTATGTAAGTAATCATGCTGTGTAGAGTGTACCATTCCCTGCTCCTCCAGTCGTTTGGCTGGTACAGCTGTGTGAAGTGGAGGGCTTCCTGTGGCCTACACAGTTGTCACTTGGCAGACGGGATTTTTAATATTCGTTCTTTGAGACAGTAGCCACTGGATGGTGGTGAGGGTGCAGCTCTGCTCAAATGATACAGAATTTGACTATTGTTCATACGCAATTTATGTAAGAACTCCAGGGACGTCTGCATTCAGAGGTAACGGAGAGGAAGAGGAGCCCAGTGTAACTGGACAGAAGGTAAGTGTTTTAAACCAAAATAATTAAAAAAAAAAAAAAAAAAGGATAGTGGAGGACCGTGGAAGATGGCTGCTCGTGTCTTCAACTCATCTGATGGCTGTCTTCAAAAGGCAGAACGTCAGTTATCTTGGACTGTGAATTTCTGGTTTTATTACCCTATCCAGGTCCAAAGACAAGGATCTACCACGTGAGCCTGCTTGTGGATGTGCACGAGAGGGAATATGACATTTTAAATTGCAGAGAAGTGTCCACGAGATGCATTGAGAGGGGGGCTAACAGCAGTAGACCCTGAAGTCTCTACTGCGAAGGGGTCATACTGAAGCCTCCAGTCCCATGCCCCCGATCCATATAATTTTCAATATTTTTCTTTTTTTTATCCAACTTATTTCTTTATGAATGTTTTTATTATGAAAGCAAAGTTAAAAGGGATTTGCATGTCTAAAAATATTGTTTAAAATTTACATTTAAACACTTTTATACCTATAGACAAACTAAAATAAATCAAAAAAGTTTTAAAAATGTGTAAAATTTTTTTATTTTCTTGCTTTAAACTCTGTCATTTCAACTTCTCTGACACCCCTCAGCTAGGGGTGTTTCTTCAGCTACTACTTCCTGAATATTCCCCACTGTAACGGAGCGGCTGTACCCTCACTGAGTACCTCCATCAGCAGGCCCTCTTCCCTTTAAACAGTCGCCACCATTGCTGGAGAATCTTCCCTAGCAGCCCACCCAAACTTTAACCACAGCTTAAAGAAGGATGCAGACTGTTGAAATTCAAAAGCAGACGGTTTATTCACTCAGACACCCAGTCAAGGAACAACCCCGTCCATGAATACAACCAAACAGATAACTGCACATGGAATGGGACCTTCAAACAATGGGACCTCCTGGGAGGAGAAGACAGGAAGGGGAAAAGCAGGTAACACAAAGGAATATCTTCTATTAGAGAGAATTACACTATACAGGGAGGATAGTAATACAGAGGTCTACGTTATACAGAGAGGGGTTAGATAATAGAGGGAATGTACACAGTATACATAGCAGGAGACTCTACAATAACTACATAAGTGAATAATACACAGACATCATAAATCTTTAGTTAGCTGGCGGATGTTTAAAACTGTGAAAAGCCAAATATATTTAGAAGGTCCACCAATTCCAACAATAGTCTTTCACTATCATTTGCCAGTCACTGGGCAGGAGGCTAGCCCACAGTCCCCTCCAGATGCCCCAGTAACAGTAGGTTCATCACCCCAGCCTCCTCCCCGTCCACTACTCCACCGATCAGCTTCACATGGACTACATTTATTGCTCCATCTTGCCCACAGCCCCCCACTACTTAACATACTCAGCTATTACTCTCACCTCCTCTTAGATTGTAAGCTCTTGGGCAGGGTCCTCTCTCCTACTGTTCTGTGTGTTTATCTTGTATGGACATTTGTTATTCTGCCTCTCCCATTGTACAGCGCTGTGGAACTTGCTAGCGCATTATAAATACCTGTGACTGTATGAACTAACACACGCTGTGCACACTCAGGACCTCAAACTTGGGAAAACTGACGAACTGTATATTGGCTATCTCTGCAACTGTGAAAGCAAAACACACACCCGCTGACTCGCTCACACACTCACTCACTGACTCACTTGAGCTCTTTCATGGTTTACATAGTCACTGCCTCAAAGCCCCTCACACAGTCACTCCCTCTCACGCTTTTTCTTGTGCTGTCTCTTGTGCGCACTCTCTCTCCCTGCACCTTTTCTTTTCTCTCTCGGCTTTATCTTGCTGTCTTTCTCTCTGTACCATTTCTTGCTGTGTGTCTGTGCTTTTCTTTGTTGTCCTTCTCTTTGCAGTCTCTTTTTCTCCCTGTGTGTATGGATTTCTTTCCTTCCCTGTCTCTGCTGTAGCTTGGGGTGAAAGTTCAGCCCCACCCTCCCCTCAGCTCACAATGCGTTTTTTATGTATTCCAAAGTATGCACACTGGTTGGTTAGCTTAAAGTGCCTCCTCAGGTGGGCGTGGAAAAAAAACGCCAAGAAAGAAAAGCAGGTAAATATGAAAAAATGTATTTACTTTTTATGTCTGGTGAATGACACTACTGACTCCTTCAAAAAGGTATAGCATGTTTTTAAAAGCACACTAGCAAAGCATGCATGTCCCTTTCAGTAATGTTTAATTCAATGTTAGCTCTCTGGACTGTTTTGTTTCTGGTTGCTCATGAGATACTCTTAGGGTGGAGAAATAATGGAATGATCACAAATCCAGAGGTCCTCACTCTCTTACCTCAGCATTTTCCCTAGAGTATGCAGTGGGGAAGACCTTTTGGCCTCGCACTCACGCATATTTAACTTTACCCATGATGATGGAAATTGTTTCCCATAATGCTAGTCGGTAAAACTCACCCATTAAATGTAGAATGGCCATGGCACATTATGTTAAATTGGGGTCAGACATCTTATTCTTACAGGAAACCCACTTCAGTAAAAGGTCTAATTCCCAATACTGTTCAATGGGACACTTACACATTTACTCTCCACGTATTCTTCCTCCTCGAGAGGGGTGTCTATTTTGGCTTCAGGTCAGTAATGAGGTTGAACACACAGTATATAAAAATAACCCAGATTGGAGATAGAGACAATAAACTCCTTATTAATGTTTATGATCCCAAAAAGAAGCAGCATAATTATTTAAATTCTCTTCGTAATTCATGGTGACAGCCATTGATTATATTATCAGGCAAAGGCTACTCTTTCTACTCTTCCATTCATTCTATGTGATTTTTATTGGTCAACCTCTTATTCCACTGCTCCAGGAAGCTGCATCCATCAGTGGATATGGTCTGACCATGCTGCTATGGACGATACCTTAGGGAGTCTAAGCGGGAATAGAGGGACTCCTATGTGAGGAATAAATCCCTCTGTCACACAAGAACAACTTCTTATGTTGGAAACTGAGGAGGCTTTGAATAATATGATTTACACGACCCGTGTCACCTTACTTCATTAATAATGTGTGTGCGGTGTGAGAGGCCGGGAGGATGCGGCGTTTATACAGAGTCCTTACAGCGCCGCTTTATAGAGGCCGGGAGGACGCGGCGTTCATACAGAGTCATTACAGCGCTGCTTTATAGAGCCGGGAGGACGCGGCGTTCATACAGAGTCCTTACAGCGCCGCTTTATAGAGGCCGGGAGGACGCGGCGTTCATACAGAGTCATTACAGCCCCGCTTTATAGTGGCCGGGAGGACGCGGCATTCATACAGAGTCATTACAGCGCCGCTTTATAGAGGCCGGGAGGACGCGGTGTTCATACAGAGTGATTACAACGCCGCTTTATAGAGGCCGGGAGGACGCGGCGTTCATACAGATTCATTAGAGCTCTGCTTTATAGAGGCCGTGAGGAAGCGGCGTTATTATTATTATTATTCTTTATTTATATAGCGCCAGCATATTCCGCAGCGCTGTACAATAAGCACAGTAAAGACAGGGTTACAATACATTGAACAACATTTGACAAACAGTACAGGAGGAGATGAGGGCCCTATTCCCGTAGGAACTCACAATCTAGAAGGGTTTGTGTTAGAAACAGGAGGAGAGGACTGTAAGGTGAGAGTGATTGATGGTTGCGTCAGTGAGTCGGGTGGTAGGCTTCTCTGAATAGGAACATTTTAAGAAACGTTTGAAGGAAGAGAAATTAGAGGAAAGTCTGACAATACGAGGGAGAGCGTTCCAGTGAGTGGGGGCTGCGCGTAAGAAGCCCTGCAGTCTATCATGGGAAGAGGTGATGTGGGGAGAAGCTAGGTGCAGGTCACTGTTTGACCTTAGGGAGCGGGCTGGGGTGTATTTGGTGATTAGTGAGGACAGGTAGTGGGGTGCTGAGTTAGTGAGGGTTTTGTAGGTAAGGATAAGGATTTTGAACTTAATTCTGCAGTGGATGGGGAGCCAGTGAAGGGACTCGCAGAGGGGAGCGGCAGAGACAGAGCGGCGGGTGAGGTGAATTAGCCTGGCGGAGGCGTTCAGGATGGATTGTAGGGGAGAGGCGGGACAGAGGGAGGCCAGATAAGAGATTATTGCAATAGTCAAGTCGGAAGATTACCAGGGCGTGGATGAGTTGCTTTGTGGTGACAAACAAAGGGGGGTGTTTGTGAGGGTCCTGAGAACGAGCAACAGCACAATGGCCTGCTCTACGGTGGGTGCCCGCTCAGGTCTCACAAACAAGGTTTTAGCTTGATTGTGCCATTGCAGGGATGAATTTTCCATATGCAAATCAGCCTGCTCTCACCCAGAAAGGGTGGCCAGTGCCGATTGCCAAGGACGTCATCCCTGCACGAGAGGTGCAGCAACCCCCGACGATCGTTTCGGCCTTATTGGGCCTTGTCAGGAGGGTATAGCTGACACCCCTCTAGGCACATCAAGCAAGGGGTCCACGTCTGGATGACCCTTTACAATTACAGTGAGAAACAAGGGGGGTGTTTGCTTTGTGGTGACAGCGGTAAGAAATTGCCGAATTCTGGAAATATTACGTAGTTGGTAGTGGCAGGAGGAGGAAAGAGACTGTATATGGGGGATGAAGGAAAGAGCAGAGTCAAGCGTAACTCCGAGACAACGAACCTGGTTCGATGGGGAGATGGTGATACCCTCCACCGTGATGGAAAAGTCAGGAGGTGGGGAGGCATTAGTAGGAGTTCAGTCTTAGACATGTTGATCTTTAGTTGGTGAGAGGCCATCCAGGAGGAGATGCCAGATAAACAGTCACTGACTTTGGAAAGGACATTCTTACAGAGTCATGACAGCGCTGCTTTATAGAAGTCTGAGGACGCAGTGATCATACAGAGTCGCTTTATAACACTGGGGGAGTTTGGAGATTGGATAGGGTTAGTGGGAACCTGTCTGCGAGGAGCCGTGCACTGTAACTCCCATGATCCTCAGCCTGGGGAAATTTCCCCATGTTTAAAGTGGCACCAGAGCTCCTCCCTATGCGGCGACTCGCACGGCGCTACGCGGCTATGAGGGCTGCGCCATGACTGTCCCACAATGACAAGAGACAGCTTTCCATGCAATAATTAGCATGTGGAACATGGCGCCCACACATACCTGAGCCTCCTCTCCCAGGACACCAGCTCTGTCTCTACTACTCCTGTGTGTGTCCTCTCCAGTCACATGGGGGTGTGAGCAGCTTCATGGAGCCTGTAGTAAGGGGACAGGGCAGGTCATTCCCTGCACAGCCTCAGCTTCTCCCAGTCACACAGAATTTCCAGCAATACACAAAAGAAAATGGACGCACTCTGATGACATCACAGCTCATGTGACAGCAGGGGTCACGTGGTGCAGGAGCTGCTGCTGGGGGAGGGGAATGGCAGACACTGAGCTGCCTGGATTCAGCACTGAGGGACAGGGAGGGAGACACAGCACGATCAGGCCATTCATTACCCCAGGGTAATAGATCATCATGTAGCGAATCTTCTCTTTCTTTATAAGTCAGCACTGATAATAGAAAGGATAAAATATTAACCCACTAACAAACAGCTAATAATAACGTTACCTGAGTTAAATACATGAAACAAAACTCCCTGGAATATACACACGAAACATACATATGTGCATTATTACAGAAAAAACGGTGTCGCGCCTGACCCTCACTGGTGCAGCTGCAACAACCAGAGCCGCGTTCAATACCTCAGCTGCTGCAAGTGCTAAGTTAGCAACTTGCCATTGAACGCCGTTCTTCAGCTCAGCCCTGCTAACTTAGCACTTGCAGCGACCCGAGGAGATGCTGCGAGTAGCTGAGTGTGACGTAGTAAAGATGGGCGCCACCATGAAGCAAGTAATAATTCCGTACGGCAATGTTAATGTTGAGGTTTTTGTTCACCAAAGCACAAAATATTTATTTATTATTTACCCCTGCACATAGACATACAGTCAGGTCCAGAAATATTGGGACATCGACACAATTCTAACATCTTTGGCTCTATACACCACCACAATGGAGTTGGAATGAAACAAACACAATGTGCTTTAACTGCAGACTGTCAGCTTTAATTTGAGGGTATGTACATCCAACTCAGGTGAACGGTGTAGGATTTACAGCAGTTTGCAGATGTGCCTCCCACTTGTTAAGGGAACAAAAGTAATGGGACAATTGGCTTCTCAGCTGGTCCATGGCCAGGTGTGTGATATTCCCTCATTACCCCAATTACAATGTGCAGATAAAAGGCACAGAGTTCATTTCAAGTGTGCTATTTGCATTTGGAATCTGTTGCTGTCAACTCTCAAGATGAGATCCAAAGAGCTGTCACTATCAGTGAAGCAAGCCATCATTAGGCTGAAGATACAAAACAAACCCATCAGAGAGATAGCAAGAACATTAGGCGTGGCCAAAACAACTGTTTGGAACATTTTCAAAAAGAAGGAACGCAGCGGTGAGCTCAGCAGCACCAAAAGACCCGGGAGACCACGGAAAACAACTGTGGTGGATGACAAAAGAATTCTTTCCCTGGTGAAGAAAACACCCTTCAACAACAGTTGGCCAGATCAAGAACACTCTCCAGGAGGTAGGTGTATGTGTGTCAAAGTCAACAATCAAGTGAAGACTTCATCAGAGTGAATACAGAGGGTTCACCACAAGATGTAAACCATTGGTGAGTCTCAAAAACAGGAAGGCCAGATTAGAGTTTGCCAAACAACACCTAACAAAGCCTTCACAGTTCTGGAACAAGATCCTATGGACAGATGAGACCAAGATCAACTTGTACCAGAGTGATGGGAAGAGAAGAGTATGGAGAAGGAAAGGAACTGCTCATGATCCTAAGCATACCACCTCATCAGTGAAGCATGGTGGTGGTAGTGACATGGCATGGGCATGTATGGCTGCCAATGGAACTGGTTCTCTTGTATTTATTGATGATGTGACTACTGACAAAAGCAGCAGGATGAATTCTGAAGTGTTTCGGGCAATATTATCTGCTCACATTCAGCCAAATGCTGCAGAACTCATTGGACGGCGCTTCACAGTGCAGATGGACAATGACCCAAAGCATACTGCAAAAGCAACCAAAGAGTTTTTGAAGGGACAGAAGTGGAATATTATGCAATGGCCAAGTCAATCACCTGACCTGAATCCCATTGAGCATGCATTTCACTTGCTGAAGACAAAACTGAAGGGAAAATGCCCCAAGAACAAGCAGGAACTGAAGACAGTTGCAGTAGAGGCCTGGCAGAGCATCACCAGGGTTGAAACCCAGCGTCTGGTGATGTCTATGTGTTCCAGACTTCAGGCTGTGATTGACTGCTAAGGATTTGCAACCAAGTATTAAGAAGGGAAAGTTTGATTTCTGATTATTATTCTGTCCCATTACCTTTGGTCCCTTAACAAGTGGGAGGCACATCTGCAAACTGCTGTAAGTCCTACACCGTTCACCTGAGTTGGATGTACATACCCTCAAATTAAAGCTGACAGTCTGCAGTTAAAGCACATTGTGTTTGTTTCATTCCAACTCCATTGTGGTGGGGTATAGAGCCAAAGATGTTAGAATTGTGTCGATGTCCCAATATTTCTGCACCTGACTGTAGTTCAAGCCGTGATGTCATAATTGTGATGATTATGGCTTACAGCTCATGAAAACCCCAAATCCGCAATCTCAGAAAACTAGAATATTGTGAAAAGGTGCAATATATTTTAGGCTCAAAGTGTCCCACTCTAATCAGCATATTAAGCCATAACACCTGCAAAGGGTTCCTGAGCCTTTAAATGGTCTCAGTCTGGTTCAGTAGGAATCACAATCATGGGAAAGACTGCTGTCCTGACAGTTGTGCAGAAAACCATCATTGACACCCTCCATAAGGAGGGAAAGCTTCAAAAGGTAATTGCAAAAGAAGTTGGATGTTCCCAAAGTGCTGTATCAAAGCACATTAATAGAAAGTTATGTGGAAGGGAAAAGTGTGGAAGAAAAAGGTGCACAAGCAGCAGGGATGACCGCAGCCTGGAGAGGATTGTCAGGAAAAGGCCATTCAAAAGTGTTGGGGACTTTCACAAGGAGTGGACTGAGGCTTGAGTCAGTGCATCAAGAGCCACCACACACAGATGGATCCTGGACATGGGCTTCAAATGTCGTATTCCTCTTGTCAAGCCGCTCCTGAACAACAAACAACGTCAGAAGCGTCTTACCTGGGCTCAAGAAAAACAGACCTGGTCTGTTGCTCAGTGGTCCAGAGTCCTCTTTTCTGATGAGAGCAACTTTTGCATCTCATTTGGAAACCAAGGACCCAGAGTATGGAGGAAGAATGGAGAGGCACACACTGCAAGATGCTTGAAGTCCAGTGTGACGTTTCCACAGTCTTTGTTGATTTGGGGAGCCATGTCATCTGCTGGTGTTGGTCCACTGTGCTTCATTAAGTCCAGGGTCAACGCAGCCGTCTACCAGGAGATTTTGGAGCACTTCATGCTTCCTTCCGCAGACGAGCTTTATGGGGATGCTGACTTCATTTTCCAGCAGGACTTGGCACCTGCCCACACTGCCAAAAGCACCAAAACCTGGTTCAATAATGACTGTGGGATTACTGTGCTTGATTGGCCAGCAAACTCCCCTAACCTGAACCCCCATAGAGAATCTATGGGGCATTGCCAAGAGAAAGATGAGAGACATGAGACGGAACAATGCAGAAGAGCTGAAGGCCGCTATTGAAGCATCCTGGTCTTCCATAACACCTCAGCAGTGCCACAGGCTGATAGCATCCATGCCACATTGCCGCATTGAGGCAGTAATTGTTGCAAAAGGGGCCCAAACCAAGTACTGAGTACATCTGCAGCTTATACTTTTCAGAGGTCCCATATTGTTCTATGTACAATCCTTGTTTTATTGATTGCATGGAATATTCTCATTTTCTGAGATTGTGGATTTGGGGTTTTCATGAGCTGTAACCATAATCATCACAATTATCACAAATCACGGCTTGAACTATCTCATATATTAGTTTCACCTTTTAAGTTGCGTTACTGAAATAAATTAACTTTTGCATGATATTCTAATTTTTCGAGTATCTCCTGTATGTGGTTTGCTAGAAAGCAGCCTTTGGTTTCCTTAGGTACGACTCACCTTTACCAGAGGTGCCTTGACGTGGCAGGTGAGCTTACACTTAAATGGTGATTCAAGTAAACTAAAACCTCTAATTGTGTTTTGTTTCACACGGTGTTATAGGGATAAGGGCAGATGACAATTTTTTTCTTGTTTTATACATCTGTGCATGAGGATCATGAAACGTCAGTCCGGTGTTTGCAGGGCGGCATTCTGAGGACACGGGATAATGGGTTTTTCCTCACATTTTTTTTTTTAGTACAATCTATCCTCTTTCCTAAGCATTTTCTATTGTCTATAAATACTGAGGTCTGGGCAGGACTCCCACAGACACCTCACCTAGCGTCACTGGCTCCAATATGGCGGCCTCTCTACTGTGACCTGTAGAAGTAACTAATGGATGAATGTTATGAGAAGACGGCGAGTAACAGATCATATTCCACCTCCTGTTCCTCCATTCAATTCACCTGAGTGCAAACAGTGGCAGATCAGTGAGTGGCACCTACAGGTTCCAAAAATCCAGTCATTACCAGTCATAGAGCAAGAAGACACCAGAACCACATGAGCAGCGTCAACTTACACTGATCAGCCACAACATTAAAACCACCTGCCTAATATTAAGAAGGTTCTCACGTGCTGTCAAAACAGTTTTAATGCATCGAGGCACAGACACCACAAGACCTGGAATGTGTCCTGTGGTATCTGGTACCAACACATTAGCTGCAGATTCATTAAAGCAGGGGTGGGCAAACTACGGCCCGTGGGCCACATACGGCCCACCACCGAGTTTTTTGAGGCCCGCCAACCAGCGGCGTTCTTCTACTCCCGAGGCGAGTGGCCGCTGACATGCAGCTTGGCCGCTCGCCTGGGATGGGAACCACCTGACCAGCACGCGGTCTTGCAAGAACATGGCTGGTCAGGTGCTTCCCATCCCCGGCGAACGGCAAAGCTGCATGTCAGCGGCCGCTCGCCTCGGGAGTAGAATAACGCGGGCGGGCACGGAGCCTGGGGCCACAGAGGAGGTGAGTGCTGGGGGCAATATATACCCATTTGAGCTGGGGGCAGTATATACCCATATGAGCTGGGGGCCAGTGACGTGCGGTGAGGTCAGTGGTTGGTGAGGCACTGGCTAGTATCACACAGGGTTACGCAGTCACAATTTACGCATTTGATTATCGTTATATAGGAGAATAGAGTTTCACTATTTATACTCATGTTTACCAATTAAAATATATATATATATTGCATGGCACTGTCACTGTGATATTTACAAATGCTGTCCGTTCAATATCTTTTTCAGTTACCCTTTTGTGGATTCTGCATATTACTGGCAAAGATTACAATAAATGTTGTAGAAAAAAACCAAACCAAAACAAATCTTTTTACGTAAAATACAGTTTTTTTTAATGTCTGTGTGTTAAATTTTTCTCACATTGGAGAAAGGGCGTTTAAGACAATTGCATAGAGGGCTGTTTGTGTATATATATAGCATTGTAAAGGTATAAAGAATATAATGGAGTTATGATAACATTAAATCGAGTCTGGGTGAAAGGTAAAAAAAAGTAACACTGTGAAAACTGTGATATATAAATAAATTCTAATAATATCACTTATAGAGAAACAGATTTTATTGGTGAATTTTATTATCAAAACATTTCAATGTTTTGCGAAAATGGCACAAATGTTCAAGCAATTTCTGTGAAGACAGAGATCGAGAAATGATAGAGACACATGCAGGGAAAATGCATAACCTAAACAGAATCTATTGAGAAAGGGTGAAACAGGGAAAAGGGAGAGAGTAAGATACAAAAAGAATGAAAAGAGGGACACCGAATGAGAAAGTAAGAATGGGGATTCAATAGAGAGTGGAGCAGGAGAAGTGACAGGGGATGACAGAAGAGTACAGAGAATGTAAGGAAAGGACACAGACAAAATATACAGAGGATTAAAAGAAGGGTGTGATAGTGATGTGTGGATGGGCTGATAGGGGAGAGATAAGCAGGTTCTGTTCTATGGGGACACAGAGGAGAGAGGGATTGATGAGGAAAGGAGGGGGTAGACAGACAGGGGAGGGATGGAGGGGCAGAGGGAGGGATACAGGGATGAGAGTAGGGAGGGGGAGCTGGAAGCCAGGAGGGTGCAGTGAAAGAAGCAGGCAGAGCTGAGTGAGCTCAAGACCGGAGAGCAGAGCTCACAGACCCCCGTACACCAGCCCCTTGTGAGCAGCCATAGTCCTCCTCCTCCTGCCCTGTGCCCAGGCTCTCCTCTCCAGCTTTACTGAAGTGGAAATAGGCTGGAAGACGGCCGCCATTGTACACAGGCGGCCATCTTGTTCAGAATATTGGTTCACTTGTATATAACTAGACAGGTTTGTAGCTGAGACTAGAATGAGGTATACGTAGAAACTTAGGAATGCGTTTAGATTAGCAGAAAAGCAATTAAAGCTTTATGAAAGATCTCTGTCTGTTCCTGGCACGGAGGAGAAAAGCGACTCAAGGTCGTTGGGGCCCGCAGAGGAACAAAGAAAATATAGAGAACAGACCAGGCCCCAGGCCATCTGAATAAACATAGCCGATAGGGAGGGAGGCACTGCTCTGAGAAAGACAGCACAACAAATCACAGACTGTCAAACTAACGAGAAGTGTATCAATTTATAGTTATATGTGGAATGTTCTTTGTGTTCGAGTTAATGATGGGAGGTATTAACCCACGTGGGGTGGAATAAAGTGTCATGGGAGGTGGGCTAACTGGGATGTACCTAATTATGTATTTTGGTGTATAAGATCCCTTGCACGGGTGAAAGGGGGACTCACTCTTTGCGATTCAATCCTGTGTGAGCACTTGTGTGACGACACAATAAACTCTTGCCTTTCCTGAAGAGACTCGTGTTTGGACAATCCTTACTTGTGCCCGGTCCGGCGCCGTCTTGAAAGTGAATCTGTTTTTGTCCGCCTACATTTTTGGGGGCATCGTGAGCCGGGATACGGGCCCTTTCCGGGCACACAGTGACGGCTGCTGAACACAGTGCAGTGCTTGACTGCAGCGGGTGCGAGAATCCCGATGGTTGGGCGTCCGTTGAAGGTGAGCTGACATCTGCAGGCGCCAAGCAGGATTTCCTGTTCAGTGGACCTCGTCTCGTCCCAAACGGACCCCCCTGACCCGGGAAGCTGGGACACCCGAGTCCGAGGAAACAGCGAGCAGCGCCGGCGATAGGTAACGTGTCTTCTATGTTTTGTATGTCTAAAGGAGATACCGGTATCTAAGGGAAACGTCCGACTGAGATAGACGGATAAGAGGATGCGATGGCCACCATCCTATTGGCATATCTAGCCCGCCGCTGATAGCACTGACATTGAAGGAGCCAGAGTGGCTAGCGGGTGTCTGGATTCGGGGGAATTGAATGCCAATCAAAGGGTAGTTCTGTAAGTGAGGGAGAAGGTAACCACGTGGAGTTGCATAAGTCAGTAGTCAGTGTTTGTAAACAGAGCTTCGCCACGTGGGTAAAAGGGAAAGGAGGAGGGATTTTCTGTGACTGGGCTGAGAGCCTGAGTCAGTGCCTAGTGTGTACGCCGTGTAGTGAAAAGGGCTCATAGTGGAGCCAGCGGTAGCTGCAGAGATAGTGGTGCTGAGTGGGTAGATTATCCATAAAGCAGATTGGAATTGCAGATGGAAGTATAGATAAGGAACGAGGTGCACATAGTCACAAGCAGTCAAGAGTTAGAGTTCAAATTACGGGGTATAAGGAGCCACAGAGGAGGGACTGAGTAGTACCCTTGGCTAGTAGAAAGAGTTGAAGTGCCTATGTTCTGTTGTTCTGTTATGTGATGAAAGCATCTGATACGGTATGTGTTGTGAATGAATTGACTCGAGTGCTGTGAGTGAACGTGCGCCTACTCGCTCCGCGAGGAAGCAAATACGAGTTTTGACCCCGAACGTATGTTTCCGGCTCAAGCGCCTGCAGACACGAAGGAATTGTTGACTGAAGTATCAGACTGTAGATTTTAACTGTTGTTGAAATAATATATCTGTATTGCAAAGAGTACTGTTTTCAAGAGTAATAATGGGTAACGGGTCATCTAAGCCCAAGAAGGTGAAGGAGGGTGAGACGCCAGAGCAGGGGTCAATGGACCCGGAGTTGGTACAGAAGGTACACTCCCAAGTTACAGAGCAGTACGGACATCCTGAACAATACCCGTATATAGATATATGGAGATATTGTATTAAAAACAAGAGTCATTTTATAATGATAGCGGGGAGAAATAAGAAGCAGGACCCCCAAAATAATGGAGAGAGAGAGAGAGAGGTGTTAGTAGAACAACCGGAAGAGAGTGATGTTTTACCCCCGTCTTATCCATTATGTTATGGGGCAGCTAGGAAAGTTTTGAGTGCCGCGGTTGTGCGGACGGAGAGGGGGGGCGGGCAGCTGCTGTGTCTCGGTCAGCTCCCTCTGCTCCGTCCTGTGTGACTGAGGAAGAAGAGCAGGGCGCCGCGAATGGAGGAGATAGAGAGGCTCCACCAGAAAAGATTGAGATGCCCGATGGGAGCATATATAAATTAATTAATATTTTACGGAGTAGGATGATTGCGGTGCTGTATGGTTTGTGTGTGTGAGTCGGACTGATTTTGTCCGATTGTGTTTATAATTGATTATTAAATTGTTCAATTAAAAGTAAGAATGACTGAGAGGTGAACTTCGTCCCTGGTGTATAGGCCCCTCCTTTCTGACAGACTGTTTGAAAGGGGGAAGGGAGGATGTTTTTCTTTGCTCTCTGATAGCTAACCCTTTGTGTATCTGTGCAGCGTACTATGCTTAGCTAATTTTAATGTGTGTTACAATAGAATATTTGTCTGAAGTCTGTTGAGTGCAAGATAAAATATAAACATATGTGTTAATATTATTCCGAAAGTTTTAGTTTTGTTCAGAGCTAAAATTAAATTGAAATATATGAAACGGTTAGAAAATTAATATTAAAAGAAAAAAAATAATTCGAGAAATAATTAAAGTAATTTTTCTTTACTGTTTCTAAAAGGTATGTTTTTGTTTAATTTTTGATGGAATGGCTATTTTATTGTTATGAGATGTTAGGAGTGGTCTTATGACAATGGAATGATTTATTTTTTTTGGATGTAGTATTAAGAGTCTGTTTTGGGCTACGGGAAAAGATCTCTGAAAATATTGTTTATACAATGTGTATATGTATATGCCCGAATGTCCCATCCAGCTCCTGGGGAAGGATATCTTTTGCAAATTGCAAGCCCAAATTATGTTTTTTCCCGGGGGTCACGCTCAATTAGATCTGCCGGAGAGTGGCGGCTCTGCTCGGCAGCATATTCCAGCCAGTCCGCACAATCCACAATCTGTGAAAATCGCAGTAGTTATGTCACAGGAGTAAGAATGGCGCACGGCACCTACTCTGTCTGCCACGCCGGATCCGCACGCACTACTCCTTGGAATTCCTGAGGTGGGGGCGGAGGAAAACCCGCCCACATAAGTTGAATCACAGCCCGGCGCAACACCGGTGGCTCTAAGACAATATCATATCCCACAAAAAAGCCAAGCAGAATATACAAATACATTTACAGAAATTTAAAGATAACGGTATATTAAAATTCTGCGTGTCACCATGGAACACACCCCTATTGCCAGTCTTGAAAGAGAGGACACAAGAGTATCGTCCTGTCCAAGATTTACGAGCTGTCAACGAGGCCACAGTCAGCCAGACAAAGTAGTGTTACTCCAATATGTTGATGATTTATTACTGGTTTCCCCCACAGAAAGAGACTGTTTATCCGCCACGAAAGCTTTGCTATATCTGCTAAGCCAAGCAGGTTACAGAGTGTCTAAAAAGAAAGCACAAATATGTAAACAGAGTGTAAAATACCTGGGCTTCCAGTTAACAGGTACCAAACGTGCACTGGGGGCAGAAAGGAAAGAAGCGGTGTGCCGCATACCCCAACCAAAGACCAGGAGACAAGTCCGTGAGTTCCTGGGAGCTGCAGGCTTCTGCCGCCTGTGGATCCCCAACTTCGCAGATATTGCCAAGCCGCTTCATCAAGCCACCAAGGGGGGAGAACTAGACCCCTTTCATTGAGAAGAAGAGCAAACAGCAGCGTTCCTGAAATTAAAAACTTTGCTGATGGAAGCTCCTGCACTGGGCCTGCCAGATCACAGCAAGCCTTTCCAGCTGTTCGTACATGAACATAATCAAACAGCGACAGGAGTATTGGTCCAGACCTTTGGCTCATGGCTGAGGCCTGTGGCCTACCTCTCCAAGCAACTCGACCCTGTGGCCAGCGGCCTACCCCCATGCCTGAAAGCAGTGGCTGCCACCGCAATGCTGATAGCAGAAGCAGACAAGCTGACCCTTGGACAAGTTCTTCATGTCAAGGTGCCCCACGCTGTCAAGGCTCTGCTGGATGTGAAAGGAGGTTACTGGTTCAGCAACAGCCGGATGACGAAGTACCAAGCCATGATGTGTGAAAATCCACGGGTTCATTTGGACCTCATCGCTACCTTAAACCCTGCTACTCTACTGCCTGACTGTGAAGAGGATCCAGATCATGAATGCCTCCAAGTCATGGAAGAAGTGTTCAGTAGCAGGCCGGATTTGCAAGACGTACCCCTAGACAAATACGATCTACAGCTATTCACTGATGGTAGCAGCTACATGGATGATGGGAAGAAAGTCTCCGGCTATGCAGTAGTCTCAACAGAAGAAGTCATCGAAGCAAAGCCACTGCCAGGCCATACATCTGCACAATTGGCCGAAATAACAGCTTTAACCAGAGCCCTTGAAATCTCTGAAGGCAAAAGAGTAAATATCTACACAGATTCCAAGTACGCCTTCATGACAGTCCATGCACATGGTGCACTCTATAAAGAAAGAGATCTACTTATGTCTTCAGGACAACAGATCAAATATGCGGCTGAAATCGCGGCCCTCCTGGAAGCAGTATGGAAACCAAGTGCTGTCAGCATCATGCACTGCCGTGGCCACCAAAAAGGCCATGACGAAATTCCAAAAGGTAACAGACGCGCGGACCAGGCCGCAAAAGCAGCTGCAAAACCGCCACCGCCAACAAAAGATCAAGCTAAAGTACTGATCTGCAAGCAAGAACCTCAACCTTCCATGCCAAATTACGAGTTCTATATGAATTTGAATAAGTTTGAACCCCACGGCGAGTTCATTGAAATAATACGGCACAAATGGCAAAATGATTATGAACTATTAGAACTCAATCATGATTACATTCAATGGCTTTTCCCAACTCGGACACAAGGCCGAAATTTCTACTCTACTCCCCTAAATCCGCAGGAGACACGCCTAATAGTTAACACCTCAGAAGTTCAGCAAAGACTGTGCAGAGCCTACAAGATGATGCTGAAATTCTTCGGCGTAAAAATAGTGGGGGAGGAGGAAGACAAAGAAATAACCGAAGTTGAATGAGCAGAAAATTTTGCGTCACGTTTTGAAAATTTGACAATCAATCCTCACAATAATCTACGGATCACACGAATACTGCACAGTCTGGGAGAATTGGGAGCAGAAGAATATCAAGTCCCACTGGTGAGGTTCTTCCTCAAGGAGATCCTTATCAAGAACAGACTGCCAAGAATGAAGAAAAGTGCAATGAACTTTTTTATACCAGCAGTAAGAGATTCACAAGACAGACAAGATTTGTTATTTTGAGAACAGGCCCATCGGGCTATCCCCAATGGCATCATTACAAATAGACTTTACAGTGCTGCCACCCTGCAAAGGATACAAATATTTACTAGTGATGGTGTGCACTTTGACAGGATGGGTGGAAGCCTTCCCAACAAGAACTGAAAAGACGACAGAAGTGGTAAAGAGCCTGATGAAAGAAATAATACCACGTTACGGACTTCCACTCGAAAAAGGGTCAGACAATGGCCCCGCATTCATCCAGAACTGTTTGCAACAACTTGCCCGGCTACTGGGCATCACCTGGAAGCTACATACCGCCTACAGGCCCCAAAGTTCGGGAAAAGTTGAAAAAAAAAATGAACCGTACTCTAAAGACTTTGATGTCCAAACTGTGCCAAGAGACGTTATTGAGCTGGTTGGACTTGCTGCCGATAGTCCTCTTGCACATTAGGTGCAGACCAACCCCCCAATTGAAACTAAGTCCGTACGAACTTATGTTTGGACGGCCAACCCCTCTAATTAATGGACTAAGGGGGGACCTTCGGGCATTGGGAGAAACTAAACTAAATGATCAGGTAGTAATGCTGGGTAAATCAATGCAGAAATTAAATATTTGGGTGGGGGATAATATACCGCATTTTCTGTATCCTTCACTGCATAAGTATTGTCCGGGTGACTCAGTATGGGTAAAAGGAGTGGAAAAATGATCCACTAGGTCCAAAATGGAGAGGTCCTTATCTTGTCCTGTTATCAACCCCCACAGCAGTAAAGGTTGCCGAGGTGGTCCCGTGGATATATCACTCCAGAGTGAAAGCAGCTGCAGCCAGTCCTGAACCAGCATGGAAGGTCGTTACCAACGAGACCAACCCGCTGAGGCTGAAGCTGACAAAGACCACAGCCATGAGCACCTAAATGATCCTAACCCAGATAATACAAAGGATCAACAAGTGGGTGTTTTGATGGGCACAGGTCCTGACCACCCGCCAACGGGGGATACCCACAGGGTGCTTTTTAGGGGCCCGGCCCCCACCCTTGATTATCTAGAAATGTTTTTTACTTTTGAAATTCCGGTGGGGAGGGATTGGGTTTATGTGACTGTGAAAAGAATTGCCCAAGGAATTCTGACATTCGGGGCATTTGTGGTGCTGATTTTATATCTTGCTAATTTGATTTATGGACTCTCGTGTGGAGCAGGCTCTAATTGTACGGGCAATGTGGGGAAAGTGGATATTTCCCATATCTGGAATGGTACGCACCCGTGATGGAGAACCGTACCATGTGGAGACAAAAACGAGAGGCGCTATCTGGAACCAACCCAAGAGGACATTTATTTGTGCAATTCAAATATGACTATGCTAAAAAGTCTGGGCAAACCGCATGCTGGTGTGTAGTAGACTGCACCCAGAGACAATTCATATACCATTTGCCTCTGTTCCAATGAATTTGAGTATGTTTGTATCAGGGAATGTCACAATACATGCTGTCGATGCACCAAGGAAAAGACAGAATCATTCAGTCCTGGGTACCCCATAATAGGACCAGTGTATCCACCAGAATGGTGTTTCCAACTAGGACCAGATAAAGAAACAAATAACGAGGGTGGGTTATGTAACTCAAGTCAGTTCAACTGGACATCATATATTTACATATTCAAGACAGGACAAAAGGCGAATTATTTATATATACGATGCAGGCAATTCACTAGAGACCAAGAGGCGGTGATTGGGAATGTGACCAATGGGAGGCAGGGTGCAGTGGATATGATGAGACGGCTGAGACACTTTGCGATAGAGATATCAAAGGGAACACTATATTCATCACCATTTATAGTGAAAGGAGGGTACCAGGTGTGCTGTGAAAGGGTGTGTTACACATGGGTACCACCATCAATAACGGGAATGTGTTATTTGGCTAAGCTGGTCCCAATCCAGAGACTAAGGGGAGAAGACACAAACACAGACACAGAACTACACCCTAGGTACCCACTGGTGTTTGAAAGACCAAAGAGAGAATTGTTCGCGAAGATGGATCGAATATGGACATGGTTGCCAGCATGGACTGGATGGGGAGGAGAGATGATGAGGAGATTGAATAGCTATGTCAATTTGATGGATGAGATTCTGAATAGAACCAGTATGGATATCCAGCTGCTGAATCTGGAAATGCGTGAGTTACGAAAGGTGCAGATGATACATGATATGGCGCTTGAGCAGATCAGTGCGGCCTTGAATGGATTGTGTGAAATGACAATGCACTATGAATGTTGCACCTTCATCAGAAACACTACACATGAAGTCCCATATTATTACCAGGTAATTCAAGATCACCAAGAGAAGGTAGCACAGTTGCAGGGTATAGCCAGGAGGATTGCTGCCGAAGGCTGGAATCCGCTCCGTGGGTTTGGAGCAATAGGAGAATGGTTTGGTTCCATCTTAAGATTTATCTCACGGATTGGATCCATGATACTCATGATAGTGGTGATCTTGATCAAAGGGATACTGATATACCGCATAGGGCTATGTTTATGGCCACTGTGCAAAACAGCACTGACATCTACACAAACACAGAAGATACCACTGATAATTCCACAGGGAATGTTCCCAGTGAACGGAGAGCCCCCCCAGTATGCAGAGTTTCAGAATAGTGGAGTGTAATGGCTACAAGTGCCAGGAAAAGATCCTGACACTTGAGCCAAGGGGGGAATGAAGTGGAAATAGGCTGGAAGACGGCCGCCATTGTACACAGGCGGCCATCTTGTTCAGAATATTGGTTCACTTGTATATAACTAGACAGGTTTGTAGCTGAGACTAGAATGAGGTATACGTAGAAACTTAGGAATGCGTTTAGATTAGCAGAAAAGCAATTAAAGCTTTATGAAAGATCTCTGTCTGTTCCTGGCACGGAGGAGAAAAGCGACTCAAGGTCGTTGGGGCCTGCAGAGGAACAAAGAAAATATAGAGAACAGACCAGGCCCCAGGCCATCTGAATAAACATAGCCGATAGGGAGGGAGGCACTGCTCTGAGAAAGACAGCACAACAAATCACAGACTGTCAAACTAACGAGAAGTGTATCAATTTATAGTTATATGTGGAATGTTCTTTGTGTTCGAGTTAATGATGGGAGGTATTAACCCACGTGGGGTGGAATAAAGTGTCATGGGAGGTGGGCTAACTGGGATGTACCTAATTATGTATTTTGGTGTATAAGATCCCTTGCACGGGTGAAAGGGGGACTCACTCTTTGCGATTCAATCCTGTGTGAGCACTTGTGTGACGACACAATAAACTCTTGCCTTTCCTGAAGAGACTCGTGTTTGGACAATCCTTACTTGTGCCCGGTCCGGCGCCGTCTTGAAAGTGAATCTGTTTTTGTCCGCCTACATTACTACGCGGAGCCCCCGCCTGAGACTCCCATCTGGTCGGCTCTTCGTGATGCTGAAGGCTGGGGCCGCCCCGGGGGAGGAGGAATCGGCCCAAGCCGGGGACTGGGGGTCTGCAGTGAGCGGGGACAGCTACTGGGGAATCCGGGGAGGCTGCAGGAGAGCGCCGAGGCTGCTACACCAACACAGGCCACAGCATATCCGTGTAAACAGGCAGGAATCTTTCCCGTCCGAGGGCACTGCACAGCTCTGCCACTGCACTTTAACAAAGATCCCTAAAACCAAGACCTCACTGCTGCTCACACCCTCAGCTCCTATGGGCACAACCTGTCTGAAGCCAAGAGACCCTCACATTAAAGTTACAGCTTAGTGAGACCCCATAGCTAGAGGGACACCATCTGCCTGCATAAAACACCATACCAAAAGATCCCAATTCCACATCACCGCATTTGTGCCATTGACAGGGATTACCTCCTCGGACAGACAAACAAACATACCTGCCTGCCACTGGCTGCCTGTCAGAGATAGCCAAGGCCCAAGGGTTGAGCTGATGTGGTCCCTCGGGAGCACCGCAACTTGTCCAGCTGCTTCCCGCGTGACTGTTGCGCCGGCGCGCTGTGTCACGTTAGTAGGAGGAGCTGGAGCCAGTGCACGCTCAGCACAGGCTGAGCCCCCCCCCCACGACTGGCGAGGACAGTCACATGACTGTCCTGCGTCAATCAAACCATGGACAGAGACCATTGGAGCTTTCCCATTGGCTCAAACTTTCATTTGTCATCATTGCCTCTGGAGGCACTGACAAGCGTGCCACCAGCTTGAGCTTCGCAATTAGTGTAGCGTTCAGCTGCGCAAATTGTGTAGCCTAGGCTGGCTCAGTGCGGCCCCTGCTGTCTGTGTAGTGAATCACACACACAGTAGCCGGCAAACTGGAGAGAAAGCGCAGGAGAAAAAAAAGCGGACAGAGTGAAGTGAGCACAGCGAGTATGAGAACTTTTTTCAATAAATAACCATTTATTTACAGTTTAAATATACACACACACACAGACATCACATGTCATTACAGCACAATGAGCACATTAATTTACTGGAATGGCTCTGCCTTCCCTGCCACCCCTGACTGCATGTCCCTGCTGGGGCAGTATATATCCATATGAACTGGGGGCATTACATACCCATGTGAGCTGGGGGCACTATATACCCATGTGAGCTGGGGGCATATATACCCATATGATCCGGGGGCAATATATACCCTATGAGCTGGGGCAATATATACCCATATGAGCTGGAGGCAATATATATCCATATGAGCTGGGGGGTAATATATACCCATATCAGCTGGGGGGCAATATATACCCATATGAGCTGGGGCAATATATATCCATATGAGCTGGGGGCAATATATATCCATACGAGCTGGGGGCAATATATACCCATATGAGCTGGGGGCAATATATCCATATGAGCTGGGGGCATTATATATCCATATGAGCTGGAGGCAATATATACCCATATGAGCTAGGGGGCAATATATACCCATATGAGCTGGGGGGCAATATATACCCATATGAGCTGGGAGGCAATATATATCCATATGAGCTGGGGGGCAATATATATCCATATGAGCTGGGGCAATATATACCCATCTGAGCTGGGGCAATATATATCCATAATAAATGACCAGGAAAAAGTCCAAAAAGGACCAGGACAATTTGCTATATTGTCATTAATATTCTTAAGAAAAAATTCAAATTTTTGACCAATGTTAAGCAAAGAATTAAATAAAATATCATTGTTTGGTGAGGTGTTTTCTCTTGAAAATTGAGCCCTAGCAAATGATTCTCTGCACACTCTTTCTCATTGGGGGGGTTTAAGTTGTAAATTGTAATTGAAGTAGGCAAAATATATATGCGGCCCCCGATAACAATAAAGTTTTCAATGTGGCCCTCCGTAGAAAATGTTTGCCCACCCCTGCTTTAAAGGGATAGTCTAATTCCCTTTTTTACCCTTAAAGAATTGGTCAGATCCTGTTGGCAACCTCTGACAATTTTGTTTTTCTTTGATTTTACCGACATTTTCCCCCTCGCCGCGCGCAGCTCCTCTTCAGCTCAAGGACTCAAGAAGCCGGAAGTCCCTGAAGCACAATTTATGCTCCTACGTAGCTTGCATAGCGTAATAACTGCAAAATGCGCTGCGCTTCTGGACTTGCACATTTAATGTACACAAGTTCTGTAGCGCAGATCAATGGATTGGAGCTGCAAGCACATATCCGATGACTGCATTTCTGAGACTGCTCACTAGTTCGGGTGGTGTCAGAGTGTGATGTTGGCACGCTCTCTCCATGTGGACGTCACTTTTGACAGATCTAATGATCGGCAGCCGGGAAATTCTAAATATCAGCTGCTGGTGACGCTGGGTGGGGTGAAGGAAACTCCTCTACTTCACCCAGCGATCTCATCCCATCTGGGCAGCAGAGAGGGGGGAAAAGTGTGGGCGCTCCTCCCATCCTGACCACTTTAAAAAGATAAAGGAACATTCTACTCATCCTGTCCACCTTATGTCATGAGGTGGGGCCTCCATGGAATGGATCTGTTGTTACAGCACAAGTCACAGAGGCTCAATTGGATTGAAATCTGGAGGACAAGACATTTTGAAATCTGTGTCACGTCCGTCAACCATTCCTGAGGGATTTTTGCTGTGTGGCAGGGCCATTATTATTTTAATGGTCATCACCCACCCAATGTTGCGCCCTAGGCAAGACCAGCCAGCTACTTGCGCCCCCCCCGAAAAAAATTGTTAACTGTTGAAACGTGGGGGGAACACACACACACACTGTGTGCACAGGGGCACACACTGTGCACAGGGGCCGCACACAGTCATTCGTTGCCTATCTTTCCCCTCCTATGGACGGGCCTGGGGTCGGTCTGTACCTCTTTCTTTCCTCTGCCCTCTGTGCCTCTTTCCTTTGCCCTCTGTGCCTTTTTCTTTCCTCTGCCCTCTGTGCCTCTTTCCTCTGCCCTCTGTGCCTCTTTCTTTCCTTTGCCCTCTGCGCCTCTTTCCTTCCTTTGCCCTCTGTGCCCCTTTCTTTCCTCTACCCTCTGTGCCTTCTTTCCTCTGCCCTCTGTGCCTCTTTCTTTCTTCTGCCCTGTGTGCCTCTTTCTTTCGTCCTTTCTTTTATCTGCCTCTTCTTTCATTCTCTCTTTTGTGCCTTTCTTCTGCCTCTTTTTTACTTTTATCTGCCTCTGGTGGGACCTGCACATCGTCTCCATAAGACACTCACCTTCTGCGCCGCTTGCAGGGGTCCATGAGCCAACAATGTCGGCTTTGTGAGCCACCACTGCCGCTACACGAGCCACACAATGAGGAACGGGTACAATAATGGAACCTGGGTTGGGCCCGGCTGCGCCCCTAGACAGCAGTGCGCCCTAGGCGGTTGCCTAGTGGGAGCACCGGCCCTGCTCCCACCTCAGGTAAAGCCCTAGTTCCTTACAATGCCATTTTTACATTTATATATTAAGTTTGACCGGCTCCTTAGTTGCCCTATGGACAAACCTCCACTGGTCCAACTGTATTGCTTGGCTTTATCTCTGGTTGTCCCCACTGTAAACAGCCTCTGGCCTCATTCAGCTCAAACATAACTGGTGGTTAATTATACCCAACACCGGACAGTCTTCGACTGAGGCAAACAAGAAAATGTTTCCTACGTCATCTTTTGTAAAGGATCTGCTATTATTAAGTGACACATAAATAAAGTATATGAACATAAGTATTACTGTACACTCAGGGCTGGATTAAGATCTCTATGGGCCTGGAGCTGAAGATTTTGGGGGCTTTTTTTGGAATTTAGTTAAATGAAAACATATTTTAGGTTACAGATACAGTGTGAGTAATTATTCATTCAGATTTCAATTATTTAAAGCGTGTAAAATTATTTTTTTCACATTTTATCATCCAAACCTTTGTGGTTATATATTCTATAGGAAATTCTTGGTAAAAAAAAAAAAAGTGGATGGCAACATGTTTACTGCATTTTTCTGAGAAAATATACAATTTTAACCAAAAAAACAAAAAGGAAATATTTCCCTTGTGTTTTGGAAGATGATGTTTTACGGATAATATGACTATTACATTCTTCGCGCAAAAACGCGCGAAGCAGCGCAATAAATTTTCTCAGCGTTAACGCGCGAAAATTAACAGTGGTATTACAATCCTTGCGCATTTTTTCATCCGTCAAAAAATAACGCAAGTAAAACGAACGCGCAAAACGCAGATAAATACGCGTGCAGTAGTAACATAGCGTGCGGAAATCAGTGTGCGGACTGTTTTTTTCACGGGATTTAGCCAGATTTAAGAACCTTAATTGACATTAATTTAACTTAATTGACTCCCTTAAGGTTTTGCACCTGTCAAAGTCAATCTGAGTATATATGCTGCAGCAATAATAAAAACACGCACGAATTCTCAATTTTATTGTTTGGGTATGTGTAGAATGTGTAACTATACTTAGCGGTATTTTTTTTTGTGCTGGTGTATTTGGGTTCGGCCAGGACGTTCAGATTTGACATTAACACCAGATTTTCAAAAACGTTAAAATTATGCGCGCAAATGTTGTCCGTCAAAATTTGCGCATAGATTGTAATACCATCTGAGTACCAGCGCACGAACGCATTTGCGCTCACAATGTTAAGTATAGGACGTGCGAAGTACAGTAAGCTCGCTCAGCGTTCGTGCAGGTTCACCCATGGTAGACGTTAACACGCATTTGTTGCACGGACATTGTAATACGATGTTGTGCGCAAATGGTTTTTCCCCTTGCGTTAATGCATTTTTGCGCACGCGTTAACGTTTGCGTGAAGAATGAAATAGAGCCTTGACTTTGGTCCCAGATTGGGAAATTAAAAGTTGAGTAATGGCAGTGATATTGCTCATTTTATATATGACGAATGGACAATGCCATCACTTTGGAACTAAAAATAAATTTTAAAAAGTCATTTTAGTTTCGTTTTCTTTTTAGATTTTGCATGCGCATGTTTGGTATCAATGCAAGGGCCAGACTCTGACCTGTCCAATGACACCTCACTTGACCTTTTGAGCCTCGAGGTGTAAAGATTAGTGACGCAGATGTCCAAAGTCCCCCCCAGTGCTCATCGCTGCAATGCGGCGGTTTAGGTTTTTGATGTAACAATTCGTAACAATGGATTGTGCCGTCACCTCCACACTTGTTGGTGACATGAGAAATGTGATGGTGAGTTAGTTCAGCATGATTGTTCACTTTATAATTGAAAAGTTGGAAATATTGCTGTGCTAGAAATAAAAAAATTTAAATATTATTTTATTTTTATTGTTTCATAAAACCTGGGCATATTTGGTATCATTGGAAAGGCGCTCTGGTCTTTCCAGTGATACCTCACATGACATTGTAGCTACTATGGAAATATAGGGGTCCAAATGCCCATCAATGCAGATATAGTTATCCTTTCTCTGGGCCTATTCTGGGGCATGGGCCTGGAGCTGCTGCTCCATCAGCCCCTATGTTAATCCGGCCCTGTGTACACTATGTTTATTAGTCACTATGTTGTACTCTGTACTCTGCATATCGCAGTGACAGTGGCGGCTGGTGACATTTCAGGTTGGTGGGGCGCCAGGCTGGAAACATAAATGTTTTTAATCATTAATAGGAATCTATAATTATACGTATCTGGCGGCGCGATTGCAGTCGCTTCTTGGTATTCAGATGGTCCTCACGGTGTGTATCATAAATGTCCAATATGGATTATATATATAAAAAACACAAATGGCAGAATAATAGTGCAGGGTGTATATACAATGTTGGAATAGATGACAATAAATGGTTCCACTCACAGACAGAGAGCCCCGTCACTGGCTCTGAGTGGTTCCAAACATCTGGGTCCTTTGTCTTCTTAAGAATATTTAAAGGAGACCCACTCCCTTTAAAGTTGGTATTTTCTTTGTCTCGTCAGATATGTAAGAAAACATAAACACAAGGACCTTCTTGTGTAGTTCTACCACAATATTGGTCATATATATGGTGATAATATCAACTCACATTGGGTGGAGCTTAGAACCAAGCTCTGGGTGGAAATGCCAGTGGATTTATTGAATAGGTTAAATCCACGAATACCTCTGAATTCCAAAACAGCAGGGACCAGACTTTTCTTTATAAAAGAAAAATCTTTAATTTAAAACATAAGATAAAATAAAGTAGATCATGTTAAAATTAACACAAAGATGCTCTGTAAGTCGCCAGAACGCGTTTCGCCATAAGATTAGGCTTCTTCAGCTGGTTTACAGAGATACTCTGTAGTGTACCATATATATAGTCCCTTAATTGGGTGTTAAGAGGTCCCATGTGTTTTGAATGTCCAGAAATGGGACACATGGGACCTCTTAACACCCAATTAAGGGACTATATATATGGTACACTACAGAGTATCTCTGTAAACCAGCTGAAGAAGCCTAATCTTATGGCGAAACGCGTTCTGGCGACTTACAGAGCATCTTTGTGTTAATTTTAACATGATCTACTTTATTTTATCTTATGTTTTAAATTAAAGATTTTTCTTTTATAAAGAAAAGTCTGGTCCCTGCTGTTTTGGAATTCAGAGGTATTCGTGGATTTAACCTATTCAATAAATCCACTGGCATTTCCACCCAGAGCTTGGTTCTAAGCTCCACCCAATGGGAGTTGATATTATCACCATATATATGACCAATATTGTGGTAGAACTACACAAGAAGGTCCTTGTGTTTATGTTTTCTTACATATCTGACGAGACAAAGAAAATACCAACTTTAAAGGGAGTGGGTCTCCTTTAAATATTCTTAAGAAGACAAAGGACCCAGATGTTTGGAACCACTCAGAGCCAGTGACGGGGCTCTCTGTCTGTGAGTGGAACCATTTATTGTCATCTATTCCAACATTGTATATACACCCTGCACTATTATTCTGCCATTTGTGTTTTTTATATATATAATCCATATTGGACATTTATGATACACACCGTGAGGACCATCTGAATACCAAGAAGCGACTGCAATCGCGCCGCCAGATACGTATAATTATACCTGTTGTCACATTGGTTTGGGGGAGACCTCTATATATCTGGTCCGGCATTGGTATACTGGTGGTGGAACTTATCTGGGCGCTGACCATCTTTTTGTATTGTGTATTAATAGGAATCTGTCTATATGACACTGCTGTCTACAAAATATGTGGTTGATCCCATATATAGTGAATAATCAATATAGACATAGTCCTATTAATGAGGGAAATAAATTGGTCATTTTCAGGCTGAATTCAAATCACATGTGTGATCCAGAATTTAACCACAAGATTTATACATTATTCAGTATAAATAAAAGCAAAAACTTAAAAAAAGGATTTTATTGATATTTACTAAAAAGAAACTAAACACTAGTCCCACCCATTTTCCCCTAAATAACTTTTCAAGTATGCAAAACATCAGTGAATGAAAGAAACATAAAACACTATTATTGCTATTGAGCACAGACCCCCCCCCCCAGGTTCTGACATCTGGGTATAGGTAACGCCATTAGGACAAGATAAAGCACAGTGTATTTGTGCATTCCATCACAGGGTTAAGGCACCTGGCATGTAAAATAGATAAGATCTACTATAACCAAAGCTTCCTCCATATTTGTGCCCTCGCCCTTCTTGCCCACACTATACACCTCTGTGCCTGTTGGAGAAGTGTGGATGTTGGCCTCCTACTAAGGGGCTGTGGACGAATGTGGCAAACTCTAACAGACAGTGGGCATATAAGGGATATTGTTGTTAAATGTACTAGTATCTACTGTTTGATATGATGTGCAGTTGATGTTGCTTATTTGCTAATCTTGTCTAGCGTAATGAACAGGTTTCTCGGTCTCCTGAAGGAATTCACCCCCCCTCATGTAGACAATGTATTCAGTTGACTATGTAATTTTACCCCCACCCCCCGTTTTCCATATAACTGGTCCCATTGCAAATTAACGATCATTCTTCTTCCCTGCACTAAGCTGTGTCTGTTTTTTGGGGAGAGATACATACAACACTCACTCAAGTTCTGGCTGAGGGTTGTGAGAGAAGGAAAGCTGCTGCGGATCAGCTTGGCTGGAGAGAAGGGATGGATGCTGTAACAGGTTGGAGTCTGGTCCACAAGCCGGAGACCAGTAAGGCTAGGGTCAGACGAACGCATTTTTACGTTGTCTGTGAAAAAGTGCGTTCGAACGAATAGACGCATTTTTTCACGGAGTACGCGATAGCGGTCATACGATGCGCATTTTCGTCCGTGATTTTGTACGGATTATCAATAAAACACTTTTTGTGTCTGGACGTTATGTTGGCCGGACATTAGCAGCGTCTGACGTCTCCCAATCACGCACACACGCCGCTAGCGGACGCAGCGCACTCTGTACGTCAGTACTAGTGGTTTCACGTTCTCGAAAAAATGCGTTTGTTTGCCGCTTGCGTTGCGCGGCCGCACTTTTGTGCGACCGTACTTCGTATATTGGCCGTCATTGCCCGGCATCTGCTGCTAGCACGGCCGTGATTAAGTGCGGCTGCACGCGCATTCGCACTGCCTCAGTCTGACCCTAGCCTAAACCCCAGTTGCTGTTACATCTACATTCAAGTCTCAACTGTTAGCACAGCCAATTGCAGTCAGTGAAATCCAGCACCTCCCACAGAGTCCTGATTAGTTTTTTGGACTGCATCCAAACACCTGATAGCTTGTTTTTCTTTGTTTGGGATTTGTTCCCCATAGGGAAGCCCAAGACAATATTCGCCTCCTCCTGCATAATATACAGTGACTCATTCCTGTACCCCGACTATTCTTCTATCTCTCGACGCTGAAAAAGCCTTTTGAAAGGATTGATTGGGGATACATGATCAAGACGCTTCTTTGACTGGGTTTTGGGGACCCGTTTCTTTTGACTATTACGGCGTGGTTTAATGCCCCCAAAGTTCGTACCTGTGGTTTTCAATCTGAGTGTATTCCCATAAAGAATGGCACTAGACAGGGCTGCCCTTTGTCTCCTCTTCGCTTTATTTATTGATCCGTTGGCAGAGTGCATTAGAGGGACTGAAAATGTGAAGGGGGTGCTGGTGGGGGACCAAGAATATAAAATCTCTTTGTTTGCTGTTGACATTTCTCTCACTTTAATGGACCCACACTGCTCCATTCCAGTGTTATTGGATATCGTGGGGGCTTTCTCGACTAGTCCAGGTTATAAACTAAATTTGACATACACCACTCCCAATCGTGATGTTTGAGACGTGCTTTCTCCCTTATAAACTGAATTTGTCCAAATGTGAGGCTCTCCCATTATCGATACCTTCTGATCTGTCTGCTCCCTTTATAAGGCAGCATCTCCCATTGCCTACGGCTCCTGCATATGAGTCACAATGCTCCCTGAGGTTCTGCCTGGGTATCTGTTACGGAGTATACCATTTACTTCTGTTATTTTTCACTGTTTTCAATTGTTCTGTTTTGTCTGTCTGCCCCTACAGTTGCCTTGTCTCTTATGTTTTGGTTTATTCTGATCTGTGTGTTTGTGTTATCTGATGTACGGTGTATGACTCTGGCCCGGTTCTCTGACTATTCTAGCGGGTTATCCCTTATGCTCTTTGATCTCCTGTGTACCGACTCCTACCTTGTCTGACATCCCTCTCTGGTTTCGGATCACTGGCTTATATATGACTACTCATTCTGGTTTCTTTTTCTTAAATTTACAATTTTATTTTGTAATATTGCCAGCAAGACATCAGACTTGAAATAAGGGCCTCGCAGGGCCACAAAGGGTCATCAAATATAACACATCGTAAAAAAAAAACCAGGTAAAGTGTTGCAGACAGCATATAATGAAAACCCACAGAGGTCATCTTAAGACTGCTTGTAACAAGAAAAAAGTCCTCAGATATGGTGTAATAAGAAAAAATAAAAAGACATCAGAACTTTAGCAAGCAAGGCCAAAACATGTCATGTAATCAGCATATAGAGAGTAAACGGTCAAGCGGCCGCACAGGACTGATGCATAAAGTCTTAGATACATAGATTACGGAAATATCAGCAGTCAACAGAAAAGGGACGGGGAGGGGGGATAATAAACAATAATTAGGGAAAAAACAAACAAACCACCAAATAAAAATACCCAGTACCCAAAAACAAAACAGTGGGTGGAGTGGCAAAGGCCAAGTAGGTGACCTTCCTGGCTCACTCCCAGGAGTCCACAGGACAAAAGGAGGCCATGGAAGGGTGCAGGTAACAAGGCCAGGGCACTCGAGGGCCAGGTATGGCGGTCAGAGCCATGGTGGCCACCTCAATGGCACACCTCGAGCCAAACCCATGGTGCCAAAAATAAAGGTGGACGGAGAAGAGGGGAACAGAGTACTATTTAGAGCATGTGTGAGATTAAAAAGAGGGGGGAGAGTCTCGGGTGTCATCAGCCCCAGAAGGGGTGTCATCAGCAGAATCCCTAAGGTACAAAAATAGGCGGAGAAAAGTAAAAGAAAGGGGGGGGTGGTAGTAATAAATGTCATCAAAATCAAAGTCCTTGAAAAATATAACAAAAAACAAAAAAAAAGTCAGCTGGGTAAGCAAAATCCGGTAGGAAAGTTCAAAGGCCTTCAGCAAGGTGAAATGAGGCTAAGAAGCAAACAACTAGAAACAGGGCTGTCCGCAAGAAAAGCTCAGTGTGGAGGGAGCATCACAGCATCAGTGAGGGTGAATGCATCGAGGCGAGCAGGGGTCTTCAGCCCGTATCTAGCCACAGAGCGGAACAAATTCCATCCTCGGAACACATCAACCGCACGGGGGGCTTGCAGGGCAGGGCAAGAAAGGATCAGAAGTTCGGGTTCCCGATAGAGCTCCCTCCTGAAAAATCACTCCAAATGCAGCTCCCTTGAGGGGGACGCTAACCCAAAAGAGTGTCCGGCTGGGGCAGAGTTTTTGGGGCGCCGGTGGTTAAAGTTTCTGCAGAGGTTTCCATTAAAGCGAATGCTGTGCGGTCCCTGATGGGGATTGGTTGGCAAGTCAGAATCCTGGATTGTGATTGGCTTTGGGGAACACAGGGCACGCGAGACAGTCTTAAGGGCATTTGGATTATGTTTTGATAGGGGAGGGGGGGGGTCACAAAAAACACGCAAACGTAAACAGACCAATAGCTTAAATGAGGGGAATAGCTGAGGAGAAAGATTTTAGGGCAGTCCACAGTCTATGAGCAAGGAGTTCCATGACTGGTACAGATTGCACAAACACCCTGTACCTAGAGGTACCTACAGGGTGAATTCAACATCAGAGATGGCAAGGAAAGAACATAAAACACCAGACCCGCACCTCCCAAACACATCTCCAAAGTATGAGGAAGAAGATCATCCACAGGCACCAGAGAGCCATCCCTTCAGAAAGAGTCCTCAGGGGAGCCAGTAATCTTGTGTGAACATGGAGACGGAACTTTAGACCAATCTGCTCTGGGTAGAGCCGGATCCAAGTGGGCCTCCTGAGCCGGAGGGTCAGGTTCAAGTCCCAGTCGATAGTGCGCTCGTCTGACGCCAGCCTAACCTGCTCTATGTTCGTCCGTACTGACGTGCCTTCTGGCGTCTGTCGCAGCATTGAGACGCTGCGACGGAGCCAGCCACACGCTGTTGCGTGTGCATGAATTGCGCTCACAACAGCGTCCGTGCATCAGCCCTCTGCGTCAAAGCGCTAGGACGGGCGATGACAGAGCTGTAAAGTGCGATCCTCCGTAGGAGGATCGAGCCTTGCAGTGCTGATCGCACCAAGTGCGCTCAGCGACGTGACTAGACGAGCGTCGAGTGGAAGAAACCTCCACTCTCAGAGATGTTCCTTCCGCTCTTCAAATACGCTCGTCTGACGCCAGCCTTAAGTCCCTAGGGGAGGGTGCGGAAAGAATGGATAGCCTTCCCATATTTAAACATGACCTAAAAGGGGAATACCCAGCGGTATACCACCAATTTTTTTCTGAAGTATTGCCAGTGCAGGGTTGAGGCCCCTTCTCTTACTGAGCGTAGTGGGAGTCAAACCCAGAAAGATAGCAATGTTGTGACTTTCAAATTTAAACGGCTCAGCTTGCCTCGCGGTTTGAGAAAGGTTTCTTTACTTTGAAAATAATGACATCTCACGATCAGATCTCGCGGTTGATAAGAACCTGAAAGAGTTAAAAGAAACCTGCCTCGCTTCGCAAAATATTTTGTAGCAAAAATGTGTTTATTTCTTGCTTTTAGGTTTAAAGGTAGATAAGAATATTTACCTGCTCTCGGGACTTTTGGAAGAAGACTAGTCCCAAAGATGGAACGATAATTCTTCCATGGTCATGCAGTTTAAACTAAATATATTTCACTACATGTGTTGGATCTTCTTTTGAGAATTAAGTTTGAAACAGTGTATTCAGCACTTCTAAAGTATGTAATGTGGACTGTTTTTTGATTGGTCCACATCTCAGTCTCTGAAAGAGATATAACCAGGAATAAACAAACTGCTCTTTAGAAGGGCTGTGAAGAAACCACAAGTTGAGTCCTGTGGGCGCGATAAAGCTAAGAGAGAGAAGAAGAACGTCTGCAGCAGCTGAAATAGTCAACCGGGTGAAGAAATATCGGTCTAGCAGAACCAGGCTGTCGAGTCAGTGCTCTGTCAAGTTGCATGGAGGAATCAGATTTGCCTGGGAGAACGAGACAGATAATATTCATCGCTACGGAGTACGCATCGGTAGAAGACTCCGGGATACCTTGGAATCTGAGGTTATTCTGCCTGGACCTATTTTCCAGGTCCCCATGTTGGTCATCAAATCTCGTTACCTGCTCAATGCATTTCTTGAGCTCGGAGTGGATAGGTGTAAGCGAATCAGCCAAGTCATTTCCACGCTCCTCCAGATGAGCTGTACGGCGAGCCTATTTCCGCAATTTTTTTATGTCGGCTAAGCCGATATGGAATTCTTTCTGGATCATAACTTGGATCTGCTGAACTAAGAGAATGAAGCGATTTGTCTGAGGAAAAACCCAATCGGGAATCACGGTCCCGTCTGAAATCAGCCAGACTCGGTTTAGATTTGGTTTTAACAAATTTAGGCAACGTCGAAGGTGACGAGGTGTGTGGAGGCGACGGTTTAGTTAGAGATCTATGCATGAGCAGAGAAGTGCGACTAAGGTAGATCTCAGAGCAACTAGACAGTCTAGAAATCAAAGAAAAAGACTAATTTCAAATTGCAGCAACTGACAGGCCGGTGTGTGGAGGGGAGCTAGGATCCAGTCTGTATTAAATCATCAGAAAGAAGCCATTTGGAATACAAGGAGAGAATTTTTTTTTTATAAAAAAATAAAGTGCTGTAAATGGGGGGGGGGGGGACAAAAGCATGTACAGATACGCCAGTTCTTGGGTGGGGGCAGTGGGATGCCAGTCGGCTACAGACTAGGAGAGGGCACCCACCGGTTTCAGAGTCCCACTGACCCGGAATAATGGCAGGAAGACCAAAACATCCTCACCTCCACTTAGAGCCCGTGAGGGAGAAAGGGGGGAAGAGATGTCGCGCCACGCTCAAGGACAGGCTAGTGGCCTAATTCTCCAGATCGGAGGGGTAGAGCCGGCCCTCCAGAAAGGATGGCCAGCAATGGCCGAAAAATCAGGAGCGTCAACGGCTTTCAAAGATGGCGGCCACTCACAAGGTCGCCAGCCCTTGCCAGCTCAGTCTCGGCCTGCACCACTGCCGGAGGGCTCAGGACTGAGCTCCTTGGATGCCCCACCATCGCCAGACCCGGCAAGTATCAAAAACTTACCGGGCCTGGCTGTTGACTATGGCCACTTGACGAGCTCTCAGCTCACGTGGCCATCTTCCTCAGCAGTCGGACATAACCAAGCCTACTTTAAATTCCTGCCAAGTTCTCTTTACACATCCAACACATAAGAAATGAAGGCAAGTTAACCCCTTTCATTCACTGTTTAATGAACTGCTACAAGAGTTCGCAGTAGTTGGCTTCTGGCTTGGTTTGCACAGTGTAGGTTTCACTGTAAATAGCATATCTTTTCTGTTTACAGGGTTGTTTCAGTTGAGGTTTTCCCAACGATTATTGTCACCATAGTTTGTATTTCCATATTGTCTCAAACAATGCTGGAATAATGGTTTAAAAAAATAATAGACGCAGTGTAAGCTATTTACTTATGAACATCGCTGCTAGTATTGTCTGCCATAGTCTGGCATTTCCCAGTCTGCATGGCAGAGCTTCATTGTAGTGCAACAAAGTCAAACAACTGTGCATAAAGAATAACCTCCTATATGTGAGGACTGGATTAAGTGGTTTCCACTTTCAGTACATTAATTAAGAGGTTGTCACCTCGGGGACCAACAAGATAAAATAGACAAGAAAAGTCCTTAAAGTACAACATTTCCAATTAGAAGTAGTGAAATGGTTTTTATCCCGTGGGAATAATTTTAGGTTACAAAAAATAAGGCACAAGTGAAATATTTAACTTATTGAGTGTATTTTTTTTTTTTTTAAACATATTTTTATTCGTCTCAGATCAAGATGAATTTACAGAAAAAGGGGTAACATTTTTTTTTTTTTTTTTTTTCCTTTTCATATCATGTACAATCTGTAATAATGTAAAAAAAAAAAAAAGAAAAAAAATCACAGTTTCCGGTGTTAATTAAAGTATTACATCACAATCCAGTACCGAAGTGTCATGGTAATGTCAGCATTTAAAGCTCAGAGGTGGACGGCTGGGTTAGGGTATCCCGGAAGTGGAGGCAAGAAAGTTAACTAACAAGTGGTTAGAGGTATCTGAGGGGATCGGAGGGGTGTTCCGCAGCATTTGTAGGGAATACCATGGGGCATCGCAGAACGTGTTTCGTAGGGAGGTTTTGACCTCAGGTGGTAAGGCACAAATAAAAGGGGACCAGTGGGTAAAGAATTGTTGAGTTTTCTCTCAGTCTGATGTAGTGAGGCCTCAGACCAGTCAGCCAAGAATATGGAATAGATTCTGTCGTACATCATGCGGAATGAGGGAGGGGTACCGGATATCCATTGAGATAATATGGCCTTTTTGCCCGTCGCTGCTAGGAGACCTAACCAAAACCGTGGCATCTAGAGAGGGGTTGAAGGGTTTGTGAAGTTGGTAAGTTGAAAATAGCCCAGTTAGGTGTGAAGGGAATCTCGATTCGGATAACCTGGGAGCTGAATCGGCGTACGGTGTCCCAAAATAATTGAATAAAGGGGCACGACCAGAGACAATGATGGAGGTCGGCTGGGGAAAAATTGCATTTTAAACAGTTGGCGTTAGGTAATAGTCCTGAACGGGCCATTCTATCCGGCGCCATGTAGGCTCGGTGGAGTATCCTATAAAACATGTCCCAATAATTGGCGGATGGGAGAGTGCGTCTTGATACCAGAGTAGCCGACACTAGGTCGTTGGGGGTAAGGTTTGGAAAAGTAGTGGCCCATCGAGAGATAGCCCTCCAGGGTTTCGGTGGGGAGTGAATGTTGTAGAAGTGTGTAAATGGTTGAAGTCGAGGGAGGAGATGAACTATGTACGAGTAATTGCGTGTCTAACTGGTTAGTTAAATCAGTGGGAGATAAGGTGTGCAGTTGTGCGAGAAGGAACTGTCTGAGTTGTAAGTAATAAACAGGGTGTATAGTTAATGGGGCAATGCGTTCTGTCAAGGCTGTGTAAGAATAAGGCAGACCTGATGCTCCATCTAGGTAATGGTGTAGGAGTCTAAAACCTCGTTGAGCCAGGGTTCGAAAGATAGGAGCAGGGGAGGCATTTTGAAAGTGAGGGTTATGCAAGATAGGAGACCAAAGGGATGTTTGCCAGGACAATTGGAGGCGTTTACGAATTCTGACCCAAGCTAATTTCGTCGTGGAGAGCAAAGGGTTATCGCGTAGGGGAGGGGGGATGGCGGGAGAGTGTTGGTGAAGAAATGCTAGTAAAGAGGAGGCAGGAAGTAGCGCCTGTTCCACATGTAAGGCTGTGAAGCGGGAAGTATCATTCAGCCAATCCGATACGTAACGATATAGTGCTGCTAGGTTATAATCTAGTAAATTGGGGAAGTTGATACCTCCCCTCGCTATCGGTTGCTGGAGGTTAAGGAGTGGTATACGTGCCCGCTTATCTTGCCAAATAAAGGACGCGTACAACCTGTTGAATAACTGAAGATCATTAGGTTTCAGTAGGAGAGGCAATACTTGTATAGTGTATAGTAATTTGGGAAATAAGGTCATTTTAATAAGTGAGGCCCGCCCCAAGTAAGAAAGTGGAAGTGAGCTCCAGGCCTCCAAAAGTGCTTTTGTTTGGGCTAAGTGAGGGTCTATGTTGAGTTTGTATAAGCGGGAGAGGTCAATCGGTAGAATAATACCCAAGTATTTAATATACGGCGAGGGTGCCCAGGAGAAGGGAAAGCCCTGGAGCCAAGAACCCTGTGGTTTGGGGCCTAGAGGTAGAGCTACTGTCTTGGCGTAGTTGATTTGGAAGCCGGAGGCTACATGGAAGGAGTCAAACAACTTCAATAGGGGGGGGATCGCGGAGGCGGGGTCTGAAAGGAATATCAACAAGTCGTCTGCAAAGGCTACAACTTTTAATACTACTGTGGGGGACAAATGAATTCCTGATATTGTTTGGGACATTTCTATGATACGTATTAGAGGTTCTAGGGCCAGGTTAAATAATAACGGGGATAGAGGACATCCTTGCCTAGTTCCTCGCTCTAGGTTAAAGGGGGCGGAGTTGAGTCCATTTGCTGTGATCATAGTGGAAGGCGTAAGATAGAGTGCACGAAAAAGTGTTAAGAATGTCTTACCAAAATGATGAAACTTAATAAATCTGATTAAATAATTCCATGAGATCCTATCGAACGCCTTATCTGCGTCACAGCTCAGTAAGAGGTTTGAGGATTGTGGCGTGAGGGAAGATGACCATATTGCCGCTATGGCTTTGCGTATATTGGTAGTGGAATGGCGGCCATTAAGGAATCCCGTTTGTTGAGGCCCTATGAGGCGTGCAAGAGGTTTTTGAAGACGGCGAGCCATGATGGAGGACAGTATTTTGAGGTCAGTATTTAGTAGTGCAATGGGACGATAGGAGGTTACCAATGTTGGGTCTTTTCCCGGTTTGGGGAGAACCACCACCCGCGCCTCATTAAAGGTCGGGGGTGGGGTCCCACCCCCAGGATATTGTTATACAGCGTAACTAAGTGGGGAATCACCAGGCCAGAAAGGAGTTTGTAATATTCCGCCCCAAAGCCATCTGGGCCTGGTGTTTTTCCGTTTTTAAGTGAGGTTATTGTCGCTTTGATTTCGGCGTGTGTGATGGGTACTGAGAGTGCGTCGCGTTCTCCTGGGGAAAGTTTAGGCATTTGGGCTGTATGAAAAAGATTTAGTTGGGCGGCACAGTCATCGGGGCCTGCCTTATAGAAGTCCGCAAAGTAGGTACGAAAGTGATCCACTATGTCATTAGGTTTGGTAAGAATGGTTCCGTCTGAGGTCTTGAGTTTTGAAATTAAGGGTCTAGTCTGGGTCTGGGAGCGTACCAAATTAGCAAGAAGTCGACCTTGTTTGTTGCCAAAGCGGAACAGAGCCTGTTTTTGACGTTGGCATGTACGGTGTGCCTGTTCTGTGGCCAGGGAGTCGTATCGCGTCTTGTCATTTTTGTATTTTTGGAGGGTCGTGGAGGTTGAGTCTAAGAGATAAGCTCTATAGCTGCTAAGGAGCTCTGAGTGGGCATCGGAGAGGTGTCTAGCAGTCTCTTTTTTTGTGCGAGCGGCATATTCCATTATTTGACCCCGAAGCACTGCCTTCGACGCAGACCAAAAAAGGTTGACGTCGTCGACGTGCTCAATGTTATCGTCTGTGTAATTATTCCATGCCAGTTCAACGTGAGAGGTGAAGAGACCGGAGGTCATGAGATGCGAAGGAAAGCGCCAATTCCTAGAATAGGGCACCGGGGTTTCCAATATGATTTCTAGTGTGATATGTGCGTGGTCCGTGAGAGTTATTGGGCCAATGTCTGTCCGTAGGGCACGGTTGGAAAGTAAGCTTGAGACCAGAAAAAGGTCTAGGCGGGAAAAGGATTTGTGCGGGTCGGAGTAAAACGTGAAATCCCTGCCCGTAGGGTGGTGGGAGCGCCACACGTCATCCAGGTCAAAATGGGACCTGAGGAAGGTCGGGCCTGTGTGTTGAGCACGTCCCCTAGCCATCGTACGACTGGGCGCTCGGTCTAAGATAGGGTCTGGGACCTCGTTGAAATCACCCCCACAATCCTATGGGAAGAGTCGTGTAAATGGAGTAATGGTAACAGTGATTTAAAGAAAGTGAGATTGGGGCTATTGGGAGCATAGATGTTAAGTAGTTGTAGGGGTTCTTGTCCCACTGTTAGGGCAAGAAAGGTATATCTGCCTTCTGGGTCATTAATCTCAAGCAAGTCAGAGTATGGGAGACGTTTGTGGAGGAGGATAGTGGTACCACGTGATTTCTGCGTATGGACGGATGATGTCTGGAAGCCTATCCAGGGGGCGCGTAGTGACTGGTTTGGGGAAGTCCAGTGCGTTTCCTGTAGGAAAATTATGTCAGGATCTAACTTTTTCAAGTATTGTAGTACTTTTTTCCTTTTGATAGGCGAATTAAGGCCTTCCACATTCCAGGACACCAGTTTCAACGATTTGCGTGTAAAAATCTGTGGTTCTATAGGAAGGGTACTTTCAGACATAGTTTCGTGGGTCATGGGGGATACCAATAGCGGGTTCTAAGCTTAACCGTCGAGAACAATTTGTTAAGTGGGGCCGGGAACCGTCCCAGCATCTGCTCCACAGCCCCATATACATTAGTAACCAGCGTCACCTCCTGCCTATGAGTCAAAAGGCTAATCAGAAACATTTTAAACATTAAGCACCCAACAGGAACATAGGGGTGCCTGCATCTGGAAGAAACAAAACGAACCAGAAAAAAACAGAAGAACCATAAACAATATAACCAAGATTAACCAAAAGGATCCGGGTGGTGAGTGGTAAACATACGGTTCGGACCGTGGTTGGATCTAGTCCTGTCCGTGGAGTCCAGCACCGGAGAGTTAGTAAAATCGAACAAAAGGGGAAAAAGTCGTAGGGATCCATTGCATCCCTAGGACCACGCTGAGCCCGTTGTAGAGTCGGAGCTACAATCAGGTTGGGGGGTTCGATGAGCGTTGCCTTGTGGTTGTCGATGAGGGGGAACGTGCAGTGTCATCCTCCAATATGGTCAAGGCGTCGTTTGGTGAATCGTAAAAGGTGACTTGGCCGTGAAGGTGAACTCGCAAGCGAGCAGGGTATTGGAGCGTGAACCGCACATTAGCCGCCGCCAATTTGGAGCAGATAGGGGCGAAGGCCCTGCGACGGGCCGCCAGAGATGCTGAGAAGTCCTGGAAGAGGCGTAAAGTAGTTCCATTGTATTCTAGGGTACCGGCTTTCCTATACGCCTGCATGATGCGGATTTTGTCTGAGAAATTCAGCAGTTTAAATATGACAGTGCGAGGGCGGCCTAATGATGGAGAAAGGTCCGGTCCCAGACGATGTACCCGTTCCACAGTCAGCGTTGAATTATCCGCTAGTCCCAGGGCTGTGGGGAGCCATGAAGACACAACGTGGTGTAGTTGAGGACCTTTTACGGCTTCAGGGAGTCCCACTATTCTTAAATTGTTTCGACGGCTCCTGTTCTCTAGGTCGTCAACTTTGTCTATCAGGGAGGAAAGGAGCGAGTCGTGAGATTCCACAGATGTTTGGAGGGGGGTCAGTCCATCCTCCAGAGTGGACACCCTCTCCTCCACCTCAGTCAGTCTTTGTGCTTGCGAGGTGAGCTGGGAGAGCGCCAGGTCAATGGCGGTCGATAGTCGGCCCAATTTTTCATCTAGCAATGGCGAGAGCATAGCTGTGAATTCCGCCATCTGCATGACAGTAGTGGGCGGTGGAGGGGTATTCAGGTGTGGGCTGGAGGGCGGGCTTCCCAGATCAGATGTGGAGTGAGTCGGGGATCGTGTCGGGGCCGATGTACCTTTGCCCTGAGATTTGGTTGTAAGGCGTTTTGAACTTTTTGTGGATGATGCCACGAATTTATCCATGGTGAGGCGTAGGCCTGGTAACTGTAATATGCAGACAATGGGAGTGTCCGGAAAAAATGATATACAGATAGTGCGGAGCGTCCAGAGAAATGATATACAGACAGTGCGGAGTGTCCAGAGAAATTCTGATATACAGACAGTGTGGAGCGTCCAGAAAAATGATATACAGACAGTGCGGAATGTCCAGAAAAATTATGATACAGACAGTGCGGAGTGTCCAGAAAAATTATGATACAGACAGTGTGGAGTGTCCAGAAAAATTATGATACAGACAGTGTGGAGTGTCCAGAAAAATTATGATACAGACAGTGTGGAGTGTCCAGAAAAATTATGATACAGACAGTGTGGAGTGTCCAGAAAAATTATGATACAGACAGTGCGGAGTGTCCAGAAAAATTATGATACAGACAGTTCGGGGTGTCCAGAAAAATTATGATACAGACAGTGCGGAGTGTCCAGAAAAATTATGATACAGACAGTGCGGAGTGTCCAGAAAAATTATGATACAGACAGTGCGGAGTGTCCAGAAAAATTGATACAGACAGTGCGGAGTGTCCAGAAAAATTATGATACAGACAGTGCGGAGTGTCCAGAAAAATTATGATACAGACAGTTCGGGGTGTCCAGAAAAATTATGATACAGACAGTTCGGGGTGTCCAGAAAAATTATGATACAGACAGTTCGGGGTGTCCAGAAAAATTATGATACAGACAGTGCGGGACGTCCAGAAAAATTATGATACAGACAGTGCGGGACGTCCAGAAAAGTTGTGATATACAGACAGTGTGGGTGTCCAGAAAAATTATATACGGACAGTGCAGAGCGTCCAGAGTGTTTTCTTGTTTTATGTGGTTTTTCCCCTTCTTTTCTCCCCCTTTTTTCCTTTTGGTTTTTTGTTTTGTGCGGTTTTTTCCTTTCCCCCCCTCTTTTTCTTCCGTTTTTTTTTTTTTTTTTTTTTGTTTTATGTGGTTTTTCCTTCCCCTCCCCCTCTCCCAAAAACTAAAGAGAAGGTAGTCTGCCTTATTAAGTGTTCTCCTGTTTAACACAGCAGGATGGCATGTAGGTAGTGGGATACACGGGTCCTGGACTGAGCCCTCCGAGGACGGTGATGGGCGAGAGCACTCCCGCCGGAAGCTTCCGGCAACTGTTCACGTGCGCCGGACCAGGTGCCGCCAAACTGACCCCAGCAAACGGCGCTGAGGAAGCGCAAGATGAGGAAGCCGGCGCCTCAACACAGGGGTCCGAGGCAGCGGAGGGTAAAGGAATTGCCCACTCACCCCAACGAGCGCGATAGCAGCGCGCTCGAGCGCAGCGTCAGGCTTCAGTCCGGGCCTACAGAGGGGTCACGCACCCGCACAGCCGTGCGGGTATGGAACGGCCAAAATCTGGCCCACGGACCTCCGGGGATGAAGAGGGCGACAATCAGTTAGTCGGCAGCGGCGTGGCAGGCAGGGATGCCTCAGATGCCAACAGATGTAAAACCTCTGCGAGTGGAGCTGTCTTAAAATGCGGCCATTACTTAGGCCCGCCTCCCGGAAGTCCTCTTATTGAGTGTATTTTAAAGATTTTTTTTTCCTATGTGAATCCATATGTCTTGCAAAAGCTGAGGTCTGTTTGAAACATTTCCCACATTCTGGGCAATTAAATGTCTTGTCTCTTGTGTGAGTAATTTTATGTGCTACAAGAGATGAAGCATAAGTAAAGCATTTCCCACATTCTGTGCACTTATATGGTTTTTCTCCTGTGTGAATCCTGTTATGTCTAGCAAGAAATGTAGCCTCAGTAAAGCCCTTCCCACATACAGTGCATTTAAATGGTTTTTCTCCTGTGTGAATCATATTATGTCTTGCAAGATATGAGGCCTTTTTGAAACATTTCCCACATTCAGAGCATTTAAATTTTTTTTCTTCTGTGTGAATCATATTATGTCTTGCAAGACGTGAGGCCTGTTTGAAACATTTCCCACATACTGTGCAATTAAATGGTTTATCTCCTGTGTGAATCAACTCATGTCTTGCAAGATGTGAGGACTGTAGGAAACATTTCCCACATACTGTGCAATTAAATGGTTTTTCTCCTGTGTGAATTCTTTTATGTCTTGAGAAAGCAGAGGCCCATTTAAAACATTTCCCACATTCAGTGCATTTAAATGTTTTTTGCCTTGTGTCAATAATTTTATCAGTTGAAAGACCTGAGGCCCATTTGAAACATTTCTTACAGTCAGTGCATTCACATGGTTTATCATCTCCTGTGTGAATAATTTTATGCATTGCAAGAGCTGAGGCCCGTTTGAAACTGTTCCCACATTCTGTGCAGGTAAATGGTTTTTGTCCTGTGTGAATTATTTTATGTCCTGCAAGCTTTGAGGGCGATGTAGAATACTTCCCACATTCAGTGCAATTAAACATTTTTTTTTCCATATGAATCCTCTGATGCTTTTTAAGAGCAAGTTGGTTTGTTAAATATTTCCCACATTCAGGATATGTGAATGGCTGCTCTTCAGTGTAAAGATGTTGGTGGATAAGGGCTGAATCAGGTGTAGAATTCTCCCCACCAACAGAAGGTGAAAATGTTTCTTCTTTGCAATTTGTTTCAATAATCACAAGGTCAGACTTAGAATATGAGTATTTTCCCATGTCTGAAGTTGAATTTCCTTTGTAAGTTACGTCTGTGAGATTTTCTTCTTCCCAAGAGGCCGGTTCCTGCTTAATATCACTAGGTGAATATTCTGTACATTTTATGGTTGAATAATTGGTTTTATTTGGGACTTGTTCTTCTCCAGAAGCCAGGGATTCTTGGTCAGTATTCGTTGCAGATTCAGCTCGTCCTTTTGTTTGCTTGTTAAGATGCTGCTCCACATTATTGGTTATAGATTTATTTCCAGAATCAGATAAAGAAACCGGAGTGTGCGATTCACCAGATACAGATTTATCTATTGAAAGGGAAAATCACATTAACACGTGAGAAGTTCATTCAGGAACGAGTCTATCAGACGCACAGCGAACAGTTCAGTTTGTTGTTTGGACACATTTCTCTAGTGTTTGACACAAAGATTAGGAGAATTAAACCCTCTCTTACCAAGTGCCATAACTGGCCGGTGGTTTTCCTTCATGACATCCTCGTAGAGATCCTTGTGTCGCTCCACATACTCCCACTCCTCCATGGAGAGGTAGACAGTGACATCTTCACATCGTATAGGAACCTGACACACACAATGACACAGTCACCATCCAGACACATGCCTTGGTGTCACCATATAATGTCCCATTCCCAGCAGCCTCACCTCTCCAGTCAGCAGACGGATGATCTTATTTGTCAGCTCCAGGATCTTCTCATCGTTTTGCTCAGGGATTCCTGAGTGTGGTGGGGGCTCCGTATTGAACCTTTGGGTTCTGCAGTATCCTCCTTCTGATATTTGGTGACGGCTGTTGTCAGTGACCATCTCATGGATCTTCATCACCATATGAACCTAAACATTGAGAGTGACAGAGATTTATCTTTTCAGAGTATAAGCATGTCCAAACCTTGAGCAACTCCCCAGATCCTTTTCTTGATTTAACACCCTCTGCTTTTATTTCCAATGTGTGCTGCATCATATGCTGTAACCTTTATATACCTGGGACAGTCATTGTGCATTTGTCACAGACAACACAAGTTTTGCCCATTTGACAGGTCATAGCTCCCTTTATAGGTCAGTGTTTTCAAAGGCTCCTTCTCTCCCACAGGAAAGCACCATAAGGGTGAAGAGGCTGCTGAGACCATGAGAGCCATCCTACAGGACAGTCCCACGCTCCTTCTGTTTGCTGCACTGGCCGTCCAGAAACGAGCAGCACACTGAGCGGACAGAAAGAGGTCCTTTGGGATGGCTCTCATGTTCACAGCATGATTACGCAGAAGACTTAGTTATTCATTTTCCAAGTAAATGCTATCGTAGCATCATGATGCCGGGTGCCATGACGTCTATTTCAGACACCGCCCCCCCCCCCCCCGCCGCACAGTCTGCCCTTCCCGGCGGTGCCTGCATTTAACCCCTTAGGGTTAACCCTCAATTGGCGCCAGATCGCAGTCCTGTCGGACAAACCTCTGGGATCTCTCCCCGTCCACTGACATCACGCATGGACGCGTTGACATCAGTTAACCCCTAGCTGTTACCTATGGTGTAGACAAAGGGGATCCAATGACCAATCCGCAGTAGCTAAGAGTTAATGGTTGATATCATTTGAAAGGCCAGAGCATGTCCTTTCCAATGATACCAAACATGACCATGTTAAAAGTTTTTATTAAAATTTTTATTATTAATGCAGCATTATTGTTCACATTTCAATTATAACGTGAATAATGATGCTGCAGTAACGATTCCTTTTTTAGGGGTTTTAGCTAAAAATCACGTAATTTCTAAGAAAAATAAAAGTAACGGGTTTCCAGTTCTAAGTGTTTCCCAGAGAATAAATAACCGTAAATGCTCGGATGATAAAATGTGAAAAAAAAATATTTTATACGCTGTAGATGATTGGAAATTCACTCATTTTTTTTGTTATAGAATTCTGGCAGGACATGACGTATACATAGATTATGAATCTGAGTCTACTGTAAAAAAATTATTATTATATGACCGAGACAAATTCAAATCGCGTTTAAACATGATGAGCAAAACCGATAAAAATGACCTCGGCACACAGAGGTAAAATGGCTCAACAGTGAAGGGGTTAAGGTGGCATTCCTCATCCTCTCGCACATCCTTGGAGGGAAGAGAAGTTTGTTGAAGTAGTGGCCACAAGCCAAGCAGAGCCATGGTGGCTGCCAGCATGACGCAACGAAGACAACTCCAGGTCATTAAATATCATCAGTAATATGTGAATTTAATAAAATCTCTTACCTCTCCAGTCAGCAGAAAGATCATCTCCAGAGTTAGATCCAGGATCTTCTGGGTCAGCGGATCCCTGGCTGTGTCTTTATTCATTATCACAGTTTATCCGGACGCCCAGTTCTTGTGGAAAGGAACGATTAGAGGAAGCACAGTATTTCTGAAACTGGAGATAAATATTATGCATGTTAGAGGTCGCCCGGTGTTATGTGAAATGAAGCCCAGAGCAGCATCGACACACTCCTTATACGTCATTAACGAGACCCTACGTACCCTGATCACTTTAGCTTATTAAAGTGGTCACGCTGTGTGGAGTACCACCCTTCCCTGCTCCTCCAATCCCGTTTGGCTGGTATAGCTGTGTGAAGTGGAGTGCTTCCTGTGGCCTACATAGTTATCACTTGGCAGATTGGATGTATAATATTCATTGATGGATACAGCAGCCACTGGATGGTGGTGCGTTTGCAGCTCTGCGCAAGTGAGCGACACAAGATTTGCCCATAGCACGTATGCAATTTATGCAACAACTCCAGGGACATCCATATTCAGAAGTCCTGGAGAGGAAGAGGAGCCCAGTGTCGCTGGACAGAAGGTTAAGGTTTTAGTTCAAAATAATTTAAAAAAAATATAAATTATTGGGAGGGGCATGTCTGGCAGCTGAGGATTTGGGAGTCTTCAACATGTCTGATGACTCTACTACAGGCACAACATCGGCTACCTCGGGCTGTGGATTTCTAGAGATGAGGAGCTACCACGTGAGTCTGCTTGTGGATGCACATGACATGACCATCAGAGGCTTGGCTCAACCCCACTCCGGCTCGCTCCTTGAGAGGATATATGCCATATTAAATTGCTAGGCAGAAGTCCACACAATGTATCAAGTGGGGGTCTAACAGAAGTCAACCTTGAAGATTTTAATGCCTGGGGGGGGGGGGTGACAATTATAATATATACACACCATAAATCAGACACACTCAACTGATGAAGCCACTTAAGGCGAAACGTGTATCGTGTACTGGTAATTTATATACAGTATATTATACTTTTACTATTAGTTTTAATAAAACCATTTTTATCATATTTGGGTCCTGGCTGATTCACATCTACCAAGGAGGTGGCTGTGGCTGATAGGTGATCCGGTGCACCTAGAGAATATCACTGGCTGCCTTCAAATCTGGTGTCTGAGCTCAGACACCAGTAAACGTGAGTAGCATAAATTATGGTACATTTGCACTTTTATTTCAAACTGTGCTACACCATGCATGATTTCTGCTTTTAAGGGCTACAGAGGACCCCAGAAGCAAGCACAGATCCTGCAAATATACCACCACCAGAGCATCTGAAGCACCAACTCTGCCACATTTTCTTTTCATTCCAATACAGATTATCGGCCGCCTCTTAGGCCGATAAACGATATCAGGGGCCGATATTCTGTACATTTAAATTCTTGCAAAAAAAAAAAAAATATATCAAACACAATTTCCCACAAATCTGGAATAAACTGAACATATTTATTAAAATGTTTTATCCTGGGGAAGTGTTTTATCCTGGGGAACAGCCCATTACATTAAGGTGTGTGTGCAGCTATGGCTGTATGTCAGAGCTGTGTATATTGCATCATATTGTAACACCAGCCTGTTCTGTTTTTAGTCAGTCCAGTTTAATCCGCTCACACAGGAATACGCTCGCTCATTGTGATATCACACGCAGTATTGTTACCAGAATCCACCTGGCTCTTTTGGGAGAATACCGGGCCGGTGCGGACAAAGACTGACTGGACACGAGTCTCTTCAGGAAAGGCGAACTTTATTGTGACGTCACCACTCAGCCAGGATTGAATCGCAAAGACTGAGTGCCTCTTACATTCAAACATAACATTTTATACCTTGAATAGATAATCAGGTACATTCCAATTAGCCCACCCCACGTGGGTCTGTACCTTCCCCTTACCGAATACAAAGACATTCCACAATTAGGCAGTAAATTGGCAGCTTTCACAGTATTTTGACAATCGGATAGTTTACAACCCTCCTAGATCCTGCGTGTGTCTTTTTTCCTAGAACGTGTTTATTGTATACTTTAGATAAGGCCCCATCTGGTCTCACATCACTCATTGTTCTGGCCTCTAGCTCTCTGACCTTGTAACTAATTTCCATCCTGTCAGTTCGTGCCAGGGTCTGCCCGGATCCTGTTAATTTAATTGCTTGGCCTGTTAGTTTAAGGAATTCCGGAGAATCTATGCAAGCTAGTCTTAAATGAGCTAATATTTGCTATTCACATGAACCAAAGTTCTGACCACGATGGCCACCTGATCCTGGCCTGAGTCCCTTACAGTAGGTCAGCGTGATGTCATCCTGGCTGTTCATGGCTCAGGCTCCTGTGTGAGGGCAGTTTAGGGGGCTGTAATTAATCCCTCCATGTCTGTTGCTGATTGGCTGCCGATACCCAGCAAAGGAACCGGATGTGCAGAGACAGATGAATTTTTCTGGTTTGGGGGTTGAAAACGTTTGGAGTAGTGATACCAGACACATGAAACAAAAAGAAAAAGTAGGACCTTCAGTGGAGTGAGATGATGAATATTTTATTCAGGGACAGCAAGCCCCATAGACAAGAAGTGACATTTCGATCCGAAGGTCTTAAATCATACGATGTGATGTATGATTAAGACCTTTGGGTCGAAACGTCACTTCTTATCTATGGGGCTTGCAGTCCCTGAATAAAATGTTAATCATCCCACTGCACTGGAGGTCCTACTTTTTCTTTTTGTGCTTACATTTGGGGACTGGCAGCATCCCCATCTTGTGGTGACCTCGTGGAGTGTCCTGCTTGGGCTCCCTTCCGACAGACTGCGCCACCAGACACATGACATCATTCCTCTAGGACCAGTGTTGGCTCTGTAATTCAGGGAGGCCTGACTTGGCTTCCGTTATTGTTAGCGCAGGTGGGAGATGGCTGGCCCGGGCCCTGCTGCTCATACCGGGGCTGTCTGCTCTATGGATACAATGCGAAGAAGCGGACTGAGGAATCTGACTCCAGGCGTGCAGCTGGATGGGAAGTAGCACCTTAAGCCATATGCGGGGTTTCCAGATATGTTGACGCCAGACCATGTGGTGGGCGGCGCAGCTCCTCATTGGACGGCTTCTCCTGCAAGGAACAAGAACACGGCATGCGCCTCGCAGTGACCGAGCAAGCTGGGGAGCAGTAAGAATCGGTAATATGGGAGACCTGAACATCGATCATTTTAGAAAAAGCCAAAAATCGTCCAGAAATAATCAGTCGACCCCTAATAAATATATATATATAGCAACCAGAAGATTAGGAGCACTCTGGGACTTGAAATAGAATACAAAAATTTATTAAGAAATCATTAAAATAAAAAAAAAACGACATTTCGGCTCCTCAGAGCCTTTATCAACATGTGGTACCTGCGCTCCCTCACTGTTCCCCGCAGTCACCTCTGGCCGATCGTGGCATCCTGCTTCTTCTCGCGAGAAGGGAACCAGGACGCCGCGATTGCACAGAGGAGAATGCGATTGCGGGGTCAGTGAGGCTGGACAGATGAGCGCATTTTCTGCGGCCACCGTCAAAATGACGTCGAGCCGTCGCACGCATTTTTTCACGGAATACGCTTAAGTGGTCAGACGACCACAGTCGCAGGTACTCACCAACGCAATTCTAGGGAAATCCGGCTGTTTGAACGTTATGTAGCCGCACACTAGCAGCGTCGACGTCCTAATCACGCACACACGCTGCTATGCGGCCGCAGCGCACTCTGTACGTCTGTAGCAGCGTTCACGTTCTGAGAAAAAATGCGTTCATTTGCCGGTTGCGGGGGTCGGCGCACTTTTGTACGCACGTACTGCGTATAGCCGTCATTGGCCGTTATGTGCTGCTACTGCCGCCGTGATTTAGTGCGCCTGCACGCGCGTTCCGACTGCCCCACTCTGACCCTAGCCTTAAGGAGCGCAGGTAAAAAGGTATGTATCAGCCCGAGTGTGGCTCGGGGTTACCGCTTTCAGCAGTGAGAATTAACCCCAAGCCACACCCACCAGGGAGGTTAAAAAAAAAAACAACAACGTTTTTAGTAGATTAGAGAAATGGAACATATCCTTGTGTAACATGTAGCTGCTGCAATGCAGGGATTAAAGGAGACACTGTTATCCATTCACATACAGGTCAAGGATTTAAAAAAAAAAAATTTTTTTTTTTTTACATGTGACAGCACTTTTGTCATTTATTTGATTAAGCGTCCCTGTGGACTTTTAGATGTGGGTGAAGCAACCAGAAAAATAAATGAGAGAATAACTCAACAGAACTCCAGTACCCACACGGTAAAGTGGATTTACTGGTACCAGAACATTTTCAAAAGGAAAATCATTCAGTATCACAACTTCGTTTTCAGGTCATTGATTGGCTGCCACATTTAAGATGGGGGGGGGGGGAATTGGGTTGCTTTGTTAAAAAAAGAAAGAAAAAGAATGGATCTTTAAATCCGATACCTTGTGGCCATGAGGCCTTAATAAGGAGTTCAATTTGGACATGTTTCTATGAGAGGTATTGATTATACATGTTCCAGTGAGATGAATTTATATGCAATGAAAGAGATATCTACTTGCTATAATGTATTTACATACTGTAACGGTCTAACCATTGAAAGAGTTAACTATCGCAACCGCACCGACCAATTAGGACATTGGATTGTTTTTATTGTATATAAGGGGAGTAGTGAGAAGATAGAATATGTATGACTAAGGCCTAGAGTCGAAACGTCGCAATTATAGAACATAGAAAATGTCGGCAGATAAGAACCTTTCGGCCCATCTAGTCTGCCCAATTACATGGATACTTTACCTGGATTTATCTTTTGTTTAGGATAGTCTTATGCCTATCCCATGCTTGCTTAAATTCAATTACTGTTTTGGCCTCTACCACTTCTACTGGAAGACTGTTCCATGTATCCACCACCCTCTCAGTAAAATAATGCTTTCTGATGTTACTTTTAAACCTTTGCCCCTCTAATCTAAGACTATGTCCTCTTGTTTTGCTACTTTGTTTCCTTTTAAATATACTCCCTTCCTCTACCTTGTGGATTCCCTTTACGTATTTAAATGTTTCTATCATATCTCCTCTGTCTCGTCTTTTTTCCAAGCTATACATGTTAAGATACATGGCCTCTCTTAGGCGGTGAAAAGCAATTAATTTTTTCTACGGTTGCTTTGGTGCGGCCCATCGCTTTTGTGAATGTCCCACAATGACAAGAGACAGCTTTCCATGCAATAAATAGCATGTGGAACATGGCGCTCACACATACCTGAGCCTCCTCTCCCAGGACACCAGCTCTGTCTCTACTACTGGTGTCTCCAGTCACATGGGGGTGTGAGCAGCTTCATGGAGCCTGTAGTAAGGGGTCAGGGCCGGACATATTGTGCACAGCATCAGCTTCTCACACACAGCATGACCTGCAATACAGGGGAATGGACGCACATTGATGACATCACAGCTGGGGAGGCTGCAGGGGTCACGTGGTGCAGGAGCTGCAGCTGGGGGAGGGGAATGGCAGACACGGAGCTGCCTGGATGGATCCAGCACTGAGGGACAGGGTGAGGTGGAGACATCAGGCCATTCATTTCCCCAGGGTTAATTCCTCTGAGCTAATCACCCACATAGGGTCAATAAGTCACCACACACTGATTCTTCTCTTTCTTTGCAGGTCAGCACTGGTTGTGCTTATTATCTGATAATAGTGTGTTAATATTTTATCCTTTCTAACCGTTTACAGGTATTTATAAATTTCCTACATTGAACCACATATAGGAAAGATGTAATTCTCCCACAAGTGACAAATAGACGTGCTACCATAAGTACTAGTGATTAAACACCAAAATCGATGGACAAAAATTATCCTCCAACACTGAGGAAACAACAACAATTACAATATAACCTTTATTAGAATGTCATAAAAGCACTCATTTATCCTCATTTAGGCTGGGGTCAGACGAACGCAGTGTTAACGTCCGCGTAGCCGCACTTTAGTACGTCCTTGGTAGCAGATAATCATGACCGATGAAGCCCCACAGACGAAGTACATCAGACGCAGGTTAGCAAGAACGTCGAACGTCCGCATAGCTTTGTGTGTGAGTGATGGAGCGTGGTCAGACGGACTGCATTTATACGTCCAGCATTTTTGACGGACAAAATGTTTTTTCTTGTTAAATTATTTTCCCTCCTACATCCGTCAAAAATAACGTCAGACTGTGTGGCCACTACTGCGTCTTCCGTCAAAACGTGCGTCCGTACTGCACGGGCGCACAGTCCGTAGAAAACGTGCTCGTCTGACCCTAGCCTTAAAATCTCAAGGAGGTAACCATTAGTATATACAGGGCTGGGATTAAGATCTCTATGGGCCTGGAGCTGAAGATTTTGGTGGCTTTTTTTGGAATTTAGTCAATTAAAAGCATATTTTAGGTTATTTAATAGGGCAGATATGGGTGTATATAACCAGGCAGATACTGTGAGGAAATTCTCATTCAAATTTCAATCATTTAAGGCTGGGGTCAGACGAGCGCATTTTTAACGTGCGTTTAGGCGCACTTAATCACGGCCGCAGTAGCAGCAAATGATGCGCAATGACGGCCAATATACGAAGTACGGCCGCACGAAAGTCCGGCCGCGCAACGCAAGTGGAAAATTAACGCATTTTTTCGAGAACGCAGAACCGCTACTACTGACGTACAGAGTGCGCTGCGGCGGCATAGCGGCGTGTGTGCGTGATTAGGAGACGTCAGACGCTGTTAATGTCCAGCCTACATAACGTCCAGACGCATAAAGTGTTTTATTGACGATCAGTAAAAAAATCACGCACGAAAATGCGCATCGTCTGACCGTTTTCGCGCATTCCGTGAAAAAATACGTCAATGCGTTCGGACGCACTTTTTGACGTTCGCTGCGAAAAATGCGTTCGTTTGACCCTAGCCTTAAGCGTGTAAAAATAATTTTTCCCATTTTATCATCCAAACCTTTTGTAGTTATATATTCTATAGGGAATTCTTGTAAAAAAAATGTGAAATGGGAACCTGTTACTGCATTTCTCTGAGAAAATATACAATTTTAACCAAAAAATGAAATATTTCCCTTGTGTTTTGGAGGATGGTGTTTTATGAATAATATGACGATGTATAAAAACTGACCTTGCTCCCAGCGTGGGAAATGAGAAGGTGAGTAATGGCAGTGGTATTGCTCATTTTTTAAGTGACAAATGGACAATGCCATCGCTTTGGAACTACAGTTGTGTTCAAAATTATTCAACCCCCACTGAAATTGAGTGTTTTGGCCAGTTTGACATGGATTTTGATCATTCAGTCATCTTGCTTACAATTAAATCAAAGAGGCACGTGTAGGTCAGACAAATATAACATAACATTTATAATGAAATAACCACAAATGTCTTTTCTGTGCTCACATCATTATCAGTTTTATTCAACCCCCAAGTGACATTCAATCTTATAACTGTAAAAGGATGTTGTACTAAGTACTAACAGCTTTTAAACGTGAAGCATAGCTTGACACAAGTGTCTTGCAGCGATCTACGGGTATCTTCGCCCATTCGTCATGGGCAAAAGCCTCCAGTTCAGTCACATTCTTAGGCTTGCGCACTGCAACTGCTTTCTTTAAGTCCCACCAGAGGTTCTCAATCGGATTTAAGTCAGGTGACTGCGATGGCCACTCCAAAATGTTCCAGCCTTTAATCTGCATCCATGCTCTAGTGGACTTGGAGGTATGCTTGGGATCATTGTCCTGTTGACAGGTCCAACGTCTCCCAAGCCTCAGGTTTGTGACGGACTGCATCACATTGTCATCCAATATCTCCTGGTACTGAAGAGAATTCATGGTACCTTGCACACGCTGAAGCTTCCCTGTAGCTGCAGAAGCAAAACAGCCCCAAAGCATGATTGACCCCCCGCCATGCTTCACAGTAGGCAAGGTGTTCTTTTCTTCATAGGCCTTGTTCTTCCTCCTCCAAACATAGCGTTGATCCATGGGCCCAAACAGTTCTAATTTTGTTTCATCAGTCCACAGAACACTATCCCAAAACTTCTGTGGTTTGTCCACATGACTTTTGGCATACTGCAGTCGACTGTTCTTATTCTTTGGAGATAGCAAGGGGGTGCGCCTGGGAGTTCTGGCATGGAGGCCTTCATTACGCAGTGTGCGCCGTATTGTCTGAGCTGAAACTTCAGTACCCACATCTGACAAATCTTTTCTCAGTTCCTCAGCAGTCACACGGGGACTTTTCTCCACTCTACGCTTCAGGTAGCGCACAGCAGTCGAAGTCAGCATCTTGTTTCTGCCACGACCAGGTAGCGTTTTAACAGTGCCCTTTGCCTTGAATTTGCGAATGATGCTTCCTATGGTCTCTCTTGGTATGTTTAACATCTTTGCAATCTTCTTATAGCCATTGCCCTTCCTGTGAAGAGTAATCACCTCTTCTCTTGTCTTCCTGGACCATTCTCTTGACTTCACCATGTTTGTAACCACACCAGTAAATGTCTAGAAGGAGCTGAGTATCACAGTCATTTTAAAGCTGCCTAATTGGTGCTTATTATGCTTTATTGCTGCTCCGTGACATCCACAGGTGTTTTCAATACCTGATTGAAAACACTTGAATGAACCTCTGTTCTTCAGAGTGGTAGTCTTTAAGGGGTTGAATAATTGTGTCAATGAAGAATTCACAAAAGAAACATTTACTACTGTATTACAAAACCAACTGATGTCATTTTAGTTGCATATGGTTCTTTAAAAAGTCCTTGTAGGATTTCATTCTGAATACAATTACAAATGTACACTAAATTCCCTAAAACCCTTTACAGCATTGGGGGTTGAATAATTTTGAACACAACTGTAAAACTAAATAAAAAAGTTTTTTTTTGTTTTCTTGCCTTTTAGATTTAAGTGGTCATGTTTGGTATCAATGCAAAGACCAGACTCTGACCAATGACACCTCACTTGACCTTGTGAGGTGTAAAGATTAGTAACGCAGGGTTCCAAAGTCGTCGTCCCCCAGTGCTCTTTGCGACAGTGCGATGGTTTAGGCCCGTGTCAGAGGAGCGCACTGATCACGTCCGTGTTGCTGGCTCTGCACATTTGTACGTCCGTTGTAGCATATGATTATGACCAATGGAGCCCCACACACAAACTGTGGACGCACAATGGACGCAGCAAACGGACGCAAGTTAGGCAAGAACGTCAATCCGCTAGGACGGTCGCACAGAGTGCGCCATGTCTGTATAGCTTTGTGTGTGAGTGATGGGACGGTCCACATTTTTGACATCCAGCACCTTGACGGACAAAATGGTTTTTGATATCATTTATCAATTTGTATCATTTTTCATATTAATATTATTTCCCATAGGTCCCTCTTTTTCTCTACATCAGTCAAAAATAACGGACAATGTGGCCACTACCTTGTCGTCAGTCAGAAAGTACGTTAGTTGTGCACAGACGCACAGTCCATACAAAATGCGCTCGTCTGACATTAGCCTTAGGTTTTTGATGTAACAGTTCGTAACAACGGATTGTGCCATCACCTCCACACTTGTTGGTAACATGACAAATGTGATGGTGAGTTAGTGCAGCATCATTGTTCACTTTATAATGGAAAAGTAAAAAATATTGGTATGTTAGAAAGAAAATATTAAGAAATATTTAATATTTTATTGTTAAATACAATCTGGTAATGTTTGGTATCATTGGAAAGGTCATTCTCAGGACCCTGTAGCTGCTATGCAGCTGGAGATACAGCGGTCCAAATGCCTATCAATGCAGACATACAGGGTTATTCAAAGAGAATCGAAAAGTCACCGCACATTCGGTGACTTTTCGTTCTCTTCAATTCGGGGCGATTCGGCAATCCCATTCCGGCGACCCTGTGGTGTATTCAGCAAGCACCACAGGGCCATCGAAGTGCAGGGAAAAGCCGCCGCAAACCCAACGAAAACTCACTGCAAAAACCTGGCGAATACACGCCGAAACCTGCAGCATGCAGAAACATCTGGATTAACTCGCCAAAAACACCGGAAAAACCCGAGCAGGAGCCGATCACACACAGCGCAGCCGCCAGAAAAAGCCGACACCGCAGACGAATGCAGTGAATAAATTAGCAAAACCGTTTGCTTGAATGTTTGAAAAGTGAAACGCTGTTTGCAAAGAAACTACTGAGCGAAAATGTCTGAAATTTACACATAAGATCCAATGAAGGATAATAAAAAGGGCTGTTACACAAAAAATAAGTAAAGTTTAAAAAAAATTAAAAAATTGGAATTTGTTTTAAAAAAAACAACCAGAAAAATGCTTAAAATTTCCTAAAAAAAAAATCTATAAATAAAGTGACTCTTTACTGCAGAATATTATAATCAACGGTTTATTAGATATTGAATTAAAACGGGAATATATTTAACATTGAATCCTATGGGATTCACCTGAATAAATCTGCCGCATGAAGCCACAAAATGACAGGGCAATTTGGCAACTTTTCACTGCTGGCTTTTACTCTCTGAATAGCCGAAGCATTGCAACATTTGGCGAATTGCCTGCTCTCTGGAAAGCCGAATGGCCAAGAAAGGTTCCCTTTCGGCGCCATTCGGATCTCTTTGAATTACCCTGATAGTTATCCTTTCTCTGGGCCTATTCTGGGGCATGAGCCTGGAGCTGCTGCTCCATCAGCCCCTATGTGAATCCTGCCCTGAGTATATACCACTGTGGTATGGTTTAAGTATAGTATCCTGCTGACAACCTCTGCCCAATTTTTTTCATATTTACTAATTTTACCCCCCCCCCCCTCGATAAATGCAGAGCCTCCACTCAGGAATTCCTGAACCCAGAAGTCCCTGAAGCTTTTCTTCTCAATTTGCGGTCCTACGTAACTTGTGTAGCATAGGACCTGCAAATTGTGCACAGCTACGTGACTTGCACACTTTACGTCGAGTCCTGTAGCGCCTGCGCAGAACGATGGACCAAAGCAGCGCACATGTGCAGATCCGATCTAGCGCTGCCTTACTGACGATTTCTATCTCAGGTGGTCTCAGAAGGTGATGTTGGCACGCACTCTGCATGCTGATGTCACTAGACTGGACTCTGACCTTTCCAATGACACCTCACACCCTTGCACGGTGTACAATGCAGAGATGCGTGTTCCAAAGTCCCCCTGTATATCCTCACTGCATTGGAACGGTCTAGGTTGTCGATGAAACAATGCGTTGCATCATCAGCTCCACACTTGCTGGTAGTGTGGGAAATGAGGTGAGTTAGTGCAGCATCAATGTTCACTTTATAATTGTAAACTGAATAAGAGTGCTGCGTTAGAAAAAAAGAGATGTGTGCAAACCTGGTGGCCAACTACAAGACAAGTCTGACCTCTGTGATTGCCAACAAGGGTTTTGCCACCAAGTACTAAGTCATGTTTTGCGAAGGGGTCAAATACTTATTTCTCATTAAAATGCAAATCAATTTATAACTTTTATGAAATGTGTTTTTCTGGATGTTTTTGTTGTTATTCTGTCTCAAACTGTTAAAATAAACCTACCATTAAAATTATAGACTGATCATTTCTTTGGCAGTGGGGAAACATAAAAATCTGCAGGGGGTCAAATCATTTTTTCCCTCACCTATTAAAGGAATATAAATAAATTATTTGCTGAGACACATCCGAGGCTGTGACAGAGATTCACCTCTTGAGCTGCTGTCCCTGTACCCTACTGTGGTGTGGAGATCTGTGCCTCATTTGGATGTGTCTGAAGACTTGGAGCGAGACTACCCTAAATCTGACCTTGGTGCTTTGGAGGTTCTAGCAGGGGACGCTATATTATAGCGTCGCTACTCGTATACCCATAGATCGGTGCTTCTTTAGTTGGGATGAGCATCCCCTTAAGCATTGCGTGTGCTGCATGGTTTGCAGGGAGGGGGTAGGCCTAGCGCGCAGCAGGTAATGCCCGAATTTACCTGTTTAGATTTTATGTTTGTCTGTCTGTGTCTGTCTATCCAATTTATATGTCCATATTTTAAACAGAATAAGCATTAACTTTGTATTAACCTCTTAATGCCCAGAGGGAAGGGCGGTCCTTCATGCCATGGTTCTCTCAGAGGTTTCTCCCAAAGGAGTTTTTCCTCTCCTGGGTGCTAAAGGACGACTCTTCGTGAGTCCAGAGGTCGCCCATATCATGACCATTGTCCCGGTCAAAACTATAATAACATTTGGGCTTTGTTCTGGCTCGTAAATCCCCAATTCCCCTCTTATAGGCTACAAAATGACTTTTATTATGATAAATTTACCTAATAAATGTAGCATTAATTAAAAAAAAATATATATATATATATTTGCTGCTGAAGCCTAACACTAAAATACTATCAACCTTCAGTTCCTACAGCAGCAGAACTCTAAGGAACAAACTATTAAAGGGCAGCCCTGTTGCTCCCCATAACTTACTGGATTTACTTACGGTATATTCCAAAAGTGCTGTGTTTGGACATTGAAGGATAGTACTTGTCCCTGTAGTGAGATAAACTGGAATTAAGAAATAATTTCCATATATCAAGTTCTATAAGTTACCACCAGCCCCCATTAGACTAAACTAACATAACTGTCAGGGTTTCCTACCGCGACCCCTGGATGGTGCTCCGGTCCCAGGCGTTGGCGGGCATTACGGCGCTCGTGGCATCCATCGTTCCTCCTCCCTCGTGGCCAGGATGCGGAGTGGACCGCGCATGCGCGCGCCTTTCCGGGCTAACAGTGAACGCCAGACGCCGGAACGCTTAGAACAGCTGACGGCGGCGCACACGTCATCAGAGACTGCCCCGGAGGTTCCCCATAAAGAGTCGCTTGTCCAAGAGTTCGGTACTAGTTTATTCTAGTCTGTTGCGAGAGAATCTTTGTTTACTATTGACCGTGATCCTGACTTTTGCCTGTAATACGACTACGCTGCCTGCTTTACTCCTTCGACCTCTGCCTGGAATACCGATTACGCTGCCTGCTTTAATCCTTCGACCTCTGCCTGGAATAACGTTTACGCTGCCTGCTTTAATCCTTCGACCTCTGCCCGGAATAACGATTACGCTGCCTGCGGTGCACCTGCAATTCCTGTCTGGCAGATATCGCTCAGCTCTCCTGCCGCTTCATGACAAGGTACGTCTTGCATATTGGTTCCAACACTACCTTCGTTACGTGCAACCCTGACATAATAAACTAGTCAATCATGGAACCAGCAAGTGTACCAGAGACTTTAGCCGCCATCGCTCAACAGCTCCATATACTGACTCAATCCGTACAGGCCTTGGAAGCTAATCAAACAGCGATGCAGGTACATCAAGAGCGTCTGGAACAAGGACTGACAAGCAGCGGTACCTCACGGTCTATGGTCGAGCCTCCAACACCCCCGTTGGATAACGCTGCTACAGGTCCAGAACCCTACGTATCACCACCCGAGAAATTCGACGGTGATAGAAAACAATTCCGTTGCTTTATAACGTCTTGTCAGATAATGTTCTCCCTCCAAAGACGGACCTATAATACTGACTTCGCACGAGTCAGATCCGTGATATCGTTACTGACCGGTCGGCCTCAACGATGGGCTCATCATCTGTTACGAACCCACAATCCCGTGTTAAACAGTTGGAGCACTTTCTATGAAGCCATGGAGGAAATGTATGACGACCCTCACCGGACAACAAACGCGGCTCAGGCTCTTGATAACCTGAAACAAGGGAGAAATGATGTGGAAGAATACATCACTGATTTCAAACACTTGGCTCTTGAGTCAGAATGGAATGAACCGGCTCTCATAGCTCAATTCAGGAAAGGACTGTCCGAAGCACTAAAAGACGAGCTCGCGAGAACCGGGCTCCCTTCATCATTGGACAAAACTATGTCCTTATGCATTGATATAGACCGAAGAATAAGAGAAAGGCGCGCTGAACGCGCTAGCACCCATCCAGCCACACCTACAAGAAAACCGACCATTCCACCTCCTTACATGTCGTCACAGCCAACCGATAGTGGCGACGAACCCATGCAAGTCGGAGCAGCTAGAGGGCCTTTGACGGAAGCAGAGAGATCCAGAAGGCGCTCTTTGGGCCTCTGTATGTATTGTGGCCGTGCAGGGCATCAAGTACGGGAATGCCGCGAAAAACCCAACGCCCGGATCGGTAAGCCTCTAGCCCTTCCTGCTTTTGCATCCATCAAAGGCATCTGTACTCCCATGTCCACCCACCTCATAGTACCCTTGTCATTGCAGTGGGACGACCATACAACCACGATCAACGCCATGATTGATTCCGGGGCCAGCAGCTGTTTCCTGGATACTGAGGTAATACAGACCCTTGGAATCCCTACTTCTCCGAAAAAACAGCCTTATCCCATCCAGTTGTTGGACGGGAGCACTCCCCAATCCGGTCCCGTGACCAAAGAGACTATACCTCTACTAGTCACCATCGGAGAGCAATTTCAAGACACACTCCTCTTCGATATCGTGCCCTCCCCAGTGTTTCCAGCCGTCCTTGGTCTTAATTGGCTGAGAAGACACAATCCTACTATTGATTGGACTAGGAGCACCGTTACCTTCAATCAGACGGATTGCTCTACAACCTCCGAAGGCCTTCAACTACAGACACATACCGCAGCCATGTGTGCAGACATACCTAAAGCTTATCAGGACTTACATAGTGTGTTCGAAAAGAAAGGAGCAGACGACCTACCACCTTCTAGAGCTTATGATTGTCCGATAGATCTTTTACCCGGTGCTCCCATTCCTCACGGAAGAATATACCCATTGTCCGAACCAGAATTAGAGACCCTCAAAGAATATATTTCGGAAAACTTAAAGAAAGGTTTTATACGTCCCTCAACGTCTCCAGCAGGAGCTCCCATATTCTTCGTAGGAAAGAAAGACGGAGGGCTCCGCCCTTGTGTGGACTATCGTGCCTTAAATAATATCACGATCAAAAACAAATATCCTTTGCCTTTAATATCAGAACTCATGGACCGATTAAGAACCTCATCTATATTTACGAAACTTGATTTACGTGGTGCGTACAATTTATTGAGAATACGAGACGGAGACGAGTGGAAGACAGCCTTCAGGTCCAGGTACGGACACTTCGAGTATCTAGTAATGCCATATGGTCTCTGCAATGCTCCTGCCACGTTTCAGAGATTTCTTAACGATATCTTCCAGGACATACTGGATTGTTATGTAATAATATACTTAGACGATATATTGATTTATTCTGATACCGCCGAAATACATAAGACACATGTGAGAACGGTACTGTTACGTCTATTGAAACACAAACTGTATGTCAAGTTAGAAAAATTTTTATTTGATACGCAACGTATTGATTTTCTTGGATTCATTATCACCCCCGGGCATATACAGATGGATCCCGCCAAGATAGAGGCAGTTACCGATTGGCCAGCTCCTGCTAACAGAAAAGGGGTCCAGTGTTTTTTGGGTTTTTGCAATTTTTATAGGAAATTCGTAAAAAACTTCTCCAAGATAGTTAAACCCTTGACTGACCTAACTCGTATCCATACTCGTTTTTCTTGGTCTACAGCGGCTCAAGATGCTTTCAATTTGTTAAAAAGAACTATCACTTCAGCACCTATCCTCTCGATTCCAGATCCCTCTCAACCATATACTCTAGAGGTAGATGCCTCGGCCTTCGCTGTTGGAGCAGTGTTATCGCAAAGACAGAAAGAAACAGAAATAATGCATCCCGTATCTTTTTTTTCTAAAACCCTTTCCGCAGCAGAACAGAATTATGACGTTGGAGAGAAAGAATTGCTGGCAATCAAACTGTCTCTGGAAGAATGGCGTCATCTACTTGAAGGCGCTCGCCATCCCGTATCCATCCTCACCGATCATAGGAATTTGGAGTACCTACAGCAAGCACGCAGATTAAAACCAAGGCAGGCAAGATGGGCTCTTTTTTTCAGCAGGTTCGACATGCACATCACCTACCGACCTGGTAACAAAAACGGGAAGGCCGATGCCTTATCAAGAGCTAATGATAACATACAAGTAATCAATAACGACTTCATACTACCCAGAACCTGTTTCGCCACGATCAAGCTAACGCTCTGGGATGTCATAAAGAAAGACTCGCCTCCCCTCGACCAAATGGTTCCTTCAATGGCACTGACCGCACAGGACGGTTTCTTGTTTCATCACCAGAAAGTATTCGTACCGTCCACCGCAGTGCTCTCTGTCCTGCAATATTGTCATGACTCCCCCCTAGGAGGTCACGGGGGCAAACACAAGACACTGGATTTGATACATCGTTTTTTCTGGTGGCCCAGTCTGCGGAAGGATACCATATCATATGTAACGAATTGCCCAGTATGCATCAGAGCCAAAGTCTCTCATCAACGTCCACAAGGTTTGCTCCAACCATTGCCTGTTCCTCATATTCCATGGGAGGATATATCTATGGACTTCATAGTTGAGTTACCCCTCTCCGCCGGGTATAACACTGTAATGGTAGTGATTGACAGATTTTCCAAGATGGCTCATTTTTTACCCCATACGGGGATACCTACAGCAGCACAAACCGCGACTTTATTTATAAAAGAAATATTCCGTTTACATGGTTTGCCCTCTACCATTATATCCGATAGAGGGTCTCAATTTACTTCCCTTTTTTGGAAGTCTTTTTGTAAAACACTCCATATGCAGCAGAGTCTATCAACGGCCTATCATCCTCAGACCAACGGTCAGACTGAACGAACCAATGGTACCCTGGAACAGTATCTACGCTGTTTCACCTCTCATCTCCAGGACGACTGGGCGGATCTCTTACCCATTGCTGAATTCGCATACAACAATCAGATCCATCGTTCTATCAAATGTTCTCCGTTCTTCGCCAACTACGGTCAGCATCCGGTAATGTTTCCTGGTTCGCCTTTAGTTAGCCATATTCCTTCCTTGGATCAACGTATGGCCTATATACACGACGGCTTCAAACAAGTGAGAGCTGCTCTTCTGTCCGCTCAACGTTCATACAAACGTTATGCGGATCGCCGCCGGGTCCCTGCTCCCCTATACAAAATAGGCGATTTGGTATGGCTGTCCTCCAAGCATGTGACGCTAAATTGTCCTTCACGAAAATTGGGGCCTCGCTTTTTGGGTCCCTTTCCGATTGACAGAGTTGTGTCATCTTCGGCAGTAAGGCTACGTCTGCCCGTTGAGTACAAAGTCCACCCGGTGTTCCATGTATCTCTCCTTCATCCGTCGAATCCGGATCCGTTCCCTGGTCGCACCCCTTCTCGTCCAGGTCCTGTGGTGGCTGTGTCCGAGGATGAGTATGAAGTACAAGAGATATTGGATTCTCGTTTTCGACGTCGTCGCCTGGAATATCTAGTTCACTGGACTGGCTATGGTCCTGAGGAGGACTCCTGGGTTTCTGCCGCTGACGTCCACGCTCCTGATCTTGTTGAAGCTTTTCACGTGGCTCATCCGACGCGCCCCCGGAGGGGTCGCCTTGTTGGGGGGCTCTGTCAGGGTTTCCTACCGCGACCCCTGGATGGTGCTCCGGTCCCGGGCGTTGGCGGGCATTACGGCGCTCGTGGCATCCATCGTTCCTCCTCCCTCGTGGCCAGGATGCGGAGTGGACCGCGCATGCACGCGCCTTTCCGGGCTAACAGTGAACGCCAGACGCCGGAACGCTTAGAACAGCTGACGGCGGCGCACACGTCATCAGAGACTGCCCCGGAGGTTCCCCATAAAGAGTCGCTTGTCCAAGAGTTCGGTACTAGTTTATTCTAGTCTGTTGCGAGAGAATCTTTGTTTACTATTGACCGTGATCCTGACTTTTGCCTGTAATACGACTACGCTGCCTGCTTTACTCCTTCGACCTCTGCCTGGAATACCGATTACGCTGCCTGCTTTAATCCTTCGACCTCTGCCTGGAATAACATTTACGCTGCCTGCTTTAATCCTTCGACCTCTGCCCGGAATAACGATTACGCTGCCTGCGGTGCACCTGCAATTCCTGTCTGGCAGATATCGCTCAGCTCTCCTGCCGCTTCATGACAAGGTACGTCTTGCATATTGGTTCCAACACTACCTTCGTTACGTGCAACCATGACAATAACCTAACTCTACATCTTGCAACTGCTACTATTCAATGTGTTTTCATGTACAATACATGTGATACTATACACGTCAATAGAAGTTTATTGTTAACTCCTGCTGAATGAATTGCTCAGTCTATCAGGGTTATTTAGAGAGAGGTGAAAACAAGGAGAATGACTGGAGGAGTGAAAATTCTAGGTCAAAATAGCCAAACCAGAAAAATTCTCCCATTTATCTCACTTTCCAAATCGACTATTTGGTCTAGATTGTTCTCTTCTCCTGCCATTCTCTTGGTTTTCACCTTTACCTGAATAACCCTGTATATTGCAAGTGAATTAAGTATACAGGTTATATTGCTTGGTCCATCATACTGTTTGTGTTACAGAGTACTGTGGTGAATAAGAACTAAGAACAGCAAAGTGCAGCGAGAAGTATAGCAGACGTTGTGGAACCAGAGCACAGCCGTGACAGCTCCAAACTGTTGCCAGACCACCAAGGCCAGAAACAGCAATTCACGAAATACTGTGATATCCAGGGCCTCAAATTGGAGCGGTGGGAGCTCTGATTGTCGCTACCAGAAAGCGTTCCCAACCAAGGACATCCCCCAATACTATTATGACGTCCTTCGGGGCAGTCAGAGGGGCCGCCGCCGCCTTACGAACCTGGAGTACCGATAGGACAGGGTCCGGGGAACCATCAGGAAGGGAGAGGACAGTCGTCACCAGCCGGTTGGCCTACAGCAAAAGTTCAGGAGCAGGTAAAGAGTCCGGGATACCCCTCAACTTCAGGTTCTGCCGTTCTATACTGGGTCTCCATGGCCAACACGGCAGACTGCAGTGTCGAGCTCCACCACCTCAGCGCGGAGGGAGGAAAGAACGCACCTCTGCAATCTCCTGGGCCCATGAGGAGCGGGTGTCCGCTAAGAGGGCTCGGATTTCCCTTCTCATCGCCGGGAAGTCGTCAAGGTCCGTCTGCAGGGCAAGTTGCGGGGCTTGTGGAGATTCAACAAGGCCCAAATCGCAGGTCACAAAAGCCACCGGGGATCGGGGCAGGTTACATATGTCCCTCGAGCCTGCCAGTGAAACCCGAATGTTTGGGAGATGGGGGGCACTCCGCCGCTCCAATCTTCCTATCCCGCTTGCCCAGTACTGGGTGATAAGTAGGGACAGTGGAGAAGGAAGGAGCACGAGGCGGCAAAATGGTGGTCAGTACCTGTCCGCACTAGGCCCATAAACTACGCTCTGACTGGGTGAGCAAGCAGGAGTCCAGCGGAAAGAACTGATCAGTCACCCGGTTCCGGCGCTGTATGAGGAGAAGGCAGGAGCAGCAGAGAGGTATTAAAAAAACAAAAATCAGGGAAAGTCTACAGGAGCTGCTCGGACGTGTGACCGCTATCCTCAGGTACATAGCTATGCCCCCAGGTGTTTTTTCTTGTGTGTGTGTTTTTTTTAGATGGATTTTCATTTGATGTTTTTAGGTTTTTGAGATTTGGTTATTGAATCTGTTTCATTCACCTTGAAAGGAACGACAATGAAATATACTTGACTTAGGGCAAAGCAGTCTTCAAAACCTAATTGCGACGAGAGGTTGGGGTTGTATTGTTTTGATTGTGTGCCTAGTATAGTAAATTATGAATTATTGTGTTACACTATTATTTATCCCACTGAGGAAGCTAGCAGTCAGCTAGCAAAACGCGTTAGGGTGCCTTTGTTTTTATTATCTTTATATCTGTTATTTAATAAATATTTAGCCTGCTGCACATACCTGTCCCTGGTATTTTGTGAAGGAAGATTTGAGCAGGGCAGAGCCTTTCCTCCAAAGTGGCAGCTCTTCAGGAGGATGACCCTGCAGGAGCAAGGGGGTCCACTAGAGAGAGGAGCAGCCAGAAAGGCGAGGGGGTGGGTCACCTTTATGAACCCAAAAGCTGACTTTTTGAGCCTGAGCACTGAAGGCTCCAAACCTCGGGAGTGGGGCCTTTTATATATCTTACAAATGTGGTTCGTTCAATATTTGCACTATCTGCTGTATATTCTCTTGGAGGTATAAAGACACAGGATACTGGGGCACAATAAGAACCCTGTAGCAGAAACTTCAGGACAACATTTTTTCCTGACAATTAAGTCCTGAATTGAGAGAATGGTTTGGACACTGTCAGGGTTATTCCTTGAGAGGTGAAAAGTTGGAGAAAGGAAAACTCTTGGTCAAAATAGACGATTTGGAAAGTGAGATAAATGGGAGAATTTTTCTGGTTTTTGACCTAGAATTTTCCATTCTCCAGCCATTCTCCTGCTTTTCACCTCTCTCTGAATAACTGTGTATGTTGTATATAGCTCTCTCTGGTATGGATTATACCCTTATGAAACACAATTTCACCGGTGTTGTGGTCATTAGTTCTAGATTCTAGGCTGCGTCACAACACAGAGAATATCATTTGAAATTGCTAATTGGCACTAATTAGGTTTGCGGAGATCCCCACATTGATATCATCAAAGAATACCTGCACTTGTGTCAAACAGTGCTGAAATAATGGTAAAAAAAAAAAGAATAGCTGCTGTTTAAGTTATTTACATATGAACATCGCTGCTAGTATTGTTTTCACCTCTGTGACCAACAAGATAAAATATATTTTAAGGACTATTGGAAATGTTAGACAAGAAAAGTACTAAAATGGTTTTTATCCAGTGAGAATAAATTTTATGTGATACAAGAGATAAGGTACAAGTGAAATATTTAACTTATTGAGAGCATTTTAAAGATTTTTTCCTGTGTGACTCATTTTATGTCTTGCAAGATTTGAAGCCTGTTTGAAACATTTCTCACATTCAGTGCATTTAAATGTCTTTTCTCTTGTGTGAATCATTTTATGATGTGCAAGAGTCGAGGCCCGATTGAAACATTTTCCACATGCAGCACATTTAAATGGTTTTTCTCCTGTGTGAATCATTTGATGCGTTGCAAGACGTGAGGCCTGTTTGAAACATTCCCCACATTCTGTGCATTTAAATGGTTTGTCTTCTGTGTGAGTCAATTTATGTTGTGCAAGATATGAGGACCGATTAAAACATTTCTCACATTCAGAGCATTTAAATGGTTTTTCTCCCGTATGAATCATTTTATGGGTGGCAAGAGATGAGGCCCGAGAGAAACATTTCCCACATTCAGAGCATTTAAATGGATTTTCTCCAGTGTGAATCATTGTATGTGCTGTGAGAGATGAAGCATAGTTAAAACCTTTCCCACATTCAGAGCATTTAAATGGTTTTTCTCCTGTGTGAATCATTTTATGTTGTGCAAGAGATGAAGCATAGGTAAAACCTTTCCCACATTCAGAACATTTAAATGGCTTTTCTCCAGTGTGAGTCATTGTATGTGTTGCAAGGCGTGAGGCCCGATTGAAACATTTCCCACATTCAGAGCATTTAAATGCATTTGCTTCTGTGTGAATCATTTTATGTGCTGTAAGATATGAGGATAGTAGGAAACCTTTCCCACATTCTGTGCATTTAAATGGTTTTTCCCCTGTGTGAATCCTTTTATGTCTTGAAAAAGCAGAAGCCCATTTGAAACATTTTCCACATTCAGAGCATTTGAATGTTTTTTCTCCTGTGTGAATCCTCTGATGCTTTTCAAGAGCAACTCGCTTTGTAAAATATTTCTCATGTTCAGATGATGAGAATGGTTGCTCTTCGGTGTGAAGATGTTGGTGGATAAGAGCTGACGCAGGAGATGAATTCTCCCCCCAAAAAGTAGGTGAAAATGTTTCTTCGTCTCTGCAGTTTGATTCAGGTGTCACAAGGTCAGAAGAAGCTGAATTTCCTTTGTAATTTAAGTCTGTGAGATCTTCTTCTTCCCAAGAGGTCGGTTCCTGCTTAATATCACTAGGTGAATATTCTGTACATTTTATGGTTGAATAATTGGTTTTATTTGGGACTTGTTCTTCTCCAGAAGTCAGGGATTCTTGGTCAGTATTCGTTGCAGATTCAGCTCGTCCTTTTGTTTGCTTGTTAAGATGCTGCTCCACATTATTGGTTATAGGTTTATTTCCAGATAAAGATTTATCTATGGAAGGGGGGGGGGAATAAATAATCACATTAACATGTGAGAAGTTCATTCAGGAACAAGTCTATCAGACGGCACAGCGAACATTTCAGATTGTTCTGTACAACACTAGAGAAATGTGAGAATTAAACGCTTACCAAGTTCCATAACTGGCCGGTGATTTTCCCTCGTGACATCCTCATAGAGATCCTTGTGTCCTTCTAAATACTCCCACTCCTCCATGGAGAGATAGACAGAGACATCTTCACATCGTATAGGAACCTGACACACACAATGACACAGTCACCATCCAAGCACATCCCTTGGTGTTACCGTATAATGTCCCATTCCCAGCAGCCTCACCTCTCCAGTCAGCAGCTGGATGATCTTATTGGTCAGTTCCAGGATCTTCTCATTGTTTTGTTCATGGATTCCTGAGTGAGGTGGAGGCTCCGTATTGAAGCTTTGTGTCCTGCAGTATCCTCCTTCTGATATTTGGTGGGCACTGTTGTCAGTGACCATCTCATGGATCTTCACCACTAAGTGATCCTAAACATTGAAAGTGACAGCAATATAGAGATGTTTGCCTTTTAGGAGTATAAACATGTCCAACCCAAGGCCGCTCCCCCGATCCTTTTCTTGATGTAAACTCTCTGCTCTTGTTTCCACGTTTTAATAGTGTTGTATCATATGCTGTAACCTTTACTTACATGGGACAATATTTAAAGTGCAACTGTCACGGACAAGTCTTGCCTATTTGATAGTGGTCTCATTCAAAGATTCCACGCCTCCCACAGGAAAGCACCTTAAGGGGAAAGAGGCTGCTGCGACCTTGAGAGCCATCCTACAGGCCGGCCCCAAGTCTCATTCTGTTTGCTGCACTGGCCGTCACTCAGCTCGTGACTGAAAAGGCAGAGGAGAGCAGCACACTGACTGAGCTGATGTAAAGATGTCCTGTAGGATGGCTCTCATGTTCACCGCATGATTACACGGAAGACGTAGGGATTTATGTTTCAAATATGTAGGTATATCACAGAAGAGCAGACATTAGGTTGGCATAAAGTAGGACCTGCTGGTGTTGAGGTACATTGGCGTTGTGACAGACTTATGCAATATGTGATCACATTTTGTAACTCTTTGTTTTACCCAGTTAGGAGTTTTATTATCTTTTGCCTGTATTGTAATGGCGTGCTCTGAATTGACTATATTTTATGCCAACCGGCCACTGAGAAGCCCCCTTAAAAACCACATGTGAGGTGAGTGCAGCCATTCTGGTTTTGTTTATAACTAAAACCCACCGTTTTTTGCCTTTTGGCTGAAAAGCAGCAAGAGAGCATGTAGCTGCTCAGAGGAGCAGCTTTTGGTCCATTGGTTAGGTACTCACTCTACAAAGAGGTGCCTTGATGGGGCGAGTGAGCTTACGCTTCAATGGCCATTCTAGCAAACTAAAACCCTCTTGTGTTTTGTTGCACATGGAACTATATAGAAACGAGCGCAGATGACACTTTTTTCATGGTTTTGTTCATTAATGTTGTGGCTGATCAGGGTTTGTAAATGGGCTCCCATTTAAAGTGGTCTTTGCGGCCCTCTCCCAAATCCTTGAAGGCAAGAGAAGTCTGTTGAAGTGACCACAAGCCAAGCAGAGTCATGTGGCTGCCAGCATGACGTAACTAAGACAACTCAAGGGTTATTAAAGGGATACTCTAGGCAACATGACCACCTAAGCTTTTTTAGGTGGTCATGATGCCCTTGTCTGTCCCCCCTCCCTCCGCTCAGCCGATCGGCTGAAAACAGCTGAGAGACGCGGAGGAGTTTACTCCGCCCTCCCAGCTGTCAGTCAGCAGAGCGGGATTCATATTTCCCGCTTCTGCCGACTATTGCCGAGTAGGAGATGTCATCGTGCTTTCAGCGCAATGACGTCTCCAACTCACCGCAGTAGCTGGCGGCAGCGGCTGAAGATTAGTGTTGCGCGCATCCTCTTGCGTGCAACACTAATCTAAGAAGATGGAGCCGGGAGGAAGCCTGCCGATTGGCTGGCTTACGTGAGAGGCGCGCATGAGCGCTTCTCACGTAAACCATTAGCCAAGTGAAACTAACAAGGACGGAGGAGGGAGGGGAGTATGAAAAAGAAAAAAAAGACGCCGTTGGAAACAAGTGGATTTTAGGATAAGTATTACAGTTAAAAAAAAAAAAGAAATCCCTACCTATTAATTGAGGGAATAGGGATATTTTAATGTAGAAAAACCGGGGGGGGGGGATTTTTGATTAGAGTGTTCCTTTAAATATCATCAGTATTATGTGAATTTCATAGAATCTCTTACCTCTCCGGTCAGCAGAAAGATGATCTCCAGAGTTAGATCCAGGATCTTCTGGGTCAGCGGATCCCTGGCTTTGTCTTTATTCATTATCACAGTTTATCCGGACACCCAGTTCTTGTGGAAAGGAACGATTAGAGGAAGCACAATATGCCTGAAATTAGAGATAAATAATAGGACATCTCTAATATATTAGAGGTCGCCCGGTGTTGTGTGAAACAAAAATGAAGCCCAGAGCAGAATCAACACAGTCCTTAAACTTAAAAGGGACAATCTGTGCACCCTGATCGCTTTAGCTTATTAAAGTGGTCACGGTGCGTGGAGTACCCCCCTCCCCACTCCTTCAGTCCAGTTTGGCTGATACAGCTGTGTGAAGTGGAGTGCTTCCTGTGGCCTACCGTTATCACTTGGAAGACAGCAGCCACCGGATAGTGGTGCGTGTGCAGCTCTGCGCAAGCGATAGATCCAAAATTTGCCTATAACACGTATGCAATTCATGCAAGAACAACAGGGATGTCCCCATTCAAAAGTCACGGAAAGGAAGAGGAAGGGAAGCCCAATGTCGGTGGGTAGAAGGTCAGCATTTTAAATTAAAATAATTCTAAAAAAAATTATTGTGGAGGGCATGTTTAACAGCCGAGGAAGATGGCGGCACGATTCAGCTTGTCTGATGTCTGTCTACTACAGGCAAAACATTGGATACCTTGAGCTGTGGATCTCTATTTTCCTTACCTTATTCAGGTCCAGAGATGAGGAGCTACCATGCAGCGGTGTCCTGATAAGAAATATAGTTTCACAAAATAGCATAAGGTTATTCTTAACCACAGAGACAAAACACATTAATGTGATCAACCAACAAAGGCGAGTATTTAGATTCAAAATAACACCTCTTATTGGATTGCAATTTACTCACACTCCTACAACACACACATTAATGTGCGGTGTGTATGAGCGTATCTGTCACAGATCCCCTTGGGTCTACGAGGATGGTCCCTGTACACAGTACCCTATCTACCCCTCCGATCCTTGAATGGTCGGTACAGCTGACTATCTTCAGAGACTCGATCCTTTAACACCCAGCAAGGGTAAATAGGCTCCAAAACAGTATAACTTTCACGTATCCACCTCAGGTCTACGATGCTGGTCCCTGTCAACAGAAACCCATCTATCTCTCCGATCCTTGAATGGTCGGTACAGCTGACTAACTTCAGGGAAAAACACCCAGCAAGGGTTAACAGGCCCCAGAGTAGGAGTACCAAGTAGGCCCTGACAGTATAGGCCTTAATGCAAGGAGAGAGTGTCGGCCTTATACCAGGGTATATACTCAGCGCAGGGTTGTCAGGAATATCCGTGGTCATATACAAAACAAGGTTCTCAGTAATTGCCGGGTCGGTACACAAAGCAGGGTTCTCAGGAATAGCCTGGTCAATACAACTAGAGGGTTCTCAGAATAAGCCAAACGTCACCAACAGTATTGAAATCGCCAAAGCACTGGGGAAGTAACCTCCACATCAGGGCAAGAAATCTGCCTGAGCAGACTGATTTTAAACTGGAGGTTTCACGTCATCACGCCCCGCAACCACCCAGATGACCGCAGCGGCTCTGCATAACAGTCGACGCTCGGTCAGCAAGCAGCGTGGAAGGTGCTGCCGGGCGCTGAGCTACCCTGACTGCGTGGGACAGGTCACCCCCTCCTGTGTACACACAGGGTCTGTCCAGCAAAACAAGCTGTGCTATGTGAGCGAGTGAGGAGTTTCTGTCCAGGAGTAAACACTCATGTGAAGGAGAAGCTTCAGTTTTTAACCCCGGCTGGACCAGGCATCTGAGCAGTACACTACCATGTACCCGAGCTGTGCTTATAGGACTTCCTTCATGCTGCTCTTAAAGGTCTTGTATGATCTTTGTTAATGTGCTGTAAATCATAGAAAACCTACAACAGCAGGAAGGACGGCTTAAAGGCACCGCTGAGGTACATGAGCTCTTATAAACTTATGTACCTCAGCGGTGCCTATAAGCCGTCGTTCCTGCTGCTGTAGGTTTTCTATGATTTACAGCACATTAACAGAGATCATACAAGACCTTTAACGCTGGGGTCAGACCAGCGCATTTTAACGTGCGTTCTGGCGCACTTAATCACGGCCGCAGTAGCAGCAAATGACACGCAATGACGGCCAATATACGATGTACGGCCGCACAAACGTCCGGCCGTGTAACGCAAGTGGAAAATGAACGCATTTTTTCGAGAACGCAGAACCGCTAGTACTGACGTACAGAGTGCGCTGCGGCGGCATAGCGGCGTGTGTGCGTGATTAGGAGATGTCAGACGCTGCTAATGTCCAGCCAACATAACGTCCAGACGCAAAAAAGTTTTTTACTGACGATCCGTAATAAATCACGCACGAAAATGCGCGTCATCTGACCGTTTTTGCGCATTCCGTGAAAAAATAGGTCAATGCATTCGGACGCAGTTTTTGATTGTAAAAATGCTTTCGTTTGACCCTAGCCTAAGAGCAGCATGAAGGAAGTAATAAAAGCACAGCTCAGGTACATGGTAGTGTGTTGCTCACACCTGGTCCTGCAGGGGTTAAAAACTAAATCTTCTCTTGGAGATTGAGACCCTCACCTCCTCCCACACTAGAGTTTTTTTCTGGACAGAGCCTATCTCAGCTACACAGAGACAGAAAAGTGTAATGCAGGGGAGGGGGCAGGCAGTGTACGCTCTCACCTCCTGGCCTGGAGGGATGGGGTCTGTGTAATCCGGCCAAGCTGGGCTGGCTACACCTCCACACACACTGGCAGGAGTAGCCGCACATGAGGGCTCAAATGAGCTGCTGCCTCTTCCGGAGCCTAGCAGCTGGTCACTCACCAGCCAGGAAGGGAAGGTGAGGTGACGGAGATTGCTGCTCCAAGCTCACTGGGCCGGGGGAGGGATTATTTGACATAATAGGCGGCATTAGGGAGTTTCTGGGCACATCCAGCACACCCATGGAGAAGAGCCATCATGGTGGGCAGAGCCAGAACAGAAGGGCTGGCTTAAGCACAGGGCCAGGTTGAGAGCGAGGCCGGGTACCCTTTGCAGTTTGCACTCGCTTACAGCCAGCTATGAGGGTCTGAACATGCTGCTATGGATGATACCTTAGGGGGGTCTAAGTGGGAAGAGATGTATCACACAAGACCAACTTATGTTGGAAACAGAGGAGGCTTGGAATAATATTATGATTTACAGGGCTCGTATCACATTACTTGCTGACAAAAACCGTAGAGCCTCATCACAAGTCCACAGACGTGACCTGTGACCCTTGAATTAAATTAAGGGTTATTTCCTACCTTTAGAGGGGGGGGGGATAGATTTCAACCAGGAACGTGCGGCGAGGTTAGTGGCTGGTGAGGCACTGGCTATTATCAGAGCCAGATATACCAGGGGTGTGGAAATTTAAAAAAAAATCTACTTGTCCAACGGACTAAGTAGTAGTCCAATCTACTTGTCCCTCAGGACGATCAACTTGTCCTGATAATTTCAACAAAATAGTGACTCACTTGGAGTACTGTGTGCAGTACTGGAGACCGTATCTCCAGAAGGATATAGACATCTTAGAGAGAGTTCAGAGAAGGGCTACTAAAATGGTGTACGGCTTGAAGGAGAAAAGTTACCAGGAAAGGCTGAATGATCTTCACGTGTATAGCTTGGAAAAAGACGAGACAGAGGAGATATGATAGAAACATTTAAATACGTAAAGGGAATCCACAAGGTAGAGGAAGGGAGTATATTTAAAAGGAAACAAAGTAGCAAAACAAGAGGACATAGTCTTAGATTAGAGGGGCAAAGGTTTAAAAGTAACATCAGGAAGCATAATTTTACTGAGAGGGTGGTGGATACATGGAACAGCCTTCCAGTAGAAGTGGTAGAGGCCAAAACAGTGATTGAATTTAAGCAGGCATGGGATAGGCATAAGGCTATCCTTAACAAAAGATAAATCCAGGTAAAGTATCCATGTAATTGGGCAGACTAGATGGGCCGAAAGGTTCTTATCTGCCGACATTTCCTATGTTTCTATAGGGTTTAAAAAGAGGTCTTTATTCATAACAGCCTATAGAGGCAGCGTCAGATACATGTGATGAATAAAGACCTTTATTTAAACACTATTTTGTTGTGTGTATCTATGTGTATGTATGTATTAGGGATGCACCGATACCACTTTAAGACCGAGCACGAGTACCGATACTTTTATTTTATGTCATGTGACCACTTTCCAATAAGAACAGACCTCATAAAAATGCCCCCAGCTCACATGTATATATTCCCCCGAGATATATGGATATTGCCCCAGCTTATGGATACTGCCCCCAGCTCATGGATATTGCCCCCAGCTCATGGATATTGCCCCAGCACATGGATACTGCCCCCAGCACATGGATACTGCCCCCAGCACATGGATACTGCCCCCAGCACATGGATATTGCCCCAGCACATGGATACTGCCCCCATCTCATGGATATTTTCCCCCCCAGCTCATGGATATTGCCCCAGCACATGGATATTGCCCCAGCACATGGATATTGCCCCAGCACATGGATACTGCCCCATCTCATGGATATTTTCCCTCCCAGCTCATGGATTTTGCCCCAGCACATGGATACTGGCCCCAGCACATGGATACTGCCCCCAGCTCATGGATATTGCCCCAGCACATGGATATTGCCCCCAGCTCATGGATATTGCCCCAGCACATGGATACTGCCCCCATCTCATGGATATACTGCCCCATCTCATGGATATTTCCCCCCCAGCTCAAGGATATTTTCCCCCCAGCTCAAGGATATTTTCCCCCCCCCCAGCTCATGGATATTCCCCCCCAGCTCATGGATATTCCCCCCCAGCTCATGGATATTTCCCCCCCCCCAGCTCATGGATTGCCCCAGCACATGGATACTGCCCCAGCTCATGGATATTGCCCCCAGCTCATGGATATTGCCCCAGCACATGGATACTGCCCCCAGCACATGGATACTGCCCCCAGCACATGGATATTGCCCCAGCACATGGATACTGCCCCCATCTCATGGATATTTCCCCCCCAGCTCATGGATATTGCCCCAGCACATGGATATTGCCCCAGCACATGGATATTGCCCCAGCACATGGATACTGCCCCCATCTCATGGATATTTTCCCTCCCAGCTCATGGATTTTGCCCCAGCACATGGATACTGGCCCCAGCACATGGATACTGCCCCCAGCTCATGGATATTGCCCCAGCACATGGATATTGCCCCCAGCTCATGGATATTGCCCCAGCACATGGATACTGCCCCCATCTCATGGATATACTGCCCCATCTCATGGATATTTCCCCCCCCAGCTCAACGATATTTTCCCCCCCAGCTCAAGGATATTTCCCCCCCCCAGCTCATGGATATTCCCCCCCAGCTCATGGATATTCCCCCCCAGCTCATGGATATTTCCCCCCCAGCTCATGGATTGCCCCAGCACATGGATACTGCCCCAGCACATGGATACTGCCCCAGCACATGGATACTGCCCCCAGCACATGGATACTGCCCCCAGCACATGGATACTGCCCCCAGCTCATGGATATTGCCCCAGCACATGGATATTGCCCCAGCACATGGATACTGCCCCCAGCTCATGGATATTGCCCCAGCACATGGATATTGCCCCAGCTCATGGATATTGCCCCAGCACATGGATACTGCCCCCATCTCATGGATATACTGCCCCATCTCATGGATATTTCCCCCCCAGCTCAAGGATATTTTTCCTCCCAGCTCAAGGATATTCCCCCCCCCCAGCTCATGGATATTCCCCCCCAGCTAATGGATATTTCCCCCCCCCAGCTCATGGATTGCCCCAGCACATGGATACTGCCCCAGCACATGGATACTGCCCCCAGCTCATGGATACTGCCCCCAGCTCATGGATACTGCCCCCAGCACGTGGATACTGCCCCCAGCACGTGGATATTGCCCCAAGCACGTGGATATTGCCCCAGCACGTGGATATTGCCCCCAGCTCGTGGATATTGCCCCAGCACATGGATACTGCCCCCAGCTCATGGATACTGCCCCCAGCTCATGAATATTGCCCCCAGCACATGGATATTGCCCCAAGCATGTGGATATTGCCCCAAGCACGTGGATATTGCCCCAGCACGTAGATATTGCCCCCAGCTCGTGGATATTGCCCCAGCACATGGATACTGCCCCATCTCATGGATATACTGCCCCATCTCATGGATATTTCCCCCCCCCAGCTCAAGGATATTCCCCCCCAGCTCATGGATATTCCCCCCCAGCTCATGGATATTCCCCCCCCAACTCATGGATATTTCCCCCCCAGCTCATGGATTGCCCCAGCACATGGATACTGCCCCCAGCTCATGGATATTGCCCCAAGCACGTGGATATTGCCCCAGCATGTGGATATTGCCCCCAGCTCGTAGATATTGCCCCCAGCTCGTAGATATTGCCCCCAGCTCGTGGATATTGCCCCAGCTCGTGGATATTGCCCCAGCTCGTGGATATTGCCCCAGCACGTGGATATTGCCCCCAGCTCATGGATATTGCCCCAGCACATGGATACTGCCCCCAGGTCATGGATACTGCCCCCAGGTCATGGATATTGCCCCCAGCTCATGGATATTGCCCCCAGCTCGTGGATATTGCCCCCAGCTCGAGGATATTGCCCCAGCTCGTGGATATTGCCCCAGCACCTTGGATATTGCCCCAGCACGTGGATATTGCCCCAGCACGTGGATATTGCCCCAGCTCATGGATATTGCCCCAGCACATGGATACTGCCCCCCAGCTCATGGATATTGCCCCAGCACATGGATATTGCCCCCAGCTCATGGATATTGCCCCAGCTCATGGATATTGCCCCAGCACATGGATACTGCCCCCCAGCTCATGGATATTGCCCCCCCCAGCTCATGGATATTTGCCCCCAAGCTCTCATGGATAATGCCCCCAGCTCATGGATAATGCTCCCCAGCTCATGGATAATGCTCCCCAGCTCAGACCCCAGACCAGACATGGGGCGGCTGTTCGAATGCTCTATCGGCATTCGGACAGCCGCCCCTGGAGCTCTCCGGCATACTTACCTTCCCGAGCGGCGCCAACAAAGTCTTCGCGCGTGCGCTCGTTGAAGGACCCCAGCCGCGATCACGTGGGACTCCCACGTGAACGCGGCTGGAGTCCTTCAACGTGCGGAACCTCATGGATACTGCCCCCAGCTCATGGATATTGCCCCAGCTCATGGATACTGCCCCCAGCTCATGGATACTGCCCCAGCTCATGGATACTGCCCCAGCTCATAGATATTGCCCCCAGCTCATGGATATTGCCCCAGCACATGGATACTGCCCCCAGCTCATGGATATTGCCCCAGCACATGGATACTGCCCCCAGCTCATGGATATTGCCCCAGCACATGGATACTGCCCCCAGCTCATGGATATTGCCCCAGCACATGGATACTGCCCGCAGCTCATGGATATACTGCCCCATCTCATGGATATACTGCCCCATCTCATGGATATACTGCCCCATCTCATGGATATTTCCCCCCCCCCACCTCAAGGATATTCCCCCCCCAGCTCATGGATATTCCACCCCCCAGCTCATGGATATTCCACCCCCCAGCTCATGGATATTTCCCCCCCAGCTCATGGATATTTGCCCCCAAGCTCTCATAGATAATGCCCCCAGCTCATGGATAATGCTCCCCAGCTCATGGATAATGCTCCCCAGCTCAGACCCCAGACCAGACATGGGGCGGCTGTTCGAATGCTCTATCGGCATTCGGACAGCCGTCCCTGGAGCTCTCCGGCATACTTACCTTCCTGAGCGGCGCCGGGAAAGTCTTCGCGCGTGCGCATTGAAGGAGCCCAGCCGCGATCACGTGGGACTCCCACGTGATCGCGGCTGGGCTCCTTCTACGTGCGGAAGCGCCCTGATTTCTACTCAGGGTTGTATTCTTCATAGGAGGATTTAACTAAAGGTACAAGCCATCTGACAATAAGCACATTTCTGTCTATAAAGTTCCAATCTATTATAGCTGGCTTCTTCTTGCAGTATCTCCTGCAGCTGCCATGACCATAACCTCAACTGCAAAGAGATTGATAACGCCCTCAACGGATTTACTGAAAGTTCATAAACAGCCAGAATGTGTCTTTAATAATGTATGTGTGCGGCGCGAGAGGCTCGGAGGGTGTGGCGTGAGGTTCCGGGAGGACGCGGCGTTCATACAGAGTCATTACAGCGCTGCTTTATAGAGGCCGGGAGGATGCGGCGTTCATACAGAGTCATTACAGCGCCGCTTTATAGAGGCCGGGAGGACGCGGCGTTCATACAGAGTCATTACAGCGCTGTTTTATAGAGGCCAGGAGGACGCGGCGTTCATACAGAACCATTACAGCACTGCTTTATAGAGGCCGGGAGGACGCGGCGTTCATACAGTCATTACAGCACTGCTTTATAGAGGCCAGGAGGACGCGGCGTTCATACAGAGTCATTACAGCACTGCTTTATAGAGGCCGGGAGGACGCAGCGTTCATACAGAACCATTACAGCGCTGCTTTATAGAGGCCGGGAGGATGGGTTTTTCATACAGTCATTACAGCGTCACTTTTTAGAGGCCGGGAGGACGCAGCGTTCATACAGTCATTATAGCATCGTTTTATAGCGCTGGGGGAGTTTAGGGATTGGATAGGGTTTAGTAGGGACCTGCTTGCGATGAGACACGCACTGTAACTCCCATGAACCTCAGCCAGGTGAAATGTCCCCATGTTTAAAATGATGTCAAAGCTCCTCCCTCTGCCAGGCCACCAGCTCTGTCTCTACTACTCCTGTGTGTGTCCTCTCCAGTCACATGGGGGTGTGAGCAGCTTCATGGAGCCCACAGTAAGGGGCCGGAGCCAAACATTACCTGCACAGCCTCAGCTTCTCACACAGAATTTCCTGCAACACAAGGGAATGACTGGTCGCACCATGATGACATCACAGCACAGGAGGCTGCAGGTGTCACGTGGTGCAAGAGCAGCTGCTGCTGGGGAATGGCAGACACTGAGCTGCCTGGATCCAGCACTGAGGGACAGGGAGGGAGACACAGCACCATCAGGCCATTCATTTCCCCAGGGTTAATTCCTCTGAGCTAATCACCCACATAGGGTTAATAGATCACCATGCAGGGATTCATCCTCTTTCTTTATAGGTCAGCAGTGTTTGTGCTCATTATCTTCCAGCACTGACAGAGTTAAATGGCCCATCACTATAGTATTGAGACCTCAATCCCCTGAGCTGTGATGTTAGAAAGTGTAAGGAGACGTAGCGGAGAGTGACTATCTTCGCCTTATAATTAAAGTGGTTTTAATATCGCTGTACCGAGGCGTTAAGGTCATAATTCCCAAGGTTCTCGCCCTGCAGGATAGTCAGATTTCCATAACAATGTAACTCGTGACAAGGTTACAGATTGACGCATGACATTCCTTGGCTCCTCTTATGTAACGACCCCTCCCTGCTGCTCCCCCCTCCCAGAATCTCATAAAAAAGATATGCACAAGCTTTAATGCTGCGCGCACAAAGATAACCAAAACCTGTACCTGTCAGTACTATTTAATAAAGGTGAAACTCAGGAGAACGACTGGAGAAGTGAAAATTCTAGGTCAAAATAGCCAAACCAGAACAATTCTCCCATTTATCTCGCTTTCCAAATCTGCTATTTGATCTAGATTGTTCTCGTCTCCTGCCAATTCTTCTGATTTTCACCTTTTAGTGAATAGATGGGATTTGGGTGTCATTCTCTGCACCCCAATATTGGCCAAGGCAATCTGCGGAAGCCAAAAGGTGGTCAGAGTCGCCGGAGCTCAAGAAAAGGCGGCATAGAGGTTCCCCGTAACGGGTATATCGCCTATGTGTAAAGATCGGATAAAATATGAACCCACTGACATACAGCTAATAATATCATGTGACGAGAATCAAATACATGAAACAAAACTCCCTGAAATATTCACACAAAACATACATCTGTGCATGAGGATCATGTAACGTCAGTCTGGTGTTCGCAGCACGGCATTCTGAGGACATGGGGGAGAATGGGTTGTTTCCTCACGGTTTTCATTTTAATACAATCTATCCTCTTTCCTAAGCATTTTCCATGAATACTGAGGTCTGGGCAGGACTCCCACAGACACCTCACCTAGCGTCACTGGCTCCAATATGGCGGCCCCCTCTATTGTGGACCTGTAGAAGCAACTAACGGATGAATGTTATGAGAAGACGGCGAGTAACAGATCATATTCCACCTCGTGTTCCGCCATTCAAGTCACCTGAGGTCAAACAGTGGCACCTACAGGTTCCAAAAATCCAGTCATTACCAGACAAAGAGCAAGAAGACACCAGAACCAACATGACCAACGTCAACTTACACCGATCAGCCACAACATTAAAACCACCTGCCTAATAATGAAAAGGTTCCCCTCGTGCTGCCAAAACTGTTTTGATGCATCGAGGCACGGACACCACAAGACCTGGAATGTGTCCTGTGGTATCTGGTACCAACACATTAGCTGCAGATTCTTTAACCCCTTCACGGCTGAGCCATTTCACCTCTGTGTGCGGAGCTAATTTTTACCGGTTTCGCTCATCATGTTTTATTATACTTTAACGTGATTTGAAGTCATGCTTTATTATACAACCCAGACATATTATATTATGAATCTGCTGAAAAAAGTATATATATCATATACAGTTGTGTTTAAAATTATTCAACCCCCAATGCTGTAAAGGGTTTTAGGGAATTTAGTGTACATTTGTAATTGTATTCAGAATGAAATCCTACAAGGACTTTTTAAAGAACCATATGCAACTAAAATGACATCAATTGGTTTTGTAATACAGTAGTAAATGTTTATTTTGTGAATTCCTCATTGACACAATTATTCAACCCCTTAAAGACTACCACTCTGAAGAACAGAGGTTCATTCAAGTGTTTTCAATCAGGTATTGAAAACACCTGTGGATGTCACGGAGCAGCAATAAAGCATAATAAGCACCAATTAGGCAGCTTTAAAATGACTGTGATACTCAGCTCCTTCTAGACATTTACTGGTGTGGTTACAAACATGGTGAAGTCAAGAGAATGGTCCAGGAAGACAAGAGAAGAGGTGATTACTCTTCACAGGAAGGGCAATGGCTATAAGAAGATTGCAAAGATGTTAAACATACCAAGAGAGACCATAGGAAGCATCATTCGCAAATTCAAGGCAAAGGGCACTGTTGAAACGCTACCTGGTCGTGGCAGAAAGAAGATGCTGACTTCGACTGCTGTGCGCTACCTGAAGCGTAGAGTGGAGAAAAGTCCCCGTGTGACTGCTGAGGAACTGAGAAAAGATTTGTCAGATGTGGGTACTGAAGTTTCAGCTCAGACAATACGGCGCACACTGCGTAATGAAGGCCTCCATGCCAGAACTCCCAGGCGCACCCCCTTGCTGTCTCCAAAGAATAAGAAGAGTCAACTGCAGTATGCCAAAAGTCATGTGGACAAACCACAGAAGTTTTGGGATAGTGTTCTGTGGACTGATGAAACAAAATTAGAACTGTTTGGGCCCATGGATCAACGCTATGTTTGGAGGAGGAAGAACAAGGCCTATGAGAAAAGAACACCTTGCCTACTGTGAAGCATGGCGGGGGGGGGGGGTCAATCATGCTTTGGGCTGTTTTGCTTCTGCAGGTACAGGGAAGCTTCAGCGTGTGCAAGGTACCATGAATTCTCTTCAGTACCAGGAGATATTGGATGACAATGTGATGCAGTCTGTCACAAACCTGAGGCTTGGGAGACGTTGGACCTTTCAACAGGACAATGATCCCAAGCATACCTCCAAGCATAGGCGTGCGCAGCCTATTGCATTAGGGTGTGCACCCAAAAGCTCAAAACACACACATATATATATATCACATACATACATACATACATACATACATACATACACACACCATTACTATGTGTATGCTTCAGGGGTTAAGCAACCTTCGATACCCAGACGTTTTGAAACTACATTTCCAATGAGTCTCATCTATCTTAATTATTGGCCGAGCAACATAGGAGATATAGTTCCAAATGAGCTAGAGAACCAATGACCCCGGTATACATCATGTCACCTCAAAATGCTAGATCAAAAAATTTAAATTTGGATTTTGATCACATGCAGCGTGTAAATTTATTTTACCACATTTTTTCATCCAAAAGATTGTTAGTTAGCGCGGGCGCACCATATTAAAATCCAAACGCTAATCTTTTAGAAAACCAGTTACCGTTTGGAATCTTGCACTTTTCAGCTCCTTATACTTAACATGGGGAGTGGAAAGTGTTAATCAGCATTAGCATTACAATCTACTAGCACTGATTACCGTCCGGTTGCGGTTACTGAACATTTACTCACAACCAGGACCTGGTGCTAATGGATTCCACTTCTGCAGAATCAGTCAGCAACAGCTGAACCCCCCCCCCAAAAAAATCAGATACTCACCTCTCATCCCGCAAAAAGAACGACTGCTCCATTCACCTCTTCTGGCCGCCAGGAGCAGAGGGAGACTGGGAGAAAAAGTCCCTCAGTCTCACTCTGGGAATCACTATGTCGACCTGCCGGATCTCACAAAGACTTCAACGACGTGCCGAGTACATCCTCTACACACAAACATGAAACCAGAGGATGCGCTCAGCACGTCGTCAGCAGCAAAGTGGATAAAATGTTAAAAAGGAGTGAAATTTGAGTAGAGTGGCCCATTTAACCTCTTGCTGACTTGTACCAATACAGTCTCCTACCTGTACCTCACGATGCTGCCAAGACGCTCGCTGTAATTCTTTTTGTGGAGTGCAGGCAGCAGATATTGTGGTGATTTCTGTGCACAATACAATCCTTTATGGTACAAGACAAGGGGGCAACACCGGACAAGGAAACAGGTGCAGAATTTTACGCAAAGCAGCCTGTTTAAAGACAGATACATGCATTTATACACACAGCCATACGTTCACATACATAACTATATATCCTCCTCCCTACACCCTGGGGGTATGTAGCAATAAAGCCCACATTAATGTGCAGTGTGAATGAGCATATCCCAGAAACCACAACAATAAAACTCACAGTAATGTACAGTGTGTATGAGCGTATCAGAGATTCGCAGCAATAAAACTCAGCAATGTGCAGCGTGTATGAGTGTATCAGAGCTCCACAGCAATAAAACTCAGCAATGTGCAGCGTGTAAGAGCGTATCACAGAATCCACAGCAATAAAACAAGCAATGTGCGGTGTGAATGAGCGTATCACAGAATCCACAGCAATAAAACCAAGCAATGTGCGGTGTGAATGAGCGTATCACAGAATCCACAGCAATAAAACCAAGCAATGTGAATGAGCGTATCAGAGAATCCACAGCAATAAAACTCAGCAGTATGCAGTGTATGTGTATCACAGAATCCACAGGCATAAAACTCAGCAGTATGCAGTGTGTATCAGTGTATCACAGAATCCACAGGCATAAAACTCAGCAGTATGCAGTGTGTATCAGTGTATCACAGAATCCACAGCCATAAAACTCAGCAGTATGCAGTGTGTATCAGTGTATCACAGAATCCACAGCCATAAAACTCAGCAGTATGCAGTGTGTATCAGTGTATCACAGAATCCACAGCCATAAAACTCAGCAGTATGCAGTGTGTATCAGTGTATCACAGAATCCACAGCCATAAAACTCAGCAGTATGCAGTGTGTATCAGTGTATCACAGAATCCACAGCCATAAAACTCAGCAGTATGCAGTGTGTATCAGTGTATCACAGAATCCACAGCCATAAAACTCAGCAGTATTTGTGTATCACAGAATCCACAGCCATAAAACTCAGCAGTATATGTGTATCACAGAATCCACAGCCATAAAATTCAGCAGTATATGTGTATCACAGAATCCACAGCCATAAAACTCAGCAGTATATGTGTATCACAGAATCCACAGCCATAAAACTCAGCAGTATATGTGTATCACAGAATCCACAGCCATAAAACTCAGCAGTATATGTGTATCACAGAATCCACAGCCATAAAACTCTGTTTAAATATTTAAAATACACTATTAAAAAATATTTTTGATATATGAAAATTGCACCCTCTCCTGCTTACCTTTGTTTTTTTTTTGCTTGCAGGGAGGGTGTTTGGATATCTATCATTGGTGGTCCAGTGGCACAGATGGGGGGGGAGGTCAAAGAGGGGTAACCCGGCTGGCCGCATCTGATGGATAGCCGCCGGGACCCCTCATTTCCGCGGGCCTGGCAGCCTCCACTTCCCTGGTGGTCCCTGTGGTTCGTGGGGTGCTGCACTGCGCTCTGTACATGGCGCACAGACCACACAGCACATCCCTCACTGACACGAGCGGCGGCGATCTCTGATGACCTGTCACCTGACCGCCGGCGCTTACTGTCTGTGTCAGAGCGCCGGCGGTCAGGTGACAGGTCATCAGAGATCGCCGGCCGCTCGTGTCAGTGAGGGATGTGCTGTGCGCCATGTACAGATCGCAGTGCAGCACCCCACGAACCACAGGGACCACCAGGGAAGCGGAGGCTGCCGCCAGGCCCGCGGAGACGAGGGGTCCCGGCGGCTATCCATCGGATGCGGCCAGCCGGGACCCAGAATGTGCCGCGGGCCAGCATTAGGGTGTGCCTAGGCACACCCGGCACACCCCGTGCGCACGCCTATGCCTCCAAGTCCACTAGAGCATGGTTGCAGATTAAAGGCTGGAACATTTTGGAGTGGCCATCGCAGTCACCTGACTTAAATCCGATTGAGAACCTCTGGTGGGACTTAAAGAAAGCAGTTGCAGTGCGCAAGCCTAAGAATGTGACTGAACTGGAGGCTTTTGCCCATGACGAATGGGCGAAGATACCCGTAGATCACTGCAAGACACTTGTGTCAAGCTGTGCTTCACGTTTAAAAGCTAAATAATAATTTGGCCCCCTAGCGGTATATCGTGTGTGGCTCGGGGTTAAATGCATTGCTGGAAGCGGTAACCCCGAGCCACACTCGAGATGCCGCTGGATACTTACATGTCCCTGCGCTCCCTCGCTGTCCCCCGCAGTCACACTCTGGACGATCACGACGTCCTGCTTCCTGGTTCCCTTCTCGCGAGAAGGGAACCAAGAAGTAGAACGCCGCGATTGCACAGAGAAGAATAGTCAGCGAGGGAGCGCAGGGACAGGTAATGTATCCAGCCCGAGTGTGGCTCAGGGTTACCGTTTTTGCCAGTGAAAGTTAACCTCGAGCCACGCTTGGGATAACCGCCAGGGAGGTTAAAAAAAAATAATAGAAATGGGAACACGTTACTGAATTGTTTTTAGAGAAATTTCATGATTTTAGCTAAAACTAAAAAATCATTAGTGCAGCATCATTGTTCACATTATAAGCGAAACGTGAACAATTTTGCTGCATGAAAATCTTGTAAAACATGCAAAAAACAAATAAAAACACATTTTTAATTTTATTATTTACTTGCAACATGGTCATTGCAAAGGTCATGACCCTCTAGCTGCCACTGACCGGGAGATACAGGGGTCCAAAGGACCTTCCTATATCCACTATAGGGATTTCCATTGGAAATCCCTTGGCAGCTAGGGAATAATTCCACGATCCAGCTACTCAGGGATTAAAGAGAGGGCATAGCAGGAAATGTCAGACTGTGACCTTTCCAGCGATGCCTTTCTTCAAGCTCAATCTCCTCCCAATCGGGAGGGAGAGGGTCCAAAGTATCCCCCCTTTCAGGCACTCTTCTGGCGTTGCCGGTGGGGTGCCTGAAACTGACATAATCGCGCCCGTCGTGAATTTTTTTTCTTTGATTTTACTCACATTTTCTCCCCCTCGCTGCGTGCAGCTCCTTCTCTTCATCTCAGGGACTCCCAAAACTAGAAGACCCTGAAGCTTTTCTTCTCAATTTGCACTCCAATGTAACTTGCATAACATAGGAACTGCAGATTGTGCCCCGCTACGAGACTTGCACACATTATGTACCCGAGTCCCGTTGCGCCTGTGCAGAACTGAAGGAGAATCAGGCCAGAAGATGGTCGCCATTATGAGCCAGGCGGCCATCTTGTTCAGAATATTGGTTCACTTGAAATTAACTAGGTAGATTTTAGTTGGAATTAGAATGAAGCTTACATAGAATTTTAGGAATGTGTTAGATCAGCAGAGAAGCAATTAAAATTAAGGAAGATACGTGCTGTTCCTGGCACAAAGGGGACAGGATGAGAAATGGATACACCAAGGTCACAGAGGCTTGCAGCGAGACAAAGAAGAGCGTAGAAACAGACCAGGTCTTATCTACAGCAAATAACAAGCAGGCTCTAGGGAGGTGGGCACAGGCCGGATTGAGCGTAGCAGCAAATGATCTTCTGTCAAACTAACATGAAGCTTGCCAATTTATGACCAAAGAATGGAATGCCTTTGTATTAGATTAAGGGAGGTACGGACCCACGTGGGGTGGGATAGTGTCACCGGGAGGTGAGCTAATTGGGATGTACCTAATTATGTATTTGGGGTATAAGATCTCATGTCACGAGGAAATCGAGGCTCACTCTTTGCGATTCAATCCTGTGTGAGCATTGTGTGACGACACAAATAAAGTTTGCCTTTCCTGAAGAGACTCGTGTTCAGACAATCCTTGCTCGTGTCGGTCCGGCCTTGTCCCAAGTGAACCAAGTGGATTCCGGTTACAGAACGATGGATCACAGCTGCGTACATATGCAGATCCAATCTATTGCTGCCTCTCGGAGAATGATTGCTATCTCAGGTGGTCTCAGAGGGTGATGTTGGCATGCTCTCTGCATGCTGACGTCATTAGTGACCGACCCAGTGACCGGCAGGCAGGAACTTCTAAATCTCGACTGCAGGGAACACTGGGAGTGGGGTGGAGGAAACTGCACTACTTCACCCAGCAATCTTGCACAATCAGGGCAACAGATCCTGACCACTTTAAAAGGATTGGATCTGTTGTTCCAGCACATCCCACAGTTGCTCAATCAGACGGAGATCTGGGAATTTATGGGTGAAGGCAACACACCTTGAAATCTTAATCATGTTCCACCAACAATTCCTGAGCAGTTTTTGCAGTGTGTCGGGGCAGGGCCGGCGCTGCCGCTAGGTGCCCGCCTAGAGCGCAGCGCCGCCTAGGGCGCAGCCGAGACTTCTCCGCCGGCTGCTGTCACTGATCACGCGAAAAAGATCCCGAGAAGATCCTGCCAGCGTCCCACTGCCCCCTCTGCACGCCACTGTCTCCCCCCCTCTGCACGCCGCTGTTTCCCCCCCTCTGCACGCCGCTGTCACCCACCCCCCCTCTGCACGCCGCTGTCACGGATTACGCTGCGTGCTTGCTCTGTGATCACGTGCAGTGTGCAGTGTGATCACGGAAGACAGCTCGCGGTAGCTGTCCAATAGAGAGTGAGGGAAGCGGGGATAACCCCGCCCCTCAGCATGGACAGCCACCGCGAGCTGTCTTCCATGATCACGCTGCGCCCAGAGCAAGCACGCAGCGTGATCAGTGACAGCGGCGTTGTCAGGATCGGGTAACCCCGATTGCAGACGATAAGCCAACAGACCCTGACCAACCGGTCCTTAGTAATGGCTGGGTTATGGTCAGTAATACTGAGAACGACGAACACAAAGAAAGTGGCGGAGTGCAAAGTAAAACAACCTGCTGAATGAAGTAACCCACAGTGCTCTAGCTAGCCGGTCCTTACTAATGGCCGGGTTAAGCAGAGCAGCCAAACAAAAACACACTTAGGTAGGGGTTAAGGAATAGAGGTCCGTTTATACTATGCCAAAATTCAGGGCGCCAAAATACAGGGAAATCGAGACAAGCCGGGATCGTAATAACCAGGAAATCAGTCAGATAGGAATGCAGCAATAACGACTAGGCGTAAATGGAACCACGCTAAGGCAATTTGCTATGAGAAATGAAGCCTTTTAAATGGAGCCACAGTCCTTCCTATTGGTGCTCAGAGGAGTCGGTTGTCCTTCCTGCATGCTGCGTCTGATTCGCGGGCGGCACCATTCTCTGTCCGGTAGTACACAGTACCCGGGAATAAGGTTTTCTGGATATCAGCTGCTGTGACGGCCGCAACATTTCCCCGGACATGGGCCGAAGGTGCAACACTTCCCTGGACACGGGCCGAAGGCGCAACACTTCCCTGGACATGGGCCACTGTGACAGGCGTGCAGAGGGGAGTGACAGCGGCGTGCAGAGGGGGAGACAGTGGCGTGCAGAGGGGGGGACAGCGGCGTGCAGAGGGGGGGACAGCGGCGTGCAGAGGGGGCATCGGACCACCGTCAGGATCTTCCCGGGGGGAGCACTGCAGACAGAAGGTGAGAGCTGGGGGCACATATACCCATATGAGCTGGGGGGAAAATATAACCATGTGTGAGCTGGTCTGGGGCAATATATCCATGTGTGAGCTGGTCTGCAGGCCAGCTCCGGCGCTGCCGCTAGGCGCCCGCCTAGGGTGCAGCCGAGACCTCTCCGCCGGCCGCTGTCACTGATCATGCTAAGAAGATCCCGAGAAGATCCTGCCGGCGGCGCCGCTGTCCCCCCCTCTGCACGCCACTGTCCCCCACCCCCCCTCTGCACGCCGCTGTCACCACCCCCTTCTGCACGCCGCTGTCACCCCCCTCTGCGCACAGCGTGATCAGTGACAGCGGTGTGCAGAGGGGGGTGACAGCAGCGTGCAGAGGGGGGGAGACAGCGGCGTGCAGGAGGGGGCAGCGGGCCGCCGGCAGGATCTTCTCGGGGGGAGCACTGTAGACAGAAGGTGAGAGCTGGGGTCAAATAGCCCATATGAGCTGGGGGCAAATATAACCATGTGTGAGCTGGTCTGGGGTAATATATCCATGTGTGAGCTGGTCTGGGGGCATATATCCATGTGTGAGCTGGTCTGTGGCAATATATCCATGTGTGAGCTGGTCTGGGGAAAATATATCCATGTGTGAGCTGGTCTGGGGAAAATATATCCATGTGTGAGCTGGTCTGGGGGCAATATATCCATGTGTGAGCTGGTCTGGGGCATATATGCATGTGTGAGCTAGTCTGGGGGCAATATATCCATGTGTGAGCTAGTCTGGGGGAAATATATCCATGTGTTAGCTGGTCTGGGGCATATATGCATGTGAGAGCTGGGGCAATATATCCATGTGAGCTGGGGGAAAATATAACCATGTGTGAGCTGGTCTGGGGGCAATATATCCATGTGTGAGCTGGTCTGCAGGCCAGCTCCGGCGCTGCCGCTAGGCGCCCGCCTAGGGTGCAGCCGAGACCTCTCCGCCGGCCGCTGTCACTGATCATGCTAAGAAGATCCCGAGAAGATCCTGCCGGCGGCGCCGCTGTCCCCCCCTCTGCACGCCACTGTCCCCCACCCCCCCTCTGCACGCCGCTGTCACCACCCCCCCTTCTGCACGCCGCTGTCACCCCCCTCTGCGCACAGCGTGATCAGTGACAGCGGTGTGCAAGAGGGGGGTGACAGCAGCGTGCAGAGGGGGGGAGACAGCGGCGTGCAGGAGGGGGCAGCGGGCCGCCGGCAGGATCTTCTCGGGGGGAGCACTGTAGACAGAAGGTGAGAGCTGGGGTCAAATAGCCCATATGAGCTGGGGGCAAATATAACCATGTGTGAGCTGGTCTGGGGTAATATATCCATGTGTGAGCTGGTCTGGGGCATATATCCATGTGTGAGCTGGTCTGTGGCAATATATCCATGTGTGAGCTGGTCTGGGGAAAATATATCCATGTGTGAGCTGGTCTGGGGAAAATATATCCATGTGTGAGCTGGTCTGGGGGCAATATATCCATGTGTGAGCTGGTCTGGGGCATATATGCATGTGTGAGCTAGTCTGGGGGCAATATATCCATGTGTGAGCTAGTCTGGGGGAAATATATCCATGTGTTAGCTGGTCTGGGGCATATATGCATGTGAGAGCTGGGGCAATATATCCATGTGAGCTGGGGGAAATATATTATATCCATCTTTTTTTTGGGGGGGTGCAAGTAGCTGGTCTTACCTAGGGCTCAAAATAGTCTAGCACCAGCCCTGGGCAGGAGGCCTTATCCTGCTGAAAGAAGTCACTGCCTTTAGGGAACACCATGGCCATTAAGGGGTGCGTGTACCTTTTGCTTAATGGTAAATCCCTGCACGTACTATGGAGGTTATCATTAGGGATGAGCCGAACACCCCCCGAGTTCGGTTCGGGCCCGAACCCAAACTTCCCAAATGTTCGGTTCCGAACTCAATACAAGTCAATGGGGCTGAAAATTCAGTTTTTAGAGTGCCCTCCAAGACGGCATATATGCTAGATATTTGCCATAAAAGGTGTATGGGGGTCCAGGTAGTGCCCTGGGGGACAGGAAACAAGGTCAAAAAGTAGAAAACAAAAACGTTTTTAAAGGGACAGCGAGTTTTCCATGAAATAAGGGTTAAAAATAAACACGAAAAATTGATTCAAATATCGTGCCTAGGAGGTCCCCATAACCTGCCCATGAAGTGGTGGATTTCTAGGATGTATAGAAACACTTAAAAACAAAAAAATTACGTTTCAAATGACGGTAAATGCTTTTCCTTTAATCTATCCATAAACAACTGCTTGGGGCGGCAGTCTGTATGAAAAGAGGAGACATTTTCGGACATGCAGAAAAAGTTTACTGATTTTTTTGGCTAAATTATTGTGAACCTTATGCAGGCTTTAGATGAAAGTAACAATAGGTGCTTCAAAATTGGTCCTTTAGCGTCCAACAGTGCCGTCACACCGTAACCCCTCTGAGGATATAAATCTGATACAGGCGTCAGTGGCAGTGCACCCAAATATTGTGCTTTTGGTGCCAAGCCTGCAAGTACTATCATACAGTAACCCCTCTGTGGTATTGTGGAAGAATGCAGGGGTGAACCTAGCGGTCCTATATTAAAAAGATATGCATCTGGTTAAGGCGTCAGTGCACCCAGATATTGTGCCTTTGGTGCCAGGCCAGCAAGCATCATCATACAGTAACCCCTCTGTGGTATTGTGGAAGAGTGCAGGGTTGGACCCTGCTGTTCAAAAAATTCAAATGATATAAATCTGGCACAGGCGCCAGTGCAGCCAAATATTGTGCCTTTCATGGCAGCAAGTGCATTCACAACGTAACCCTTTTGTGGTATTGTGGAAGAGTTCAGTGCTGGAGGTTTTGTGCATGCAGAAGACATCCCCGATCTATTCCGTTACGTCAGCATCAGGGGATTGATAACTGCTGATCCAGGACTGATTAATTTTTATAAATGTCAGCCGGTCTACAGGGTCGGTGGACAGACGCACTCTTTTGTCTGTGACAAAACCTCCAGCGGCACTGAACATCCTTTCGGAAAGCACGCTAGATGAAGGGCAACCTAGTAGCTGCATAGCATATTGGCTAAATTCTGACCAGTGATCCAATCTCAACACCCAGTAAGCCAGCGGATCATCTGCTGGAAAGGTATCCAGGTCTGCCCTTGCCCCTAGGTAGTCCTGCACCATACAGTTAAGACGCTGGCAATGGGTGCCTACATTTGACGTCCCTGGGCGTCGAGGACAAAAATTTAAAAATGCATCAGTCAAGCAGCCCTGGCCTTCACCACTATTCCTCTGATCACCCGCAGCCTCAGAAGAACGTGTGTCAGCACTTGGTAATCTAACAGTGCCTGGAAAGGTGTTACACAAGTGTCGCTTTAGAGCGTCCAAGTTTTTTCATCCTGTGCTCCATCTGTGCGGGCAGGATGAGCTCTGCAACTTTCCCCTTGTATCGTGGATCAAGAAGGGTTGCCAACCAGTAATGATCCCTCTCCTTGATAGCACGAATCCTGGGGTCCTTTAGCAGGCTTTGCATCATTAGGGAGCCCATGCAGCGTAGGTTGGAGGTGGCATTAGCTTCCAAGTCTTCCTGGTCAATGAGGATGACCGTATTGTGCACTTCCTCCTCCCAGCCACGCACTAGCCCTGGTGTTTCTGGGCACGCGAAACCCTCCCGTGAGGAATCCCCACCTTCAATGCCCCCACTACTTAAATATTCTGCCTCCTCCTCCTCATCCTCCTCCTGTCTGATCTGAGTAGGACCCGCTGGAATGCTGTCTGCAGAAAGACTGGGTCCTTGAGAGCTAGGGAAGGCCTCCTCTTCCTCCCGCTGCTCTGCCTCTAGAGCCACATCTATAATTCCCCGCAGTGTGTGCTCCAGCAGGAACACTAAAGGAATTGTGTCACTGATGCATGCACTGTCCCTGCTCACCATCCTCGTTGCCTCCTCAAATGGTGACAGTACAGTGCATGCATCCTTGATCATCAGCCACTGCGGGGGGGGGGAACCAAGTTGACCTGAACCTGTCCTTATGCCATACTCACACAGGTACTCGTTGATGGCCCTCTGCTGCTTGTGCAGACGCTGCAGCATTGCTAATGTCGAGTTCCACCTGGTGGGCATGTCACAGATCAGACGGTTTGTGGGAAGGTGGAATTCTCTTTGAATTTCTGCCAGGTGAACGCTTGCTAGGAATGACTGTCTGAAGTGGCTGCAGACTTTTCTGGCCTGGATGAGAAGCTCTGGCAGCCCTGGGTACTTGGTTAGGAAACGCTGTACCACCAGATTTAGGACGTGTGCTAGGCATGGTACATGCGTCAATTTACCCTTGCGTAGGGCGGAGAGAAGGTTGCTGCCATTATCGCAGACGATCATTCCCAGCTCAAGCTGGCGTGGTGTTAACCATCTCTGCCCCGGCAGAGCTGACAGAATTTCTGGACCGGTGTGGCTCCTATCCCCTAAACAAACCAGCTCAAGCACAGTATGGCATCTTTTTGCTTGAGCCATTGCGTAGACCCTGTCAGGCGTCGGTTTAACTGCCACTTCGCCAGATACAGAGAAGGAGGAGGAGGAGGAAGAGGGAGAGGTGGTGGAGTAGACAGACCTCATACAAGCAGCTTTCTGGAGGCGTGGTGGATGAACAAGCTCCAGCACAGAGCCCCGTCTTGGATCCATCCCAGCTGCGATCAGAGTTACCCAGTGTGCCGTGAAGGAAATGTAACGACCCTGTCTTTGCTGTCGGATATAATCTCTGCACGTGAATACAACACGTTTATATATATTGGACTTAACAGCCAAGCCTCCAATATGTCTATATTGGACTTACTGGACCTACCTCGGCAGTTGCCTCCAATATATCAGGGATTATTATTTCATAAGAAACCTATACGAGACACAAATCTCAATCGTTTATATTTCTTAGAAATTATCCTGAATTCTTTTAATTGTCTGTGTTTTGCTTTAAAAAATACAATAATCAATAATCGGATAAACATATATATATATTTATTACGTATACAAAAAAATTTCAAATCTCATATCATAAAGAACAATTTATAAACCACAATCCATCAGCATATAAAAACTAGCTTCACAATATATGTATCTCTGGTTAGTAACTGCATATATGATTAATATCATTTACCTTATCAGTTAGTAACTAATACACAAATGGTTAATAAACATTTCTGCTTAATACAACATGCATTTCCCAGCAAACAATGTTTAACCAGCCAGCTCTTATAGATATATATATATATATATATATCTATGCTACATGGAACAACAAAAGATGAGCTAATTTAATGATAAGTAATAAAAACTTAGTGAATCCTCCCCTAATCTTGAGAATTAAACTTCTAATCCTTTGCTTTTTATTTTGTAGTTATACAATTCCTTGCTTATTAATTTTAATCACAGTAATTTCCAAATTCAATATATATATTGGTATCACTCTTACAACATTTCTTTTAGGAATAAATCCTTATATCCACTTCTTCATATCTTTATCTGCAGAATAAAGATATTTAGAATTTGGATTTAACCGTATCCGAGAAGTCTCAGTCTACATTGCAAGAATCTCTACAAATATAGATTTACATTAATTCCTTATTTCATACATTACCTGTCCAATTTGGATGTTGATAAGTCTGCCTTGGAATTCCTCATGTAGTAATTTTTGGAATGTGTGAAAATTATCGATATCAGATAATCAATGCATGTGAGTTAGAGAGTTGGTGAGAGTCAGAAATTTAGTGAGAATCTTGATTGCCTCATGTCTTGGGATCTGCCTGCATCGTGGTGTGAGTCTGAGTGTTGCAATCTTGGACTCTCAGAGTGTCATGTCTAATGCATTTCAGTGTGAGTCTCTGAATGCTGGAATCTCCGACTCGGAGTGTCATGTGTATTGGACGTCTGAATGCATTGCGATGTGAGTCTGTCTGCTGGAATCTCCGACTTCAGAATGTCATGTGTACTGGACATCTGAATGCATTGCGATGTGAGCCTGACTGCTGAAATCTCCGACTGACTTGTACCCAGCAATGCCGCTTATTATAGCCAATTTGACGTCACACAATATTTTTGGTAATATGAATTATAATATTTACTATCCTCTAGAGGGCAGTATTGCACTTCTTAATTAATTTCACCCATTTCTTTTTAATTTTCTTATTTCGGGTCAAAAGGTCAATCTGACTCAACAAAGACCTTCTCTTCTCCCAGCTAGACACTGTCTCTCCATCTGTCATCTTTGATTTATATCCCTACTCCCTTTTAACTCAGAGTCCTATCAGCTGAATTCTTTTCTGGTTCTCACACGAATCTATTCTTTAGTAATTTTTAGTATTTACCAATTATATACTTTCTACAATATTTATTGGAGTATATTTCCTACTGTAAATATAATAAAATATACCTTGATTATAAACATATATTTTGTGAATATAAATCTATATTACAGAAATTTTAACTCTTATTCCTATACCCAAAAGACAAAATATCTTTTGTTTTAGAAATTTAAGACAGACCAATAAATTAAATTATGACACGTCTTAGCACTTAACTCTAACATTATCTCACAAAAACATTCATTCTAGGTTCCTTCATGTCTGGCACTTCTTAAAAAAAATATAAAAGACTTCACCCAGGAATGAACTCTGTAAAAAAAAATCTCGTTCATTTCTAAACCTAGAGAAATTTTGAAGAAAAACTGTCTTTAACACAAAATGGCTACAAGCATCCATTTTAAAATTCTCCTTTTCTGTGTAATATACCTGACAATGCTTGCTGGACCACGTGTCTAAAGTCACATGCACCTTGTTGCTGACTGCCTTTCCCAATGACTGGATAACATTGTCTTCCTCGTGCTTGTATAGTGCTGGAATGGCCTTGCGTGAAAAGTAATGGCGTTTTGGAACCTGCCACTGTGGTACAGCACATTCAGCAAATTCACGGAAGGGAGCAGAGTCCACCAGCTGGAAAGGCAGCAGCTGCAATGCGAGTAATTTTGCTAAGCTGGCATTTAGACGCTGTGCTTGGGGATGGTTGGGACTATATTTTTTCTTTCGCTGCAGCAGCTGCGGCAACGTAATCTGACTGCGTAAATCTTCAGCTGCTGGGATGATGTCACATTGTGAGGAAGGAGCTGCTACATCCATTACTGTAGCATCATCCCTGTCGGTGGAGATTGTAGGCAATAACATGGCAGGACATACAGTGGGGGTAGAGACAGATGAGGAGGAGGAGGACCTACGCAAAGTTTTGTGCCAACGGGATGTGTGGCAGTTGTTCATATGTCGCCTCAAGCACGTGGTACCCAAGTGTCCGGTATCTTTCCCACGCTTAAGCCTCATCTGACATAGATTACAAATAGCAATGCTGCGCTCTACTGCACATTTCTTAAGAACTCCCAGACAACAGAGTTACTGCGTGTGTTCTTTGAGACAACAGCGCTCTGCACCGGAGCAGCTCTGACATGTGATGCCTTGGACTGGCTAGTGCTACGGTTGGTCACAGAGGATGTTGTGCCTCGTGTTTGCTGTGCCTCCTCCTCCCCCTCTTCCTCACTTAATTCCTCTGTTCGATCAGGCACCCAGGTGGAGTCAGTGACCTCATCATCATTGTCATCATCACCCCCTATCTCCTCATCACTGGAGCCAACTTGGCAGTATGCTGCAGCTGCTGGGGCAACATGAGTGCCAGTTATTTGTGTGTCATCACTGGCACCCCCTTCCTCTAGGTTGATTATACTCCCTTCCTCAACCTCAGAGATTGAATCAGAGCACTGTACTTACTGCGCATCCTCAAGCAGCATGTCACTCTCATTGTAGTCAAACAATTCAGCTGACTCCTCCGTGTGTGATAGCGAGGCTACGGCAGGAGTAGCTATGGACATGGAGGCTGCATTAGATGCTTTGGCAGCTGAGGTGGACTGTAAAGCACTAGAAGCCTGGCTGGCAGAGGACTCGGAGGATGAGGATGGCCTGGTTAGCCAATCCACCAAGTCCTCTGTATGTTTCTGCTGGTTAAGACAGCCAGCACCAGTTAGAAAGGACAAGCGTGCCCCTGCAGAGGATGCACCGCGTCCACCACGACCAGAGGCACAGCCTCCCGACACAGGGGCTGCTTTCCCTCTTATCTGTGTCTGGGAGCGTCTGCCTGTCCTTTTTGTTCTTTCAGACATGGTGAGTGATATATAGATTAATATATACAGAACTCTAAATCTTTATACCAGAGTTGAATCAAAGAACTCTGGTATAGCTCAGTGAGACACACGGATAGCTGGCAGCCAGTGACAAGAGACAGATCACCTCAATTCACAAATGTTTTAAAGAAATTAGTGAGCCCCAAAATAATGCGTGGTACTGGTTGTGTGACAAGACACAGATCACCTTAATTCACAAATGTTTTAAAGAAATTCGTGAGCCCCATAAAGATTTGCTGGCACAGTGACAAGACACAGAAGATCACCTCAATTCACAAATGTTTTAAAGAAAGTTGTAAACCCCAAAAAAAACTTGCTGGCACAGTGACAAGACACACATCACCTAAATTCCCTGATATTTGGTAGAAATGAGACCCCCCAGTAGTGTGGCAGACCGGCAGTAACAACACACAACTATTTCCTTTGAAATCTCCTCTGAAATGCGTGCAGAATCGGCGCGTGGAAACGTTATATAGTGTGCTGCGGGACTTAGCTCTGTGAGCCCATGATTGGGCAAAATTTGCCCAACCAGGACTCTGAGACATGATTGGCATAGTGTTGAACCTGTCTTGCACCAGACCTGTAGTCAGGTGCAAGGCTGTAGCCAATTACGAGCTTCAGGCCAGTGGGAAAATGCATTGTGGTCCATTGTGGTTGAACATGCGGCTAACACCCGGAAATGTTCAGTGTTCGCGATCTAATCGAACAGTCTAAGTTCGGGTCAAACTCCGAACCGTCCGAACCGAACAGCTCATCCCTAGTTATCATATGAACTGGAGGAAAGAATATGGGAAAAAGCCTCAACAGTATTTAAGATTATTATTTTACGGATTATCTCTCACCCAGAGGCGTAACTAGAAACCTCAGGGCCCAGGTGCGAGAATCCATGACGGGCCAACGCACCACCCTACTCAAAAACATGTCCCCCTCCCTCCGGCACCATGCAGTGGACCCCTCCAGGTCCACAATGTCAACTCCACAGCAATAAAACTCACAGAAATGGGTGGTGTGTATCAGCGTATCACACAGCTCCAAAGTAAAACTCAGAAATAAGGCTCTGACCTGGGTCCCCTACTCTTGATCTATACTGCCTCTGGGCAACCTCATCTCTTCCTATGGACTCCAATATCATCTCTATGCAGACAACACCCAAATCTACCTTTCCTCCCCCGATCTCTTGTCCTGTGCTGAAACATATTACAGCCTGCCTATTGACTGTCTCTGGATGACATTCCGTTTCCTACAGCTCAACCTCTCTAAAACTGAACTTCTCATCTTCTCTACCTCTATGTTACATCCTCAGCCCCTGTTGTGTTGCCCGGAGGGTCTGAGCATAGTTCGGTGCCACCACCGGCTGGTCGTTTGCCAGCACCTTGTAATGGCAAAGCGCCCTCCTAGGGGGGCCTGGCATGGCCACGAGGAGCCGCATGGTTTAAAGCAGGGCACGAGGAGTTGCCTCGTTGCCCTGACATGGAGTTCTGTTCCCACATCGCCAAGATTATTTCTCTTCACTGATTTTGTTGCCGACCCATTTCTGTCTACGATTCTCGCTCCTGATTTTGACCCGGCTTGTTTCTGACCATTCTGTTGCTTCTACCATTAGCAATCGCTAGTATTGGGCATTGGTGGATTAACCCTATGTTTGCTGTTGGGGCTTTCATTCGCTATCTGGGATTATTCCCATCTTGCTCTGGGGTATCATTTGTGGCCTTGTCTGGTTACTATTTAAGACCTAAGGTGTATGTTTCATTGCTAAGAGCATATGTGCAAATCGCGGTAAAGAAATACTGTTTAAATACTGCATATGATCATTGCATCCTAACCGCTAAATATACCCAGGTCTATACCAACTGTATTACCACATGTGTGTCAGCCACCTCTGATAATTGTAAGGTACTTCTTACCCACTCAAGCTTATCAGATAACGCTAAATCTGTACATTTGGTGACTGCCCTGCATCCTGCACAATTCATTGACTGTCAAGTAAATCACTGTGTTTCTGAAGGTGCTCTAAATTGTCTGTTGGTCTTGAAACCTTTGGAACGTAGTGGGAAATCAGTTGTTCTTTGGTGTTCCTTGGCTTTGGAGTACAAGTCTGTTAATACTGAGTATTTGGTAAAAATCAAGCAGGTATTTCTGTCCAAAGAGATCTCAACCTCGCTACTCCTGTGTGAGCACTACGGCGCCCGTTACACTCTAAATCTAACATTCTTGCCCCCATTTCCCTTCAGGTGAATGCTGCTACCCTTACTTCTACCTCTCGGGCTCCTTGCCCCAGGGGCCTCTTCGACTCGCATCTCTTCTCCACTCCTCACATCCAGTCACTAACCAAATCTTGCTAGTTCCACCTAAAAAAATCATTGCACCGGTCCATCCCTGTCTTAAATCAATCCAAGCTCTTATTGACTACTGTAACCTGCTTCTCTCTGGCCTTAAGAGATCCCAGATTCTCCATCTGCAGTCTGTTATGAACGCCTGTGCCAGGCTCATGCACCTCTCACACTTCACCGGTTTGTCAACCGCTACACTGGCTCCCTGTTTCCTTTAGAATCCAATTCAAATTACTGGTGCTCACGTACAAAACTCTCCGTAACCACGCCCCTACCTACATCTCCTCCCTTTTTAGCAGATATATCCCTTCTTGACCACTTCGCTTTGCCAATGATCTGAGGATTCCCCCACTGTACATTTCTTGAGCCATCTTTCCACCCAGCCCACATGCACCCACTACTTCTTGTACTCTGTTTACCCTCACCTAGTGTGTCACCCCTCTACTCTTAGATTGTAAGTAGGGCCCTCTCCCCTACTGTTCTGTGTGTTTAAATTGTATGTATATTTGTTATTCTGTCTCACCTATTGTACAGCGCTATGGAACTTGCTAGAGCTTTATAAATACTTTTGTATAAAATGAAATATTAAATAAAATATTAAAATCTATATATATAAACGCGAAAGTCCTGACTGACTCAACCGCCCAGCTGAAACCGTTTAACCTAGGAACGTGAAATTTTGAAGGTGCACTGTTTTTATGATGTGGGCACCCACTAAGGAAGAATTTTTGGAAACTCCGCCCCTAAGGGGGTGAAAAAGGGGGTTGAATATTTTAAACACGGTACCTATAGCTCAAAAACAGAAGATGTTACAGATGTGAAAATTGGTATTTCGATTCTTCTTGAAAAATAAAAAAAACACGTGTTTTACAATTTCCAAAAATCCCAAGTGAGGGGGTTCTACCAAAAAAACCTCAAGTTTCTTTAAAAAAACAATTTTAACAAATCCTAAAATCCACGCGAGCGAAGCCGCGGGCAAAAGCTAGTATTTAATATATTCAAATACAATTAAGTATAAAAATTATATTAACTTTTTTGCAGGGAGGAGGCAGAAGTCCACTTCATCCAGGACCAGGCCCGAAAAACCAGACGAGGCTCCAGGGCAAGGTCCAGGACTAGGGCCCAAGCAAAAAGTCTTGGACCAGGCCCAAGACCTGGATTGGAATCCAGACGAGGTAGCTGACTAAGCCCAAGACCAGAGCCCAAAGGAGGCAGCACACAAGGCCCGAGACCCCGGACTGGAGCCTAGATTAGGCAGCGGAACAGGACCAAGACCCTGGACCGGGGCACAGACGAGACTGCGGACCAGGCCTGAGACCCCAGACCGGGGCCCAGGTGAGGCAGCGGACCACGCCCGAGACACCAGACCAGGGCCCAGGCAAGGTCACGGACCAGGTCTGAGACCCCAAACCAGGGCCCAGACAAGGTTGCAGACCAGGCCCGAGACCCCAGAGGAGGTTGCAGACCAGGCCCGAGACTCCAGACCGGGGCCCAGGTGAAGTCCCGGACCAGGCCCGAGACCCAGGCAAGGCCGCAGACCAGGCCCGAGACCCAGGCAAGGCCACAGACCAGGCCCGACACTAGACCACAGGCGAAACAGGCCCGGATCAGGCCTAAAGCCTGGCGGTTGATTGTGGGACCCCTGGACTCGAGGGCCAGGGTGCATGGGCCCCCCTGGTAGTTCCTCTCCTGTTCCCACCCAAGAGAAACAAGCCTAGTCCTGGCTCCATACAATGCCATTTTTTTCATTTACTTGTGTAGCGCTCACTCCCGGAGGAGCCGCTGAATAAACCTTGGGTTAGTCTCTCCGCACTAGGGAATAAATATACACCAGCACTGTTGTGGATTTTATAAATTATATACTTTACTGATCCCAATAAAGTGACACATATAATACAATTTCGGTATAGGAACGACAGGATTTTCGTAATGCGGGAACACGTGGTGGGAAAACACATGGCGGGAAAAGAAAAAGAATTAACCCCCTCAGTTCTGGAGTGTAAGTCCTGTGAGTGTAAGGTCTCAAAAAGGTGTACGTGTATTGATTCGGGTACCCGGGTACTGTATTCAACTGGCCAGTGAATGTGATAAGCAAATCTTCGACTAGTCAAGTTGGGGCACTGTAGAATTGAAACAATAATGCGGCGTGCTGGATTTTACTTGTACTTTCGGCCTGCAAGGCCTCTCACCCATCCATTATACAGTCTGTCCCTCTGTCTGGTCGAGGATGTCTCTCCGCTGGTCCTCCGGAACTCTGTGCCACCGGATCCGCTCTCTGGCCCGTCCGATCTCCGAGTCAAGAACCACGGCCTACCGCCTGCACTCCCTATGGATAGTCACGGTCTCCTTACAGGGGGTCCAACTGGAACGGAAGTTCTTGTGTACACCTCCCAGTGATGACGGGTATGCCTCCGCAAGTATAAAACAATACGTATCTGGTATGCGCGAAATTAGACGCTAGGGAACTCGGATTGGTCTCTCGAATAACGTCTCCAAACAAGTGTCATGTGGGAATAAAAAATACGATCTAAGTGCAGCGTATGACAGTATATGGGTATAAAGGTATATCGTGGATAAACTCACAAACAGAGAGCCCGTGCACTGGCTCTGAGTGATGAATAGCCTCTGGGTTGTTAATCTTGTTTCACTTCTCAGGAAACCCACTCCTTGGTATGGTCAACTCATTACATCCACAAGACATGGGAAAAAAGAGAGAGAGGCACAATCTTTGTGTGTATCTGACGCCCAAGATACTGTTATATATATCGGCCAAAATTGAACACTCACATTTGGATGAGCTATTCCCAGCTCAAAATCGAAGGCGTATGGGTTTTTCTGGTCAAACCCAATAAAGACCCGAACATGCAGAGGTGATTCTTCTTTAAAAATGGATTTAATAATAAAATCAAATAAAAGTAAAATACAGAACGCGATTCGCCGTTGGCACACGGCTTCATCAGCTGGTCTATACATTAGGATCTGACATGCATGTTTATATACCCAAACAATAGATGAAAAAAATAAAATGAAATCGTTTCTCCTGTGTGTAATTGGTGGTCAGCGTGCGTTCCTGGCCTCCTTCTGGGTCGTTCAGACGCGGCTGACTCGCGGCGCCATCTTGCACAGACGCATTGAGGGCTTCCGCGTTCCACCTTGTGTTCCAGATGACTTTGCCCGGAAGTTGGATGTATTTTATTGAATCGTCTTTCGTCTTGCCGCTGAAGAATATCGAGGCTATCACCTAGGTTACACAACGCTTCCCAGTGCCATAATGTTCATGGGGGAACAATAAGACTGCATCAATATGGACAAAAAAAGAATCATAAGCAATATACATGTGGTTTCGTGGAATCGAACCTAAAGAGAAAGGGAGACTATCTAAGGAGGACATAAGTGTAATTCGGAGAGATCCTATAACAGAGCGGAGTACAAATGGGAATGGAAGATAAGATCTGAATCCTTGTTTAGTTCTAGGAGCTCCAGCTTTAGTTCTAGGAGCTCTAGTTCCGGAGCTCTAGTTCCGGAGCTCCAGCTCCGTGTCTGCACCACCAATACTGCTACGAGTGAGATACAAACAGCAGAACATCTTGGAACTGAGCAATGCAATCATTCAGCGACTGACTACACGGTTACCCCAAGGGATGTGTCTGGATATTGACTGTACCATTGTGTGTCCGCAACAGGACTTTCTTACCATTCTCCTAACTCCTGGGCAGCACAGTGATGCCAGCAGTCGGACACAGGGGGCTCTGAATCACTATTAGCATGAGCTTACTGTATATTGCCCTCCCAATACTTAACATGGAGATAGCGAACTGTAAACAGAGATTAACTAGTGTTAGTCCTAACACTACTCGCAGCTATCGCCAACTCAAAAAATTTGCGTCAGCTTGGAGCTGGTGCCAACTGATTCTGCGGAATCATTTATTACTAGCTATAACCCCACCTCCAAAAGAAAATAAAAAACAAATACTCACCTCTCCTCCTGCGCAAGAACGGCAGCCCGATCTGCCGCTTGTGGTCACCAGGAGCAGACTGAGACTGGAAAAAAAATAGACCAGTTTCCCACCACGATCACTGCGCCGACCTACAGGATCTCACGAGAGACGAGATCCTGTCCGTCATGTAACCCGGCCGCAGAAACCTCCATGGATGGCGCTTTAGCGCTGCCCCGAGCATCCAGGACCTTAGCGGCCGCTACTGGGCAGGCTGCTGGACTCAGCGAGTGTCCCGCAATCTAAACGGTAAAAGGCAAGTTGCTGAAAGCAAATTTTTCCCCTTAGGGCCCATAGTTTAAATTCAACACACAAGAAAAGGTTTCAAGGTACTCAGAATCCCAATAACTTAGAAGAAGTATAAAAGGAGTAGAGATGAGTATTAGTTTTGGAAAAATCCGGAATTTGGAACAAAATTTGATAATTAGTATTTCGGAAGTACTTCCGAATAACGAATCGATACGATACGGTATATAACAAATTTTTTTTTGTAATCAAAATTTTTATTAACAGAGATAAACATATAGAAACATAAAGCACAGTAGCATGTACAGTATGATATTATATGTATTGCAAGACTTATGTTAACAGTCACGACAAAATAAAGTTAACACCGTACTGAGTTGGAATTGGTAAAAAGCAAAATTCTACCCCGGTCAAGATCAAGGCGTTATATGCTACATCTGTAATCGTATGCTGTACCATTGCTGACCAGCCGCTGGGAAGAATTTCCAAGGCCTTTTAAGTACGTCTTCCGGGCCGTGAGAGAACAGACAGACTAGAACAAACATAACATAACAGCAGACAGGACAAACCAACAAACAGACAGGACAACGATAAAGACAAGAAGAAAGACAAGACAGAAAGGGGCAGAGATCAGTGAATTAAAATAGTTCAGAGAGAGGGGAAAAGGTGGAAGAAAGGAAGAAGGAAAAATAATAGGGAGAGGAGAAAAAAAAAAAAAGGTAAGGTAAGTAAGGGGGTCAGTGTATTCCTGGGGGACGGGGGCACTTATATACCAACTGGTGGTCCACACATCGGGACAAGCGCAGTTCCTAGGTTCTCCACTCTCCATCGGGATCTCTAGCGTCCTACCTCAAACTCCATCAATCAGCCCACCCGCTCATGTGTCAGTCACTTCCAGGCGTCTCTCAGGTGCCGAGCTCACATAGTTATCCCAATGAAACCAATTCATAACAAATTGTTCGACTTGGTCTAGTTCCTTTGCTACCAGGTTATCTATTTATTTTGTTTTATACTAATTTGAAATGAACTATCAAATGGATATCAACTATTGAATTTGAAATGAACTATCAAATGGAGATCAAATCAATGCGAAATTTCAAATCAATCCGAAACGAAATAAGTTACGAAATTCCGAATATGAAATTATTTAAAAACGTAACGAAATGAAACTAAATAAAACTAATTTTTCAGCCATGCACATCCCTATTGTGACGGTGGGCCCCCTATAGGGGGCTGGGGAGCCCCCAGGCTGTGAGGATTGAAGCCTTTAGGGCAGGTATATGGATAGTTAGCAGACTTTAGCATATACTTGCAGTACAAAAATGACAGTGGAAGAATTCAGACACACTGCAAGGTATGCTTTGGTACATGATGAATTCCGCACACTGCAGGATAGGACTTGAAAAACAAATGCAATCCAAGATTAGACAATTTAATATGTGAATGCACAATGAATGCAGCACACTGCAAATCCTCACACTCCCAGCCAGGGAGTTCAGACAAAGCCCTGGGAATCACTCACACCATATGGCTTCGTGGCCAAATGCCTGTAAAGTGAAAACAACTGAACTAGACACGTACAGACAAGATACATACAGAAGAAGTTCCAGAAGCCAAGCCGGGTCATACACGAGATATCAGATAGCAGAAAATACTTAGGGAGCAGACTAGAGAATATCCAGAAATCAGAGCCAAAGAGTCATACACAGATAATCAGAACTTGAACTAGAATAAACACAAGGAACAGGAACTAGAGGATCTCAGACTTAGTCCTATTCTGATCCAAGGATCAAGGGAAATCCTGGCCCTATATATAAGGCTGAACAGGTCATGTGACCGCAGACCAATTAGCCCAACAGATGGTCTGCAAAGCCTGAAGACAAAAAACAGGAATCCCTGCTACCACCAGCAGGGGGCAGGGCCGAGATGTGACATATTCCCCTCCCTTATGGGTGACCTCCCGGGCACCCAAGAAAGAAAACACGGACGACGGCATGAAAACGGATATGACCAATAGTCACCAGTACCCATTGGGGTCCCAATCAGACTCAGAGTAGTCGTTATTTGTCTGAGCAAGCAGAGCCCTTTCATAAACCTCCAGGTCCTCGGTGCATATCACTGCACCATTGGAGGCCCGTACACAACCCTCGGCAACCGGGCTAGAGTCTCGTATACGAGGGCCTGACAGTTTGAGTACCTTGGACCTAGAACAGAGTGTATCATCAGTCCCAGGTTGGCTATGGTTAGTCACCTTCTTGCATCTCCTGGGCAGAGACCTAGGAGATATATCCACACCACAGGACATAGTGATAGCAGTGGTACTGCCAGATCCGGTGACATTAGTCTTACCGAGATTTTACATTACATCCCACAGTGGAACCACTAGACACAGTGGACTTACTGTCCGCCCCAGAGACCGTGACCTTGCCATTAGACATGGGCTTAACTACCCTACTGGTAGACATGACCCCGACCGATACAGTACAGGGTGTGTACATGACTGATACACCCTCAGAACATGGGATATCGCCAGGACATGGTACAATTGGCACCATACCAGTCTTACAAATCTATTGTGGATCATCCGAATCGTCAGACACTTCCAACAACCCTCGCAGAACGTTAGGGTACCTCTGGAGCACTACCCAATGTGTCTCACGCACCAAAGATCCAGAGGGCGTCCGTATATACCCCTTGGGAATGAGACATGATTTGGGGTTCAAAGTGCCCGTCAAGCCACCATCTTGCTGGATTTCCTCGAGAACTGTGCGGAGTAAGGCAGTCTCGGACTTAGAAGGGGGTGTAGCATCACTGGACCCAGAACAGAGCGTGGACTCTTCTGAACCAGATTTGCTAGGGTTGGTCAACTTTTTCTGTCTCCTCCTTGAGTGAGACGTAGACTTGGTGACCACCTCACAAGGCTTGACAATGGTGGGGACAACACTGGACCCACTGTGGAACAAGGACACAGTGGTCTCATGAGTTAATGTGCGCACAGCTTGTTCTAAGCTAGATACGGCCACAGCTGTCTCGCACGACATGTGCGCCGCTGTCTCGCACCTCACCATGGGCATGACTAGCAGTTTGCCATTAGAAACAGGCACAAAGGGCTCAGTGCCCACACTTGGCATGACAGCAGGATGAGGCATAACTGGCTTCTCACTGCCAGTTACCAACATGGCTGGCTTAGCATTGCCAGTGGAAACAAACATGAAGGGCTCATTGCCCAAGTTTGACCTGAAGGTCTCACTGCTGGGTTGAGAACTGACCGATGGGGGATCCCTTGGCTTATAGCCGCATTCAAGGGTCCCTGGCACATCGCCAGACTCTGCACACCCTGGCTTATAGCCAGTCTCTGGGTGCTCTGGCTTATAACCAGTTACAGGAGACACAAAGACTTCAGCAGGAGAAAACATAACTGGCTTCTCGCCAGAAACTGACATAGTGGGTGGCACACAGCCAACTTGGGTCACGGAAGGCACACAGCCAACTGCAGTCGGGCTAGCCTCTTACCGCTAGATATTGCAGCTTCACGGTGGGACGTGGGCACAGTGAACTCATTGCTTGACACAGATGTTGTGGCCTTGCTGCCAGTCTGGATGCCTGTGGCTACACTGCCACTTAACCCCTTGCAGGGTCTTAGAAACACTGATCCACTACATAACATGGAAACAGGGGGCTCTCTATTCGTAGCAGAGCACACCAGCACACAAGACCTGGACCCCACAGCTCCACTGTGGGATTTGAACACAGTACCAGACTTGGGAACAATTGGCACACCGCCAACATAGGACTCAGGCTCTTCACTGTGGGGCATAGGCACAGTGGAAGTACAATCAGCAGAACAGACAGTTTCATGTAGGGCTGTGCAATTAATTGCAATCGCAATCGAATCGCGATTTCCGACCCTGCGATTTCTAAATCGCACAAGGCTGCGATTTTCGGCTGTTAACTTCCGGCGGCGGCATGGTGCTTTGAGCGCTCGCAGTGGGAACCACGTGACGAGCCGCGTTCTCGCAACTCGTCACATGGTTCCCCCGGGCGAGCGCCCAAGCTCCATGTGCCGCCGGAAGTTAACAGAGAGCCGAACACGCGGCGCGGCGCACAGAACACAGCGGCGCACAGAGGTCGCTGCGGCACAGTATCCACGTGCTGGGGCAGTATCCACGAGCTGGGTCAGTATCCATGAGCTTGGGCAGTATCCATGTGCTGGGGCAGTATCCAGGAGCTTGGGCAGTATCCATGTGCTGGGGCAATATCCATGAGCTGGGGCAGTATCCATGTGCTGGGGCAGTATCCATGAGCTTGGGCAGTATCCATGTGCTGGGGCAATATCCATGTACTGGGGCAATATCCATGTGCTGGGGCAGTATCCATGTGCTGGGGCAGTATCCATGTGCTGGGGCAGTATCCATGTGCTGGGGCAGTATCCATGAGCTGGGGCAGTATCCATGAGCTGGGGCAGTATCCATGTGTTGGGGCAGTATCCATGAGCTGGGGCATATCCATCAGCTGGGGCAGTATATCCATGTGCTGGGGCAGTATCCATGTGCTGGGGCAGTATATCCATGTGCTGGGGCAGTATATCCATGTGCTGGGGCAGTATATCCATGTGCTGGGGCAGTATATCCATGTGCTGGGGCAGTATTTCCATGTGCTGGGGCAGTATATCCATGTGCTGGGGCAGTATTTCCATGTGCTGGGGCAGTATTTCCATGTGCTGGGGCAGTATCCATGTGCTGAATACTGAATACATTTAGAATGTATGTAGCATGTTTGAAAAAGCAAAAACAATTGGCTAAATCGCAAATAAAATCGCAATCGCAATATTCATTCAAGAAATCGCAATATGATTATTTTGTCAATATGCACAGCCCTAGTTTCATGAATACATTTATTGCTTGACCCAGTGATTGTGGCCTTGCTACCACTCTGGAGGCCTGTGGAGGACACACCAGTAACTCCACAACGAGACATGGGTACATGATTAACCGGAGGTCGCTTGACCGGCCTCAAAAAACAGTTTGAAATAGTGTGGGTTGGAGCAGCACAATAATAACAGACATTAAAGCAATTTACTCTTTCTCAGTCATGGCATTGCAAGTATCACTGGGTGGTGCTACATCGATAGCTGCAGCAGGTGCTAGGCCTAAGGCCTCTATTAACCTCTGCAGTTACTTCAACATGGAAAGCACCAATTTTAGTACAGCATCCAACTAGGGATGTGCGTTTCGGGTTTCGGAATTTCGGCATTTTCACGAAATTTCCCGATTCGTGTTTCCGGATGCGGCCGATTTTCCGAAAATTTTTAGATCCGAAAACGTCAGATCCGAAAAGTTTTCCGAGCCGAAACGAAATATTTTCGGAATTTTCGAATGGACTTGAAATGTGTCAAATCGAAATTTATTGCTTTGAAACGAGGAGAACAGACGTTCCGAAAAACGAAAATTTCCGAACTTACGAAAAGTCGATACAAAAAACAAGCAAAGTGACACGAAAATACGAAAAATGGTCGATATTCTGAAAAAAAAAATGTACCCGAAAAACGAGTCGAACCGAATCGAAACAGAAATCGGTCGAAACGAGCCGAATCGAAAAGTTTAAACATCCGAAAAATCGAATCGAACCGAAAAAAAATAATCGGTGCACAAGCCTACATCCAACATAAGACACATACTTGCCAGCTTCGTAAGGGGATCAGGATAATGTAGCGGTGGGCCCCCTATAGGGGGCTGGGGAGCCCCCAGGCTGTGAGGATTGAAGCCTTTAGAGCAGGTATATGGATAGTTAGCAGACTTCAGCATATACTTGCAGTACAAAAATGACAGTGCAGGAATACAGACACACTGCAAGGTATGCTTTGGTACACGATGAATTCCACACACTGCAGGACAGGACTTGAAAAACAAATGCAATACTATGTTAGACAGAACTTAATACGTGAATGCACAATGAATGCAGCACACTGCAAATCCTCACCCTCCCAGCCAGGGAGTTCAGACAAAGCCCGGGGAATCACTCACACCATATGGCTTCGTGGTCAAATGCCTGTAAAGTGTAAACACCTGAACTAGACACGTACAGACAAATCTACACAGACAAGATACATACAGAAGTTCCAGAAGCCAAGCCAGGTCATACACGAGATATCAGATAGTAGAAAATACTTAGGGAGCAGACTAGAGAATATCCAGAAATCAGAGCCAAAGAGTCATAGAACGAGGATCTCAGACTTAGTCTATCCTGATCCAAGGATCAAGGGAAATCCTGGCCCTACATATAGGGCTGAACAGGTCATGTGACCGCAGACCAATTAGCCCAACAGATGGTCTGCAAAGCCTGAAAACAAAAAACAGGAATCCCTGCTACCACCAGCAGGGGGCAGGGCCGAGATGTGACACCTATAAAACGAGAGAGATTTAGTGCTTCATGGCCTCTTCAGAAGACTAAGTCCAGCGCGACTGAAAAGGGAAATATCTGAGTGGAGGTGAAACACACAGTGACAACCAAAATAGTTATTTTTTTCTAATTTTACACAAAAGACACTATAATAAAGTGCCGGATAAGGAGAGTCCCTTAAAACATCCTACATTCTATCGTGCTTTCTATTTTCTTTGTACTAAGTGCTGCTATTTTGTTTCCATTTTTGAAAGTGCACATAAAAATGGCAACAAAAGCCTCTTTCAGCTCAAACATAACTGGTTGTTAATTATACCCAAAACCAGACACTTTTCAATTGGGGAAACAAGAAACATTTTTCCTACATCGTAATTTTTCAAGGGTTTGATTATTTAGTGGCATAAATAAAGTATACTAAAATATTGTACACTATGTTTATTAATCACTACTTTGTACTCCGTACACTACATATCGCAGCCAGCAGCGACTTGTGACATTTGAGGTTGGTTGGGCGCCAGACTGGAAACATGAATGTTTTTAATCATTAATACGAATATGAGGTCTGGGTATATGGTGTGTCATTAAGGGAAGATAAGCCACAGTGTATGTGTGCAGTCACTAAAGGGGTTAAGGCAGACACCCAGCATTCCATGGCATTAGAAGAAACAGACTCTCATCCTGGAAAAGAGCGGTCTCATTTATGCAAGTCTTGTGGAAGGTAAAATATGTACATTAGAATGGTTAAAGCGCTTGAAATTTAAACTGTTTTTTATGCCCTCCTTTATGATGGCTCATTTGAGTCACTCTAAGTGTTAAACATTCTGAAAGATCAGATGACCAGTCAAGTCAAACTGCAGAGTGTCGGGTAAGGGCTATCGGAGACAAAATGGCGTTGGCATCCATTTTGTTTTATGAACAGATAGATAAGATACATCACCAGAATATTTACAGTATTTACTCAATTATATTTGCACCCGCGTATACCCCAAGTGCCTTATATAAATCAATATATATAATATATATATATATATCTAGGAGTAAGAAATGTTATGTTAGAGAATAAAACTGTTTAGCAGATATTTTCTGTTTTTACTGAAAGTATAATGAACGAGAGTGAAATTAAAAGGGAATTGTTTTTCTGTTCTCTGAGCTACTCCAAGGCCGAATCAAAGATTAGTTGTTCGTTATTATTATCTAAGTTTCCGTAGTAGTAGGGAGTATTGGAGTATACCTTGCACCGAAAGCGGGAGTCCAATTAAAACGATGAGAAAGTGAATTGTTTTGGATTAAACTAGATAATAATATGGCGTCACAGGTGTCAATTAGGGGACCAGGTGTAGTACAAAATTTTGGTATACCACATTGCCCTCAAGCGACGAGAAATAACCTGTAAAATTGAAATATATGCTTATTTCACGTTTAGAAACTAATTTTGTGATTGGTCAGTGATAAAAAGGAGGTGTGGAATGAGAAGATATACCGCGCAAGCGAGAGAGTTCGGGACACTTCTTCATGAATATTATGGGGATAGTCACTCACATTCCAACATCCACCCGAGCACTTCGTGGACTCTTGGGGCCATGCAATGGGTCACAAGTGAGATGACACTTACACTCCAACAAAGGAGACCCTCATGCTCACTCATGTACTCTCAAGTCTAAATTGACTAATACTCTCACTGGGTCACTAATTCACTCTGGTATTTCCAGATATTCAGAGATACACTACATATCCCACTATCCATAATTGAACAGCGACAGGTCTCCATAGAGATCAAACAGCAACGCAATATACACCCGAGAGGATAATTGCAGGCTGATCGCTACTCAAGATTGTTACGGAATCAATCCGAGGTAAGTATAAGGCGGAGTGATTGATTTTAATTGAAAAGTTGACAAAGAGTTTCTGTCTTCAGCCATACTCGTATTCCATAAATTATCTATACTATAAAACAGTAAGGGCTGGCGTGTCCGTCGCCAAAAAACCCTTCTGCGCATGCGCGTGCAACCTGCGGCGATTGGCTGCGAGCGCATCCAACCGCCACGGCAAGCGCGAGGGACAAAAAAAATCCGTTCCATTGGAGAGGTGCACTCTCCAATGGATCGGATTTTTTGTGTCCCTCTCGGATACCCCCTGCCCAGAGTCTCCCCCGGAGGCACATGTCCCCATACTTACATTTTAATGCGTGCCCCCACACTCCGCCACATCACTGTTTCGGCGGTTGGATGCGCGCACAGCTGGGTACACACGCAGCCAACCGCCGCAGCACGCGCACAGCGTGCCTAAATAACATGAGGCATGCCAAAACGCCTCAGTCAGCAGTAAAGCCTCCGGATACAGTGAGCAGCCTGCAGAGTTTAAAAAACCATGGAGCACAGAGCCCCAGGCCCAATCGGCACCTCCACCACAGAACCTAGGAACACCCGGCAAAAAAAACGTACCCCCACCCCAAAACAAAGAGCCCTCTGATCTCTGTGGTGCTCAGAGCTTTGAGGGCTAACAAAAATCAGTGCCCCCCACCAAAGAGCCCCCAAAGCTCTGAGCACCCACAGAACCTCGGAGCACCCAGTCAAAAACAAAAAACATAGCTGTTCCCCCACCCAAAACACACAGCCCCCAAAGCTCAAAGCACCACCACAGAGCTCAGAGGGCCTAACAAAAAACAGTGACCCCCCCCCACCAAAGAGCCCTCAAAGCTCTGCGCACCAACACCACTGAGCACCCACCACCAAAGAAAAAAAAAAAATCACACACTTATCAATAGACTGCCCTCTGGGCAGGCTTTCCTCCTAGTCAATTATGATATTATAGATTGAGAATAAGGTATTGAAATCACTACTGCAGCGTGATTATTGAATACCAAGATTCTTATCAAAAATCCAATAATAAACAGATAATATCTGTATCATATTTAAATTGATTGCGAGTGGCTGTGGATAATAAACTCTACTGTCTGCATTATAAGCTGGCGTAACTTTCCAAGCGGAGTAGAGACTCTGGAAGTGGATATGCAGATCAGGAAAACAGGCTATGTTTAAAATGTGTAATCTCTGATATGTGGTTAGTGTAACAAATTCTCAAACACTTGTTATCGGTTTAAATAAATATATATATACGTTGTTGTAATAAAAATACTTTTGTTGCATCACTAGCTGGAAATCATCTGTGTTTGATATAATTAAATTATCTGATATATCCTATGGTTTTTCTGAATCTGTATACGTACGAAAAGAGATGTAAATTATGTCCATTCTGGATCTTCTGAAATAATTGGTTAAGGGGTGGTTTATTGATTGATCGATTGAGGTTATAAAAGAATGAGAGATTAATGAGGTCCTGCATTAATTCCAATCACATCTGCTACATTATATGTATTGCTGACAAGGGTTGTGTCTCATTTCTTCTAACAATCGATATCAAGTTGCCTAGAGACAGGGCCGGCCCAAGCCACTGTGCTGCCTGGAGCGACGAATGAAATGTTGCCCCCCCAAAAGAAAAAACACGTGACATGTATGAGCGTATCACAGAACCCCACAGTAATAAAACTCACAGTAACAGGTGGTGTGTGAGTGTGAGTTTTATTGCTGTGGAGCTCTGTGATATAGTAATGTGCAGTGTGTATGAGTGTATTGCTCCACAGCAATAAAACTCACACACCACCTGTTACTGTGCGTTCTATTGCTGTGGCACTCGGTCATACAGTAACAGGTGGTGTGGCAGCGTATCACAGAGGTCCACATATCCCAGCCCACTGTCACCCACACACACACAGTCACCCAGACACAGTCACCCACACACACCGTCACCCACCCCCAGTCACCCACCCACACAGTCACCCACCCACACCCAGTCACCCACACTCAGTCACCCACACCCTCAGTCACCCACCCACACTCAGTCACCCACACCCAGTAACCCACACGCTGATACCTACCCACACAGCCCTGGTCGAGGCCTAGCTGGAAAGACCTTGGGCCTGGTCTCCTCGGGGCCCAGCGGCCCAGGCTTCGGGCCTGGTCTTCCGGGCCCAGGCTTCGGGCCTGGTCTTCCAGACCCAGGCTTCGAGCCCAGGCTTCGGGGGTGGTCTTCCGGGCCCAGGTTTAGGGCCTGGTCTTTCAAGCCTGGTCTTCTGGTCGCCGGGGCCTGGTCTCCACGGCCTGGTCACCGGGCGCAGGCTTCGGGCCTGGTCGCCGGGCGCAGGCTTCAGGCCTGGTCGCCAGGCGCAGGCTTTGGGCCTGGTCGCCAGGCGCAGGCTTTGGGCCTGGTCACCTAGTCTGCGGGCCTGGCATTTGGCATAGTAAAGGGGCGGGCCGTTTAGGTGATGGGGCAGGCGCTGATCTGCTGAGAGGAGCGGGAGCGGGTTTTCCAGCGTGCATCAGGGCCGTGCCTTGTCCATGACGCGGCCTTTGACAGGGCGGCAAAATGCCGCTCCTGACAAAGGGCCGCCTGGAGCGGGTGCTCCTCCCTGCTCCATGGACGGGCCGGCCCTGCCTAGAGATTAGTGACACTCCATACCTGGAAGCATTTCACTGAGATCAACGTCTATCCTACCATAAATCATCTGACAAGAGGTACAGAATGGTCAGCTAATGTACAAGCAAGTGGAATAATAAAAAGACTGTAATTCAGCTTAGGTAATTGAAATCTGCAAAAGTCTGTGAGAACTAATAGTCCCTGCATGCAATTCAGCTCCATTTAGGGTCAGCCAGTCAGAGCAGAGGTCAGGCTTCCCAGCAGCCTCAGAGAGAGATCTGTGGAGGAAGGGAGGGGCCATCTTAGAGTCCCATGCTTGCAGCAAACAACCTGGACATAAGAAAGTGCACAGACATTTACAAACATCTTCAAATCCTGGAGTGGCAGCCGGTGAGCAAAAGGATTTGTGTCGCAGTCATGTGCAGGAAAGGAATTGAGCCAGTTTAGTGATAAATGCAGTCTGCTAACTTGTAGATATATTTCATGTTCTGTGTGAGGAGATTCCACATGCAGTTCTTTATATTAGTTCATTTCATGTCTGTTTTCTTTAAGTTAAAATATATTTTTGCAGTAATGATATTCTAGAAGTGTGTGCTAATGAAAATGAAGCTGACACAGAGGTTAATGATTAACAAGCTTAATGTGCAATGCATTTATACAATTTCTGTATTTCTTTCTGTTTAAGGTTTTTCACCTAATCACATATACAGCTATTCATCACTTTAATTCATCTATTCACTATTCAATCTACAGCTACTTAATTTACTACCCAACTTACTGAAATTAAACTTAAATGCAAGTGAATGAAGAGTGGAATCCAGTTATTATTTCCGGAAACGATGTTTGAGGTTCCTTTCAAGCGGGGAAATTTTGTGCACAAAATCATAAAGCTTGACAATGTTATCTGGGCAAAGCAAATACGTATAATTAGCCAATTTCTTCACTTCAAACTCCACATAATGATCAAGTTAAATAAAGTACACCATTTCAAATTAAAAAGGTGCCAAAATGTTTTTTTTTTATCCAGTGGGAATAATTTCATGTGTTACAAGAAATAAGACACAAAGCAAATATTTAACTCATTGAGTGAAGTTTGAAGATTGTTGTCATGTGTGACTCATTTTATGATATGCAAGACCTGAGGTCTGAATTAAACATTTCCCACATTCAGTTTATTTATATGGTTTTTCTCCTGTGTGAATCCTTTTATGTACTGCAAGATTTGAGGCCCTATTGAAACACTTCCCACAATCAGAGCATTTAAAGTGTTTTTCTCCTGTGTGAATCATTTTATGTCTTGCAAGGGTGGAGGCCTGGGTAAAACAATTCCCACATTCTGTGCATTTAAATGTTTTTTCTCTAGTGTGAATTATTTTATGTGTTGCAAGATGTGAGACTTGAGTGAAACATTTCTCACATTCTGTGCATTTAAATGGTTTTTCTCTAGTGTGAATCATCTTATGTGTTGCAAGATGTGAGACTTGAGTGAAACATTTCCCACATTCTGTGCATTTAAATGGTTTTTCTCCAGTGTGAATCAATTTATGTCTTGCACGATGTGAGGCCTTACTGAAATATTTCCCACATTCTGGGCATTTAAATGTTTTATCTCCTGTGTGAATCATTTTATGTCTTGCAAGGGTGGAGGCCTGGGTAAAACAATTCCCACATTCTGTGCATTTAAATGTTTTTTCTCTAGTGTGAATTATTTTATGTGATGCAAGATGTGAGACATGAGTGAAACATTTCCCACATTCTGTGCATTTAAATGTTTTTTCTCTAGTGTGAATTATTTTATGTGTTGCAAGATGTGAGACTTGAGTGAAACATTTCCCACATTCTGTGCATTTAAATGGTTTTTCTCCAGAGTGAATCAATTTATGTCTTGAAAGATGTGAGGCCTTACTGAAATATTTCCCACATTCTGGGCATTTAAAGGTTTTATCTCCTGTGTGAATCATTTTATGTGTTGCAAGATTTGAGGGTTGGGTAAAGCATTTAAATTTTCTTGTAGGAATACCCTGATGCTTTTTTAGAGCAATTCCATTTGTCCCACATTTAGAATATGAGAATGGCTGCTCTTCGGTGTGAAGAGGTTGGTGGATAAGGACTGACTCTGGAGATGGAGGTGAAAATGTTTCTTCTTTGCACTTTGTTTCACTAATCACAAGGTCAGTCTTAGAATATGCGTCTTTCCCCATGTCAGAAGAAGCTGAATTTCCTTTGTAATTTACGTCTGTGAGATTTTCTTCTTCCCAAGAGGCCGGTTCCTGCTTAATATCACTAGGTGAATATTCTGTACATTTTATGGTTGAATAATTGGTTTTATTTGGGACTTGTTCTTCTCCAGAAGCCAGGGATTCTTGGTCAGTATTCGTTGCAGATTCAGCTCGTCCTTTTGTTTGCTTGTTAAGATGCTGCTCCACATTATTGGTTATAGATTTATTTCCAGAATCAGATAAAGAAACCGGAGTGTGCGATTCACCAGATACAGATTTATCTATTGAAAGGGAAAATCACATTAACACGTGAGAAGTTCATTCAGGAACGAGTCTATCAGACGCACAGCGAACATTTCAGATTGTTGTTTGGACACATTTCTCTAGTGGTTGACACAAAGATTATGAGAATTAAACCTTCTCTTACCAAGTGCCATAACTGGCCGGTGATTTTCCCTCGTGACGTCCTGGTAGAGATCCCTGTGTCCTTCTAAATACTCCCACTCCTCCATGGAGAGATAGACAGAGACATCCTCACATCGTATAGGAACCTGACACACACAATGACACAGTCACCATCCAGACACGCCCCTTGGTGTTATTGTAGAATGTCCCATTCCCAGCAGCCTCACCTCTCCAGTCAGCAGAAGGATGATCTTATTGGTCAACTCCAGGATCTTCTCATGGTTTTGCTCATGGATTCCTGAGTGAAGTGGAGGCTCCATATTGAAGCGTTCGCTTCTGCAGGATCCTCCTTTGATAATTGGGCGATACTTTTGTCAGTGACCATCTCATGGATCTTCACCACCTTATGATCCTAAACAATGAAAGTAACACCAATATAGAGACATTTGCCTTTTAGGAGTATAAACATGTCCAAAACTTGTGCCTCTCCCCCGATCCTTTCGTTGAGCTAAACAATCTCTGCTCTTATTTCCATAGTGTGCTGTTTAGCAGATTAGAGATGGGAGATAGAAATACAGATCTAATCTGCCCCATCTATATAAGGGTCTGCCTGGGTATATGTGTCTATGTGCCTGTTTATACATATCTCCTCCATATAGAGTCATATTCATATTTGTGTCTGACCATTTGGGAAGTGTGTCTCTGTGTCCACAGCTGTTGCGAGTGGGTGCTAAAATGGAATTAAAATGGTTAGCTTTCTCCCCTGGGGGGAGGATATCACACGTGGCTGTAAAATGGAATGTCTTTGTGAACTGACATGTCGTGTAGCCTGTTAGTCACACCTTGGGAGCCAACCCGGCACCAAGATTTAGGCCCTATCTTCAAATACAGGAAGCACATCCTTGATCCCTAAGGAGGGTCTGGGGGGGGAGAGGGACACCTTTGGGCAATTAAAGATTAACGACGAAGCGTACTGAGCATGCTCCGGAGAGGGGAACTTTAGGATATGTAGTGCAGGAGGCTGGGCCATTTGTGGGTGGGTTTTGGAAGGACCAAGAAGTGTATAAATTCTGAAAACTGGCCATGTGCTATGGCTGATCACTTGGGGTACATTCGAAAGATGACTGCTCTGTCCATGCTCCTATCTCCAGGCGGCACCGATGCTAGCTTACTGATTAGTTTGTCGTAAGTAATGCTCTGTGGTTAAACCTTTTCTTTGCGGTGTAGTGTGTAATTAATTGATTTATTCAAGCTATAATTTTTCCTGTAACAAATGCACTGTGATTATATATATATATATCTTTGTTCTGTATCATAAATAAACCTAACCTATTTAAGTTCTGCTTCTGGCTGATGAGATCCACGCTAACTAAGAGATTGGAGAATTGCTGATTGCTTTAAGCTCGGGTAGATAAGAAATTGCGAGTTGCAGTCATCGTGGACAGCAGGGATTGTGGGGTATGCAGTCACTGTCCGAGTCTAGGGTAGGCAGATAGTGCGGTTGCTTAGCCCTGTGTCTCCCGCTGCGATGTGCATATTGTCCATGAGGACTGGTGGCATCGTAACTAATAGAATAGGAAAGTGAGCCCAGGGATTGTGGGAGACGTAATCATTACCCGCTTCAAGAGAAGAGTTGTACTGCGTTGCAATCCTGGGATCATTGTATCGCGCTCTGCGCCCCTGTTGCGAGAGAGAAGTGCGTAGAGACAGATAGTGGATGGCGTAACCCGGCGTCTTTTGCAGCAGCGCGCGTAGGGGTCGTGACATGCTGTATAATATGCTGTAACCTTTACTTACATAGCTGCCCTTTAAGAACTGTTCGGTCATGAACAAAATAAGTTTTGCCCTTTCGACAGGGCATCCCTCCCTTTACATAGATGAGTGGTTTCATTCAAAGATTCCCTCTCTCCTTCAGGAAAGAACTTTAAGGGAGGAGGGGCCACTGCATGCATATGACAGGACATTCTGTTTGCTGCGCTGGCTGTCACTCAACTCGTGACTGACAGGCATAGGAAAGCAGCACACTGACTAAGCGGAAGGCTGTCCTGTAGGACGTTCTCTGCTCATAGCAGCCCCCCCCCCAATGCATGTTACAGGTCATATGGCGAGCTGGGAACTTTAAACCAAACATTTCCTTTTTTTTTTAGTTTAAGCAAGAAAGCGAAAAATATGCTGATCTATATAAAGTGAGGGATGCCGTGCCAAAGTTTTGCCCATGATAGCGGCGCTTTAAGATGAAGAGGTTTCGGGGCGTGGCCTGACTCCGTTCGATGGTGGACGTGTAGCGCCGGAGCTCCGCACTAGAGACCCACTAAACACGAGGAAAAACGACTCACAGTAAGCGCAGCTGCAGCACAGGACCGGGGGAACCAGTGGAGCACAGTATGTCCTCCCGCAGCGGTACCAAAAAGCGGGTTCCGCCGACTTTTTCGCGCCGAAGAGCCAGAGACAGCGCGGCATTGGGGCCTCCCAAGATGGCGGCGGCTCAACCTCCTCGTCCCCACGTGCATCTGCCTCCCCCGCTGAAGACAGCTCAGGGATTGACGTGGTGACGGCCAAACTAGCACCTATGCTGGCAGCCCTTTCTGATGCATTATCGAATCGCCTAGACAGCGTGGCGGCGGACATTAAAAAAGATATCAAAGAAATAGGAGACCGCACAGACAGATTGGAAGCAAAGATGGCGGAATTTGCAGGGGCACATAATGTTCTGACAGAACAAGTGGAGGATTTACAATCTCAACTTCTGGGGGCACTTACTAAAATTGCGGACTTGGAGGATAGATCACGTCGCCATAACTTGAAAGTGAGAGGTATCCCAGATTCGATATCAGCTCATGACCTTCCGGATTATGTTACTGAACTCTTTCAACACCTCCTGCCTGAAGCCACCTCGGATTCCCTCCTGTTTGACAGAATTCATCGACTTCCTAAACCACCGTCAGCTCCGGCTAAGGCGCCTAAAGATGTCTTACTTCGTCTTCACTATTATAAACCTCGCGAGGACATATTGCGTGCCCTGAGACATCCTGGGGCTCTATCCCCGACCTACGATCATATTGCTATCTTTCCGGACCTGTCTCGCACTACCCTCCAACATCGGCGCAACTTTAAACAAGTGACAACGATGCTCCGTGATCGCAGTATCGCATACAGGTGGGGCTTCCCAACCAAACTGTTGATATCTCGCAACGGTGTTTTCCACTCGGTGACTTCCGTATCGGAGGGCATGCAACTCCTGAAAGATTGGGGAATGGAACCTGTTACCCCTCCGTCACAGCGGCAAGATCCTCCATCCCGACTTGACCCGGAGTGGCACAAGAAGAAAAAGTGATTTGCTCTATGCTATTGATGTCTTGCGAATCTTCGGATTGCCACGTGCTTTGGGCAGAGGAAGAAAGTTCTCGGATATTTCATCGTCTTTACGGTATCGTATTTCGCCGAGTGTGCCTCCAGGGTACCTTTTTTTTTTTCTGTTGGTCTTCCATGTTCCCATACACGTGACCCAGGTTTCGGGACTGTGGTAGCAGCTGGAGTTGATGGGTCCCGCCGTGCGCAGCACGGCGCTGCTTTTTGTTCCTCCATCCGGGCGCTCTGTTGGGTTCATTTTTTGACCCCCCACTCTCGCTCTTTTTTCGGAGTATGAGAAGTACACCCGCTTCTCGGGGCTTCTCAAGAGAGATTGTCTCTTTGAGACATGTACATAGTTTCTTCAACACCACTGTGGTGTTTTTTGTTTTTGGTTTCTATGTTGTTTTCTTTTTTCCTCATCGCCATTCACTGACTGTTCTCAAACACGCTCGACCCGAGCCATGTGGGCTGCTTTGTTTGTCCAAAATGTGAATTGGGGGCTCTGTTGGCCCAGGAACCGTATACAGTTTTTGGTCTCAATTATATGAAACTTATGTCCTTCAACGTTAGGGGCTTAAACGCTCCATTTAAAAGACATGCATTATGCTCAGAGATAAAACGGGGAGACCCAGATATGGTGTGTCTACAGGAGACGCACTTTCGTAGATTGTCTCACCCTTTGTTGCAGGTACCTCGCTATACCACGCAATTCCACGCTACGGGCCCCACCAAGTCTAGAGGGGTGTCTATACTACTGCATGATAGAATGTCTTTTCAACTTCACAGAAAGCTGAGTGATCCGAAGGGCCGCTACCTTATCTTAGTGTGTACGATTAATCAGAAATTGTTCACTATATGTAATATCTATAGTCCTAACTCATCTCAAGTATCGTTTCTTAAACATGTACTGCTCAAAATGTTAACAATATCAACTGGGAGGTGATTGTGATGGGCGATTTTAATGTTTGTCCAGATTCGCTTCTAGATAGGTCAGCCGCATCATACGCACACATTAGAAAACAATGTAGGGAATTGACGGACCTTCTGTCTCATTTTAATCTATATGATGTGTGGAGGTTTTCCATCCGGGCGAGAGAGGATATACTTTGTTCTCTCCACCTCACAATTCATATTCCAGAATAGATTTTTTTTGCATAAGAGGTTCTTTACTGCCTTCTGTTCGTGACTGCGACATCTCGAGCTTCACGCTGTCTGATCATGCCCCAGTATTCTTGACGCTAGCAGACGACTTCCAGGTGTTTAGCAGGCCTCCTTGGCGCCTCAACGACTCTCTTTTGGGCGATCCAGAGATATTAGCGGACCTGCAGTCCTCACTTGACAACTACTTCTCGGAGAATAAAGATTCTTCCTCAGATCCGACTATTCTCTGGAGAGCTCACAAGGCAGTTATGAGAGGGGTGTGCATTAGATGGGCAGCTATCAGGAAGAGACAACATATCGCAGATAGACTGGAGTTACTGACCCGTATAGACGCTTTGACCAAGGCCAACCAAACCCACCCGAATCCAAGCACGGCTCGGAACTGGCCAAAGCGGGAGCGGACCTGACCGACCTAGACAGTACAACACATTTCTACGCATTACAACGCCTTAGAGCAAATAGATATTCGACCGCGAATAGGGTGGGACACTCGTTGGCGCTCCGCCTCCGTACTCTTCAGCAATCAACCAGAACGTCCTTTTTGTTAAATAACCGAGGGGAAAGGATATATAAACCACAGGACATAGCGAACGAATTTGCGACATACTATCGGGCTCTATATAATTTAAGAGACGGGACCGCAGGCCCAGGACCTTCGATATCGGATATACGAGGCTATTTAGACAAAATAAACTTACCGACTCTATCACAGACACAACGTGCCTCTTTGGCTTCCCCGATAACATGCGAGGAAATCGCGGAGGTGATTACGTCCCTACCTAAAGGCAAGGCTCCAGGCCCCGATGGGTTCACGTCCACTTATTACAGAACTTTCCATCAAACGCTACTTCCCCATATCCATGGCTTGTTTACCACTGCGATGGATAGTGGGAACCTCCCTTCTGAGCTACTTGGTGCCGCAATAGTCACCCTACCCAAATTAGGTAAACCCCCCACTAGTTGTCAAAACTTTCGACCAATCTCTCTGATAAATGTAGACCTTAAAATATACACTAAGATCCTGGCGAATCGCTTGGCATTGACTATCACGAGTTTGATCGGGATGGATCAGGTCGGATTTATACCCGGCCGTCAGGGTCCGGATAACACTCGTCGACTACTCAATCTCATTCAAGTGCTTACTTCGTCTTCTACGCCTGGTCTCATACTGTCATTGGACGCGGAAAAGGCGTTTGACCGAGTGCATTGGGGTTTTATGTCAGAGGTGATGGCAAAATTCTCTATCCCACCTGAGTTTGTTAAGGGGTTTTTTTCGGTTTATGCTTCTCCGTCTGCCACGGTACGTTTTGCGGGATTCCATTCTCGAGCATTTCCTATCACGAACGGCACAAGACAGGGCTGCCCGCTGTCTCCACTACTGTATGCGCTCGTCTTAGAACCTCTGGCTCAGATGATCAGGCAGTCCGATGACGTAAGGGGCATAGAGGTGGGTCCGCAGACACACAAATTAAACCTCTTTGCTGACGACGTCCTCCTTACTTTGACATCCCCTAAAACTTCCTTAGAGGCTCTGACTAACATATTGCACGAATATGGTACATTTTCATATCATAAGATTAATTTTTCCAAGACTCAGGCGCTGCCAGTTAATATCCCAGAGGACGTGCTGTGCTTACACTAAAACAGGAATTCTCGTTTGATTGGAGAACTAAATTTCTCACGTATTTGGGTATCAAGCTAGCTCTTTCGGCTCAGGTCTTATTGATATTAATTACGGAAAGTTGCTAATAGAAATTAAATCCCTATTGCGGTCTTGGCACCCCCGACGATTATCGTGGTTTGGTCGCATTGCGGCGGTGAAAATGACGATACTACCGAAAATTTTATATGTTTTTCGAGCCCTTCCTATTTTTATACCTCGAGCGTTTTTTCTACTTTGCAGGAGTGGTTAATGCCTTCCTATGGAATTATCGGCGCCCCAGAATCAAATTTCCTGTCCTCTCACGCCGAATCGAGGGGGTGGATTAGGGGTACCGGATTTTGCAAAATATAGCCGAGCTGTCCATGTTGCAGCGATGATAGTGTGCCTGGGCTATGCCTCCCGTCCTCAATGGGCGGTTATGGAAGCCATTACTCTGACCCCTCACGATTTAAGGGTACTGTTATGGGTTCCCCCTCCGAATAGACCAAGGGGATGTTCACATCTCTGTTTGCTACAACGACCCTCTCCTTGAGAATATGGGACAGTATGTTCCTGAAGATATCGGGGACGGGCCCCGTATCAAGAGCGGCACCACTGAGGATGTTTCAGTATATCCTTCCCCATTTTACTGCGCAATGTTGGGCGACGAAGGGGGTTTTCAATTTGTGCCAATTAACAGATAAATGCGGGGTATTGGAATTTGCGTCGGTACAATCTAAATTTCACCTGCAGGACTCTTATTTTTTATCTTATTGCCAATTGCGTTCATACTTGAGGACTCAGGGATTCACAGCATTCTACTCGATCCATAAACCGCCCTTGACGTTAATTGAATCCCTGGGTGTCTCCCAATTGCTACCGAAAGGCTTAATCTCCATCGGCCTCAATGCAATCATGAAGGACAGGGAGCTACCCTTGTGGCGGTATCATTCTGCGTGGGAAAAAGATCTGAAACGTTCCATTGAGCCAGAATTGTGGGCAGCTGTGTTCCGTAGAGATGTGGGGGTGTCTAGAAACGCGACTCTCCTGGAAACAAGTAGGAAGGTTCTCTACCGATGGTACTGGACGCCGGATAAAACCTCTAAATTCGCTTCGTCCTCTTCCTCAGTATGTTGGCGTTGTAGTTCACAGACAGGTACTTATATGCATATCTGGTGGCAGTGCCCTCTATTGATTCCCTTCTGGACTATGGTGGTGGAATTTGCTACGGCAGTGGTGGGTACTCCTATTCCTATGGATCCCGGATTCATCTTGGTGGACTGGGAGGCCCCAAGTTAACTAGGCAACAGTCCAGAATGACATTTCATATTATGTCCACCGCATTACTGCTGATAGCACAGAGATGGAAATCAGCCACGGTCCCATCTATGGGGCTCCTTAAGACGTACATGACTAGAGATAGGACTTATGACAGCAGGGCTATAGAGTTTCTCTCGGTGACCCCCCCTAAACAGGACCCATGGGAATTGTGGGACATATATCTAGTGAAACAGTGTGTGCATGGAGGGGTGAATAGGCCCGTGGATGGGGAAGAGGCGAGCGTCTCGGAAGTTAACGGGTGACCCGGGTATTCTGCGAATCGAGGAATTAGTTAATGGGTGCCAGAAAGCTACCTGTACATAATAGACAATGGCTCTTACTTTACTGGTGATGAAGAAGTTCCCCCCCCCCTTTTTTTTTTTTTTTTTTTTTTTTTTTTGTGTTTTTTGACTCCTTTTTATCTTCACGTCTCAATGTAAGTTTGTAAGCATATTATAATTCGTGTTGGTTTCCCTTCCCTTATCTTTTTTTCTGTATCCCCATTGACTATGTGTTTTGAAAATAATAAAAAATATTACATTTAAAAAAAAAAAAGATGAAGAGGTTTCCAAAATAATTGTGAGTGCTCTGCGAGGAGGCTAGGAGTCCCAAGTCATCCAGACTGCTAAACAACAACCCCAAGTTATGGAGAACACTAATACAATGGTAATTGTCTGCAAATTGAAGAGTGACGTGACCCCTCATAATAAAAATTTGAAAAAAGAGTGAATCGTCTACTTTCAAAGTAGGGGGTCTCACTCACTCTAAATATAGCACAGAAGCTGCCCAATTACACACCCCATAGTAAAATATCCCCTACCATCCATAGGGGACAGGTATCCATCCTCCTTATAGGGATTAGGGATTGTGGAGATAATAGGATTCCCATATGGCGCATCAAATAGAAATCAAGCAGATAGAGTAAAGTCAGAATGACACACTGCGTTGCACAGGAGGGAGCTGCTTGTCTGACAACTCTATCTGCTTGAGACAACGCCTTTAACACAGAGAAAGGTCAGAGGTTGTTGGAGACTTCCTTCATCTCCCCTCCATACGTGGGCGTCCACAGGATGGGGCAAGGGGGGGCGCGTGCCCCCCCATCAACAGGCTTAAATGATAATATGATAATTTATTCACTGTACTGCTTCAGTTCCAGGGCTCTCCACTAGGCTGCAACAGCGTCACATCCCCACTCCACCTCCAATCCACCACGTGCTCTCACTCAGGCAGGGCTGAGGTGCAGCTGCTGCTATGGGCCACAGGCTGGGATGCTGGACACAAGAAAAAAGGTTATTATTTTCAAATAAATGAATATTTATTAAGCTTGATGCCAGTGTCTTTATTAATGAGAAGCCCCTGATCTGAGGTCTAGTTTGTCTGTGGAGGAGGGACACAAAATGATTATTAGTAACTAGTTATTAAGCCTGCCCGGAGGGCAGTCTATGGTTAGTGTTTCCAGCTCAGAATCCGTGTCCACATATTTGCTTTTCAATGTCCTATCCAAGAGTCCCTCTCTATATAGCGTCCGACGCCGTCCCGTCTGCAACGGGAGGGCCGAGTGAGCAGCTGTGACGGGGCTGTTTTGCTTCTGCAGGTACAGGGAAGCTTCAGCGTGTGCAAGGTACCATGAATTCTCTTCAGTACCAGGAGAAAGAAAGCAGTTGCAGTGCGCAAGCCTAAGAATGTGACTGAAATGGAGGCTTTTGCCCATGACGAATGGGCGAAGATACCCGTAGATCGCTGCAAGACACTTGTGTCAAGCTATGCTTCACGTTTAAAAGCTGTTATAACTGTAAAAGGATGTTGTACTAAGTACTAAGATTGAATGTCACTTGGGGGTTGAATAAAACTGATAATGATGTGAGCACAGAAAAGACATTTGTGGTTATTTCATTATAAATGTTATGTTATATTTGTCTGACCTACACGTGCCTCTTTGATTTAATTGTAAGCAAGATGACTTAACCCTTTCACTGCTGAGGACGTGTGGGGAACGTCCTCATTGACTCCTAAGGAAAGATAGGGGGTTCCTTTGAACCCGATATCTCCCGACTTCTGGCAGCTAGCAGGGTCATGTTTGGTATCATTAGAAAGGCCAGAGCATGGCCCTTCCAATGATACCAAACATGACCATGTGTAAAGTAAAGAAAAAATAAAAATAAAATAATAAAAAAAAGGAAAAACATGCTTTTTTAAGACGTGAAATGGCTCAGCAGTGGAGGGGTTAATGATCAAAATCAATGTCAAACTGGCCAAAACACTCAATTTCAGTGGGGGTTGAATAATTTTGAACACAACTGTGTATGTGTATATATATATATAATATATATATATATATATATATTAGGCTTACAGGGCCGCTGCCACTCACCATCAGCTTGAGACAGGCTTCTCTGGCCTGGGCCGGCTGGCTTCTCCACTGGCTCCCTGCTGCTCCTGCCTCCCTCCTTCACAGTTTGGAGGGACGCAGGCACTGGCAGGCAGGCTGGCGTCCACACTCAGCAGGCTCAGACTGTCTGACATGCCTCGCGACAGTGCCCTCCCTTCAGTGTGTGCACATCATGCTGTGCATCACGTGGATGATGCACCACGTGTGGGGCTGCACTGGCTGGGCTGGAGAATGGCAGATACTGAGCTGTGAGCGAGGAGAGGCGCTTTGCGCGCGCCTCTCCAACTGCTCCGCTTTTTGTTTTGTCCCTCACGCACGCACCTCACTTGCGCATGCCGGCGGTTTTTTTCGTCGAGCATGCGCACTCAGCGCTTGATGGCGACGGACATTACAAAACAGTTTTTTTTATATAGGTGTTACGATCCCCACCAGGAGGAGAATATGATCCTTGTACGCAGCACCTATCCTTTCCCTCCAATCCTTATAATGGTCGGTATATATATATATCTCCCTAGACTGACACTGAAGAAGCCAAGTGTGAGGCCACATAGCCAAACCAGCATGCCAGAGAATATCGTAAGCCGTTGCCAGGGGTCAGTACGCCAGAGAATATCGTAAGCCGTTGCCAGGGGTCAGTACGCCAGAGAATATCGTAAGCCGTTGCCAGGGGTCAGTGTACCAAGAAATACCAAATATCAACAGGAGCAGCTCTAAGGGATGTTAAACCACGATAGGGCAATGTATGAATGCATTGCCCGTGGTTTTAAACCCGGTGGGTCCGCGTCATCACGCCTGGCTCCGCCCCTGCGTTTCACGTGACCGCCCAGCTTCCCCTCTTCACTCGGCGAACAGCCAGCGAGCACGATGCTGCCGGGCGCCGGTGACCATAGCGCGTTACGTAACAATAGGATCTGGTGGGGGCCTGTGTTAAGCTCACAGAGCTTGCATGAGGCATAGGCCAGGGCAATATTGGCAGTATACAGGTGCTCTAGGCAGGGTCTTGCCTGGGCAGTGGGGATGAGGACCATACTCCAGAGTTTACAATCTAAGAGGAGAGGAGACCCTGCTCCAGAGCTTACAATCTAAGAGAGGGGAGCCTGTCCAAGAGCTTACAATCTAGGAGGAGAGAGGACCCTGCTCCATAGTTTACAATCTGAGGGGACCCTGCCCCAGAGTTTACAATCTAGGAGGAGAGGAGCTTAAAATCTAAGTGGAAAGGGGACCCTGCTCAAGAGCTTACCATCCAAGAGGAGAAGGGGGACCCTGCTCCAGAGTTTACAATCTGAGGGGACCCTGCCCCAGAGTTTACAATCTAAGAGGAGAGGGGACCCTGCTCCAGAGCTTACAATCGAAGAGGAGAGGGGACCCTGCTCCAGAGCTTACAATCTAAGAGGAGAGGGGATCCTGTCCAAGAGCTTACAATCTAGGAGGAGAGAGGACCCTGCTCCAGAGTTTACAATCCGAGGGGACCCTGCTCCAGAGTTTACAATCTGAGGGGACCCTGCCCCAGAGTTTACAATCCAAGAGGAGAGGGGACCCTGCTCCAGAGCTTACAATCTAAGTGGAAAGGGGACCCTGCTCAAGAGCTTACATCCAAGAGGAGAAGGGGGACCCTGCTCCAGAGCTTACAATCTGAGGGGACCCTGCCCCAGAGTTTACAATCTAAGAGGAGAGGGGACCCTGCTCCAGAGCTTATAATCTAAGTGGAAAGGGGACCCTGCTCAAGAGCTTACAATCTAAGAGGAGAGGGGGGGACCCTCCTCCAGCCCCCACACACTTCTTCGGGCTGGCTCACACAATCGCTGGCAGCACTCCCCCTCCTGCTATCTCATGGGGGCTGGTGTGTGTGTGTATATGTATATATTTATGTTTGGAGTTTGTGGGCCTGGTGTGTGCCAGTATCTGTGGGGGGGGGGGGTCATGGTTCGTGTATACAGAGATGGCCTTATAAAAACCCTTTATTGCCTTGATCCTGGGTGTGTGACTAGTGTGGTGCATTGAATGGCGTTAACAGACTAGAAAATGCAACACTCAGGTCAGACACTTACACCTTTATTCTTCTATCAGACTTGCATCATGTTTCGCAGCCGTTGTATTACTACGCTTTATTTTATGACTGTCCCCTTCATGATATTCTCAAAAGGGCAGAATATGGATGCCATATTGGAGGCTCCTGAATTGGTGAGTGTATTTTTAAATACATTATATACAGTATTATGCTACGGGAGCGCCGTCTCAATATTCTCTGATTCATCCAGTGATCATCACGGGCTAAAGAAGGGAAGTGCCACTCTATATATGGCCAGAGGCAATCATTCCTAGAACCGGGACATTTGCAGGCTCTTGCAAATGTGAGTGGTATATACTCTTCAATTGCAATATTTTGGCAGATTTTTCCACGATCTTCTGCACTATTATTTCTGTGTCTCTCTTTTTGTTTTTGAGAAACACCAAGGACAGCACAAACTCAGTAACAGTGCAATGAGGACCAAGCTGACTTTTCTGAGTATCATTTATTTGATATTGGACATTCACGCACTATAACACTTTTTCGTATACTTTAGAAGTGCATCAAATCCTGTAAAAGTATCTAATTGTTTCTGCACTATTGTATGGAAAAAGTGGCAATAAGCACTGTTGTACTTTGTTGATTATTTATCTGCTCACTTTATATTGATTTCTATTTGATGCGCCATATTATAGGGCTTGACAAATTTGCTTTGAATCTAGGAGCCAGCTACAAAAGTTAGGAGCCAACCTTTCGGCGAGGATTCACCTTTGTCAGAGTATACCTTCAATAAAGCCAAACCCTCGCCGAAACGTTGGGACCCTTGCCTCTGCATCTAGGAGTTGGTTTGTACTGACCCAAATTATGATTTTAGCTGCTTCTGTTTATTTATCACTTTCAGGATTATTCAAAGAGAATCGAAAAGTCACCGCACGTTCGGTGACTTTTCGTTCTCTTCAATTCGGGCCGATTCGGCGACCCTGGGTTGTATTCAGCAAGCACCACAGGCAAAGTGCAGGGAAAAGCTGCCGCAAACCCAACGAAATGTAACCGCAAAAACCTGGCGAATGCACGCCGAAACCCACAAAAACATCTGGATTAACCCGCCGGAACAACCCGAGCAGGAGCCGATCACACGCAGCGAAGCCTCTGGAAAAAGCCGACACCAGAGACGAGTGAAGTGAATAAATTAGCAAAACAGTTTGCTTGAATGTTTGAAAAGTGAAACGCTGTTTGCAAAGAAACTACTGAGCGAAAATGTCTGAAATTTACATATGAGGTCCAAGGAATGATAATAAAAAGGGCTGTTACAGAAAAAATAAGTTTAAAAAAAATCCAAAAAAAATCTGACTTTTTTTGGGGGGGGGGAAAATCAAGAAAAATGCTTAAAATATCCAAAAAAAATCTATAAATAAAAAGAGACTCTTTACTGCAGAATTTTATAATAAACGGTTTATTACATATTGAATTAAAACGGGAATATTTTTAACATTGAAGCCTATGGGATTCGCCTGAATAAACCTGCCGAATGAAACCACCGAATGGCAGGGCATTTCGGGAACCTTTTACTGCTGGTTTGTGTTCTCTGAATAGCCGAAGCAGTGCTTTTTTATGGGGATTCACTGCCCTCGAACAGGCACCGTATGTGCAGGCAATTCGCTAGGATTTGGCGAATTGCCTGCTCTCTGAATAGCCGAATGGCCAAGAAAGGTAACCGAACGCTGATTTTCAGCGTTCGGTTACCTTTCTCCAGCCATTTGGATCTCTTTGCATAACCCTGTATGTTACCTGGTGCTTTTTGCTGTTAGCCAAAAGACCACATGCACAAAAAATACCTACTTTTTTTTGAGCCGAGAAGTGTAGACTGGCCGCTCTGAATATAATACGAGTAATCATTTAGCAGCTAAAAACAGTAAACATTTAATCATAACCTAGAGCTGCAAATGAGCAGCTCCAATCCCCCACTAGAGGGCGATGAAACTTAAAATTTAATTAACCCATTAAAAAGCAGGCTTAGCCTAAAATCCGTATAAAGACAGACCACATATAACCAATAAAAACGACCAAGCGTCTATCTTCAGTAAATGTGATCAAATCGTGATGACTGAATATAAGCAGCTCCAATATAACTGGTGTCATACAATACTTCGAATACTAAGACGCCCCAGAAGCAAGGTATATTTGCATTGCCAGGCGTTCCAAAGTATTGTATGACACCAGTTGTATTGGAACTACGTAATATGGCCCATAGTGTCTATTCTATTTTATTTGTCCCTATCTTTATTTTGTCAGGATGCTGGGTTTTAAGTGACTCCTTACAGTGTAAAACGATTGGTCCTGTTAAATATTAGGTGCACAATATAAAAAGGTAGGAACATCCAGAATCAATTATTCCAAGTTATAATAACTTAACCAAACTATAACTTGGAATAACTGATTTTGGATGTTCTTAACTTACATTGTGCACATAATAATAAACATGACCAATCGTTTTATACAGGAAGGATTTAGGGGGGGGGGGGTGTAAAATGTGTTATACATGCAGTGTTCCGTTTTCCCACCAGTGTACCTGGGCTTGTCAGATGCACAGCGTGAAGAGTGCAGGATATGACATGAAATCATATCCTGGCTCTTCTGTTCTCTGCCCTCTGAACACACCCGGAAGACTGGCGCTTCCGAATCGCGATCGTGGGGCACAGTACGGAACACAGGCTCTTGTGGGCATGCGCAGCAATGACCTTTGGACACACGCTGACACAGGGTCTCTACGTAATGTCTCCGCGTCGGCGTGTGCTCAAAGCTGCGCATGCGCACATCAAAAGAAGCCGGCATTCCGTATAGCGGACCTCGGTGTTCCCCCGGTTTCTGATTTATCGTCCCAACAATAACGGGACATGACATTCAGGCGCCGGGGAAAATTTTGTGGTCGCCATGGCGACCTTGTGCCCTTAGTTTGTTGAGCCCTGCCATATGGGAATCCTATTATCTCCACATTTATCTTTGGCACATATTTTGGTTGTTTTATTTGTGCTTTTACCCATGTTTTAGGCAGCATCATACTATTTGTCCTTTATCCCACTTCTTATATCTACATTTGCACAAACCGATTTACTCTTAGGCGCCTACACTATACTATATACACTTCAGTATATATTTTCCTTCATTCTTATAGGGATTGTCTGCTTCTTGGGGGATGGGGGAAGTCACCCCTCGCTATAAAGGGAAGCTTCAGTACTTTTGATTTTGCTGCCTCAGTAAGCAAAGCAGTGGGGAAGACAGACTGAAGTACAGCCCTGTTAAGCCCCAAGTAAACCGTTTGTTAAAGAATTGCAAATAAACTTGCAGTAAGAATGAACATTGGTTTCTTTACAGATTAACAAATTACCCATTAGAAAGAGCAAACTCCCAACTTTCCAAAAAGTATCTCTTTTTAATGCACTGTATAGGGGAGATGGGATGATATTATCAGGTCCTGGCCTTCGCCATACCCCTTCCCCACCTCCCAGAGCTCACCACGTCCCAGGTGGCGTCCTCTGACGGTGCACAGAGGCTATGTGCTTCCCTCCCAGTCACTGTGTGCGGGCCCTCGAACCTGGATGTGGGCCACGGGGTCCTCCCTCCATCGTAGTGGTGGGATCTTTGCGTGGTTCCCTTCGTCTGGATCAGTTGGCGTGCGCTTGGCGTGTTGGAGGGGGCGGGGCCTCGGCATCTGCTGCAACGCTTTGGGTCTCCCCCTCTGCTCCAATGGTGGAGGAGGAGGACTGGAGGGCTAGGGGTAGGCGGGACCGGCTCCCTATATAAACCCTGAGCATCGGAATGTTCATTTTGTGCCTGCATTGAAGCAAGACCTCCAGAAGTATATTACCAACCCCGGCTTTCCATACTGACCACGCACCTTTTCCGCCAAACCCAACCTCAGACCTCCTTGACTATTCTTTCTGGATTAACCCCTAGTATACCGACGCCTCGATAGCCCTACCTCCGCATCTGGGATTCCATATCCCTAGAACCAGATAGATATGCACTGATTATAGAAACCACCATGAGGGATTATAAAAAGTAAGGCTGTGTTCGGATGATGGTCAGGTTTGATTTACTTTATTATAGGAAGTGATTCTATTTCCCTGCCTTTTGCCACTGAAGAAGCACCCTGGAGGCGCGAAACGCGTTTGGCCCATTATTTTGTTTATTTTATCTAAAGTTGTACATTTTTTTATATTCTATTCTTTCTGTCATAAAGGGATGAGTTTTCTTCTATACAAAATAATCCCTTTTGTTTGATTCCGCATTGAGATCAGATCAAGACAACTGGATCTTCTGGCCTTTCTTTTGTCTTCTAGCCTTCCCCAGAGGACCATTTTGTTGTGGATCGCTTTAGGGCAGATTAGGTGTCCTGTAACACCTGAGAAGAATACACCTAAGAGCTAGTAGCTGTCAGAAAACGTGAGTAAGATACATTCCCACTGCAGGTATAAAATTACACATTGTAACAATATCAGCTTCCATGTAGCGTAGCATTCCTGGCTCTCTACCGAATCCCTGGGGAAAATGAAAGTCTGGAAGTGGCCACAAGCCCGTGTCTCCCATGGCCAAGGGAGGCAGGCAAAGCCATGGTGGATTCCAGCATGGTGCACCCAACACTTCTCCAGGGTTAATCAATATCATAAGTAATATGTGAATTTCATAGAATCTCTTACCTCTCCAGTCAGCAGAAAGATCATCTCCAGAGTTAGATCCAGGATCCTCTGGGTCAGCGGATCCTTGGCTTTGTCTTTATTCATGATCACAGTTTACCCGGACACCCAGTTCTTTGTGGACGGGAATAATTAGAGGAATCACAATGATCCTGAAATTGGAGATAAATAATATACATGTTAGAGGTAGCTCGGTGTTGCATTTGACACTGTTGACCACCCTCTCCTGCTCCGCACGCTGCGTCAACTTTGGCCTCAGTGTCACCGCTCTCTTATTATTTATTGTGATTGTCGTCCTTTATATAGCGCCTACAGTTTCCGCAGTGCTTTACAATAACCAAAGCAAACGAGATACAGATAAATGGACATAGGATGGAAACAAGAGGTGTAGAGGGCCCTGCTCATAGAAGCTTACAGTCTAGAGGGATTGGGGTTGAGGAAGACAAGGGGGATTTTACTGGATCATTCGTGCCAGTGGTTTGGGAATGGTGGAGCCAGAGAAGCAGTTTCAATCCTGTGTGAGTAGGTGAGCAGAGGGAGGAGTTGCATCAGTGTTGCGGTATGCTAATCTCCTGGTTCTATTCCTATCTACGCTCCTTCAGGGTCTCCTTTGCTGATGCCTCTTCACCCATGATTCCTCTTTCAGTTGGGGTACCTCAAGCCTCTCTCCTGGGTCCCCTACTCTACTCGATCTATACGGCCTCTCTGGGCAACCTCATTTCTTCTTATGGACTCCAACATCATCTCTATGCTGACGACACCCAAATCTACCTTTCCTCCCCGTGTCTCTCTCTCCTCCAGTGTTGAACAGTGTTACAGCCTGCTGATCGGCTGTCTGACTGGAAGACTTCCCGTTTCCTAAAGCTTAACCTTCCCTCCCTCTAAAAACCAACATTCTTGCACTCATTTCTCTTCAGGTGAATGGTGTCACTATTACTTCTACCTCTCGGACTCCTTGCCGCGAGGTCCTTTTCGACTCTGATCTCGCTCCTCACAGTCAGTCACTAACCAAATCCTGCTACTTCCACCTAAGAAACATTGCACGCTTCCATTCCGGTCTTAAATCAGGATTCTGCTAAAATGCTCATCCAAACTCTTATCTCCCGCCTTGACTACTGTAACCGCCTCTCTGGCTTTAAGAGGTCCCAGATCATCCCTCTGCAGTCTGTAATGAAGGCTCATCCACCTCACATCGCCCCTTTGTCAATCTCTACACTGGCTCCCCGTTTCCTATAGAATCCAATTCAAAATACAGTTGCTCACGTACAAGGCTCTCCATAACCGCGCCCCTGCCTAAATCTCCTCCCTTATTAACAGATACATACTCTGCCAATGATCTGATGCCATCAGCACCATGTACCCACACCCCCAACTCCCACCTTCAAGACTTCTTCCGAGCTGCCCCCTTTCTATGGAACTCCTTCCCCTGCAACTTTAGACGCTCCCCATCACTCCAGTCCTTCAAGAAGTCTTTGAAAACACATTACTTCAGAGAAGCCTATCGAGCTGATTCCCCCACTGTACATTTATTGCAACATCTTTCCACCCAGCCCATATGTACCCTACTACTTCAGGTTCTCCAATTACCCTTTTTTGCTCACTAAATTTACTGGGTAATCCAGACGTGGACCCCTTGCTCCAGGTGCTTAGAGGGATGTCAGCTATACACTCCTGACAAGGCCAAAACGATTGTCGGGGGTTGCTGCATCTCATGCAGGGATCACATCCTTAGCATTCAGTACTGGCTGCCCTTTCTGGGTGATAGTAGTCAGATTTGCATAAATTAATATGAAAAACCATTTTGTCCGTCAAAAATGCTGGACGTATAAATGCAGTCCGTCTGACTACGTTCCATCACTCACACACAAAGCTATGCGGACGTTGCGCACTCCGCACGTCCTTTCTAGCGGTTTTATGTTCTTACCTAACTTGCGTCCGTTTGCCGCGTCTGTTGTGCGTGCGCACTTCTGTGCGGATGTACTTAAGTGTGTGGGTCTCTATTGATCATGATTGGATGCTACCACAGACGTTAAAATGTGCGGCAACACGGACGTGAACACTGCGCTCCTCTGACCCGAGCCTTATAAATACTTGTAATTTCTGTTTCACACAACAGTTAATCCCAGAGTAGCAGACACACTCCTTCCACCTAATTAAAAAGGCACACTATATGAATCCTGACCACTTTAGCTCAGTAAAGTGGCCAGGCTACCTGATGTGCCAGTCCCCCCCTTTCCAGCCATATTTGGCTTGTTAAGCTCTGTGAAGTGGGAGGGTTCTTTCCCAGACAGGATTTTTTGACGGGGACCAGCTCAGGGCCTAAAGATGTCCGCATGCTCACAATTTAACATCTCGCAATTTGATGGTTATGTCTCAAACCCAGCCCATCCAAATATATTTAAGGACTTTTCTGACCTTTCCTCAATAGAAACTGAATCGACCTAAACGTGAAGCTCTTCCCATTTTCTTGCAACTGCCAATTGATGTTTTTAACGGAGAGATTATCAGTATATTAGATGTGCCATGATCTTTGCCCTTCTCCAAAATGGCGTTTGCGTGATACATTGGGCACTCGACAACTCTGAGCCATCACGGATATTGCGCACCTTGCCGGAACTGGAAGTGCGTCATTCTTTAGTGCCGGACGCATTCAAAAATTACCACGTGGACCAACAACACGTGGTCGAGACTGTTGCGAACATTCCCAAAGTGATGGTGAAATCAATGGTAATTAGCAGCACTTGGATTTAGGACATGTAGCGCTGTGTTAAAAATCTTGCTGTGGCAGTACCTATTTTTGGCCACAAGATGGAGACTATCGCGATCAGAGATACTGGACATTGGGACTACAATGCCCGGCATGCTTTGCAAGAAGACAGGAAGTGGGTGGGGACTGGACACTTACATCCTCTGCCTCCTGGAGAAAGTTCCGGAGCGCGCCAGGGAAGCAGACGCACCGAGGAGATCGCGGGAGAATCTAGGCCAGAGCCCGAGGGAGACCTGTTGTTCCGGTTTGGGTCACCTAGCCTGAGGAGAAGGAGATTCGCCAGAGCCCAGACACTGCTGCAGACCGGCGGAATCGAACGGAGAGCAGGCGGTGAGCTGGACAAGCTGCATAAAGGTAGACAACGGATCCGGCCGCTAGTATCCCCAGTCAAAATCCGGAGGAGAGACGTCCTGGGTCAGCGGAGCCTAAAGCCTGCGTCGGATGGGTGAGAGGCCTCCAAGGCTGTTTGTGATTAAAGGTCAAGCTGCTGTTTCCTCTTTAAAGTCCACAGGGCCCCAACTGAGTAGTCGAAGATTTTCCTTAAATAAACTCACTGGCCAGTTGAACAGTACCCGGGTACCACACACACATATACACCTTTCACCTCCTGGGACTTAACTTGTGCAGGACTCATTTTATTTTATGAATCGGAACAGGGGTTAAAAATAAAGATACGTTCCGAATATATATTTTTCCTCTTTTTCCGTCACGCGTTTACCGTAATACGAAGGGATTGTATGTTTGGGGTCTTGCTACGTGTCCCCTTTTCTGAACTATCGGGAAATTGCATTGCTTTTATGTTCGGTCGCGAATATTTTATTTTCCGAAATACGAAGCCTCGTGTTTCGTTTCTTTTTCCGCTGCGCGTTTGCCGTAATACGAAAATACTGTAATAATACTTGTGAATACCGTGTTTCAACATCTGCTCAAATATTTTAGTAAACTATTTAAATGATAAAAACTCACAACTGTGTTGGAGTATATTTATTCCCTAGTGCGGGGAGACTGACCCGTGGTTCATTTTCAGCGGCTCCTCCGGGAGTGAGCGCTACAGACATATAAGACATGATGGTATGGCACTTTATTTATGCACCTGAGGAAGACAGTTGTCGAAACGTGTTGTGCAAATCGTTATGTGTTAATAAATTGGCCCACACAGTGGCCTTCCTATCTGTAGCTGGTATGTAGTGGTTCCTTCCACATGCGTTTTATGTTGTAGCCACAATCTTGTGCTGCATGCATGGGCATTCTAGGAAACATCGTGGAAGAATGGAAAACCTGGTGGTGGTGAGGGTCCAGGAGTGGCTCAGAAATGAGTGAGTATTTTATGCACTAGATGTGGATATCTGGAATTTAGGCATACCGTGCAATGTATGTCTCCACTCTAGGATTTGCGAGGAGTAGAAGAATCCTTTGTGGACTCTCTCACTATATGTGCGAGGACTATATACCATCCATAGGTCCATAAAGTCTCTTTACAATTTCAAAAACTCATTCCAAAAGGCAAATGAAAAGACAGATAAGTGAAAAGTATTACAAAATGAGACGTATATATTTAAGATATTTTTTTTGCCTCATTTAAAACACCTCTATATGGGCATCATTAGTTGCACGAAGCACATCAAGATGGTACTGGCGCCTAGGGTACGGCGCCTATTTACGCAGCACTGCAGTGCACACGGGGACAGTTAAATCTGCGAAAGGGAGACATGAGAACCTGTTTTCATGTCTCCCTCTCGCCTGCTCCAAGTGTGAGCTGTGCTGGCCGCAGAGTGCCCATCACAAATGGTGCCTTGTATGTTTGCACAGCAAGCCCTGTAACTAGGTAGAGAAGCACTCACTCGCATTCCACTTAATGCTAAATTTTCCAAAAAGTTCCTGGAAGTATTACGGAGTAGTGAGAGTAATGAAATATATAAACAAATAATAAATAGGACAATACAATAATTAATGGGGGGGGCACTTTAATTTTAAACCGACGACATGATGACTCAAGACCTCTTAAAGGCAATCTCTAATAAAAATGCCTCCCCTCCGTTCCCCTAATATGCATGGGCAGATGCTGCTGACTACAGCTCCCAAGCTTCCCTGGCCATCTATTACAAAGCATTCTGGGAAGTGCAGGCCATTATCTGCCAGGCATGCTGACATCATAAATCCCTGAGTTGGTCCCCAGCAGGCAGGATATTTGAATCCCGTCTGCCGATTGACGGCTGTGTGAGTGACGGAAACGACTCAGTTTCATACAGTGATACCGGAAATATGGGCCAGGTGGAAGAGGGCAGAAGGGGGGGAGGGGGTACTACGCGCTGCATGACCACTTTGATTCGTGAAATTTGCGCACCTACCATTACAGGACCTACGCACTTTACGTACGCAAATTCCATAGCACCTGTGCAGAATGATGATCAGATTGTGTGAGCATGCGCAGATCCGATCCGTCGGCTGCCTTTCTGAGAACGCACACTAATGCGATTGGTCTCAGAGGGGGCGCGTTGACATGCTCTGTGCGTGCTGACGTCATTATTGACCGATCTGGTGACCTGCAGCCAGGAAATGTAAAAATCCCGTCTGATGGGGAAACTCCTCTATTTCACCGAGTCTGAGGACAGTAGCCAGGTTAACCCTGTGCTCTCCGGATCTGTGAGTGGGGCTGTGTGTGCCTGTTTATGGAAGGGACTGTGTCTGGATTTCTCATTTTGCTTGCCCATTCTCTAACCTTCTTAATGTGAATATTCTCCAATATATATTCCATGCTCTCCTCTGTATTATATGTTACAATATGTGAAATAGCCCATTGTAGTGGAAATGGAATTTGACTTTAACCGTTTTGCACCTGCTGCTACCACAAATGCCACATATCTTATTAACTCAAGATTCAAAACATGTCTGATGCCTAGAACAATATTCCACATACTGACAAAAACAAAAGCTGTTCAAGGATTTTTTTTTACTACATTACTGTGAGTTTTATTGCTATGGATACTGTGATACGCTCATACACACCGTACATTACTGTGAGTTTTATTGTTGTGGAGCTCTGTGATACCCTCATACACACTGCACATTACTGTGAGGTTTATTGCTGTAGAGCTCTGTGATATGCTCATACACACCGCACATTACTGTGTTTTATTGCTGTGGATACTGTGATACACTCATACATACCACACAGTAATGTGCGTTGTGTATGAGCGTATCACAGAGCTCCACAGCAATAAACCTCACAGTAATGTGCAGTGTGTATGAGCGTTTCACAGTATCCATAGCAATAAAACACAGTAATGTGTGGTGTGTATGAGCGCATCACAGAGCTCCACAGCAATAAACCTCACAGTAATGTGCAGTGTGTATGAGGGTATCACAGAGCTCCACAGCAATAAAACACGCTCATACACACTGCACATTACTGGGTTTTATTGCTGTGAATACTGTAATATATTACACTGATACGCTCATACAGACTGCACAATACTGTGAGTTTTATGGCTGTGGGGCTGTGTGATACACTTCTAGGTCCCTAGTTTATTTAGTACCAACAGACTGCGATGCTGACATTACATTACACATTAACTAATCACATTTGATTTTAGTCGACTAAAATTAAAAAAGAATTCAAAAGACTAAAATTACGACTAAAATTAAATTTGCCGTCAAAATTAACACTGCTGAGCCATAATATCCAGCTGTGTCTTATATAAGGAGAGCTTCTTATAGAGGGAGATCCTCCCTGTGTCTATCCACCTGGGAACACTGTGTTCACATACAGAGCTCTCCTGTGTGTCTGGGACACTAAAACACGTTTTCATGGAAAGAAAAATCCAGATTTTTCATTTAAACCTTCATTTAGTGCATGAATAAGAAGGAAGCAGCTTTCCATGTGGAACATGGCGCCCACACATACCTGAGCCTCCTCTCCCAGGGCACCAGCTCTGTCTCACATTACAAACTACTTTGTGCACTAGCACCAATTGACTTCTCCAGTCACGTGACTTCTATGCTGTCAAGTCCTTCTAGGTGTTAGGAAACTAGCCCCTACCCTCAGTGCACCACATGACCGCTGCTGCCTCCTAGGCTGTGACGTCATCACAGTGCGACCACTCCCTTTTGTTTCTCTGAAAACGGTCTGTGTGGGAGAAGCTGAGGCTGTGCAGGGAATGTCCGGCCCTGTCCCCTTACTACAGGCTCCATGAAGCTGCTCACACCCCCATGTGACTGGAGAGGACACACACAGGAGTAGTAGAGTCAGAGCTGGTGCCCTGGGAGAGGAGACTCAGGTATGTGTGGGCACCATGTTCCACATGCTATTTATTGCATAGAAAGCTGTCTCTTGTCATTGTGGGACAGTCATGGTGCAGCCCTCATAGCCGCGTAGCTCCATTACAGCGCCGTGTGAGTCGCTGCGCAGGGAGGAGCTCTGGCGACACTTCAGGCACCCCCTTAGCATATGTGGGGTGCTGGGGAAGTCATATATGCAGGGCTTCTGAAAACATTCAATATTGCTGATCAAGCTGTGATATAGGGAGTTACTGTAGTCTGAGAATCCCAGAATTTGGCATTTTTTTTCTGACATAACTTTAATTGGGGCTTTCAGACATTGATGTGTGCACACACGCGGCGGCAGATCCGCATGCGCGCCCCGGAACGCGGCGGCAGGAGATCCGCATGCGCGCGCACAAATATGTTGAGAGATGCTCGTGCACAAACACAGTAGCAGGAATGCTGATTCTTCTTGAGCTTTCTGCTGCTTTTAACACTGTTGACCACCCTCTCCTCACCCTCTCCTGCTACTCACGCTCCGTCAACTTAGTGACCTCACTCCCGCTCTCTTCCTATCTCTGTTTCCCCTTCAGTGTCCCCTTCACTGGTGCCTCTTCACTCCCGGTTCCTCTCTGTTGGGGTGCCTCAAGGCTCTGGTCTGGGTCCTCTACTCTTTTCGTTCTATACCGCCTCTCTTGGCCACCTCATCTCTTCCTATGGATTTTAATATCATTTCTATGCCGTCGACACCCAAATCATCTTTTTCTCCCTGATCTCCCTCCTGCAGTGCTGGACAGTGTTACCGCCTGCCTATCGGCTGTCTCTGACTGGATGACTTCCCGTTTCCTAAAGCTCAGCCTCTTCAAAACTGAACTTCTCGTCTTCCCTCCCTCTAAAACCTCCATTCCTGCACCCATTTCCCTTCAGGTGACTGGTGCCACCATTACTTCTACCTCACAGGCTCCTGTCTCGAGGTCCTCAGACTCTGATCTCTCCTTCACTTCTCACATTCAGTCAGTAACCAAATCTTGCTACTTCCACCTAAAAAAAATTGCACGCGTCTGTCCCGGTCTTAATCAGGACTCTGCTAAAATGCTCATACAAGCTCTTATTTTCTCCCGCCTTGACTACTGTAACCTCCTTCTCTCTGGCTTTAAGAGATCCCAGATTCTCCCTCTGCCTCACCCTCTGAACTCCCCTCCCGCACCTCTCACACCTCGTCCCTTTGTCAATCTCTACACTGGCTCCCTGTTTCCCTTAGCATCCAACTCAAAATACTGGTGCTCACTAACAAAGCTCTGCATAACTGCGCCCCTGACGCTCTCCACGCTGCCTCCATTTTAACCCATTAACATTAAAAACTCACTGCAGTCCAGCGCTGGTCTCCCTGTGATCTCTATAGGACAGGAAATGCTTCCAACAGCAGCATGCCACGTGACTGCAGGGGGGGGGGCTGGACACTACAGCAAATACTTCCAGGCTAGAGAGCCATTAGTGGGATCTAGTTTCCTAAGGTCTTGTAGCCCTCGAAACTGAGCTCAGGTTCTGGGTGGGATCAGATGGGTGAAAGGAAGCTCAGAGCAGTGTGACCACTTGGATAAGATTGAGTCGCACTTTGTAGAGAAGGTGTCGGCAAGCATGACCACCCCAATGTTTTCAAACTACGTTTCCCATAATGCTCCAGCACTCTGAGCTGTCTAGGCTTCATGGAATTCCAAGATCTGGTGGCCAGGGTTGCGGACCACTAGTGTATCGTGTCCTTTTAAGCATGGCTTCCCATGTGTCTCTTCACATCACTCTTCCCGCCCCCTTGCCCCAGTGATGTCCTTGCTATGCTCCCCACTATTTTGTCCATGTGCCTCATCCTCACTTCCATTGTTTTTTTTTCTTACCCCTGCCCCATCACCCTTTCTTTTCTCCCACACAGTAACATTGCTGCACAGGGTGGGATTCTGACCTCAAGGCTTTCATGTAGTTGGTGATATCTCCAACAAAATGTTTCTAGATGTTCAAGTCTCGGCCTGCAGCCACAATCAACTGAACACTTGGTACAGGATATCGCTACATATGACAGATCAGTGACGCTGCCTGTGAGATTTACAAAGTAAATGGACGTGAGCCCGTTCAATGATGTGATCAGCCCAGATGCTATGATTCATATCAACGTTACCTCGAAGCAAACCCCGTCACTGTCTATTGTTAAAAACGAAGGTATATCTATGGTGCCTAAATTTGAGAGAGGGAGGAAAAGATTTTTTTTTTATTATTATTATTATTATTATTATTATTATTATTATTATTGTTGATGGTTTTTTTTTCCTCTGGCATAAAGTGAAATCGATCGTTTTTTTTTATTTTTTTATTTTTTAACTAAGAATATTTATCTCTAATTTCAGACACATTGTGCTTCTTCTAATCGTTCCCTTACACAAGAACTGGGCGTCCGGGTAACCTGTGATAATGAATAAAGAGAAAGCCAGGGATCCGCTGAGACAGAAGATCCTGGATCTAACTCTGGAGATGATCTTTCTGCTGACTGGAGAGGTAAGAGATTCTATGAAATTGCCATATTCCTGCTGATATTAAATCCCCCTGGAGCTGTGTCACCCAGGAGACATTTCAGAGTCGGATCAGTAGTAGATTCATCTTAATGCCTGTCATGTGTAAATAAAGGTTCCAGCACACTATGGGAATAAGAGCTGAGGGTGATTATATCAACAAAAGAATCACTGGGTGGAAGCCAAGAGTTGGACATGTTTATACTACTAAAAGGCAAATCTCTCTATATCGCTGTCACTCTCAATGTTTAGGATCATATGGTGGTGAAGATCCATGACATAATCACTAACAGTTCTGATCGCATATCAGAAGGAGGATACCGCAGGAGGAAAAGCTTCAATAAGGATCCTCCACCTCACTCAGGAATCCATGAGCAAAACAATGAGAAGATCCTGGAACTGACCAATAAGATCATCCAGCTGCTGACTGGAGAGGTGAGGCTGCTGGGAATGGGACATTATACGGTAACACCAAGGGATGTGTCTGGATGGTGACTTTGTCATTGTGTGTGTCAGGTTCCTATACGCTGTGAGGATGTCACTGTCTATCTCTCCATGGAGGAGTGGGATTATGTGGAGCGACACAAGGAGCTCTACAAGGACATCATGGTGGAGAACCACCAGCCTGTTATCGAACTTGGTAAGAGAAGGTTTAATTCTCATAATCTTTGTGTAAAATACCTGAGAAGTGTGTCAATAACGTGAGCTGTGCCGTCTACTACTAGACTTATTCATTAATTTCTCTCCTGTTGTGATTTTTTTTTTTTTTTTTCCCCCTTTCAATAGATAAATCTGTATCTGGCGAATCGCACACTCCGGTTTCTTTATCTGATACTGGAACTAAAAATGGAACTGAAAATATAACCAGTAGTGGAGAAAACTATTTGAAAAAGGCAAAAAAAGAACGAGCTGATTCTGTAACCTCCACAGAGGAAGAACCTATGGAGTTTGAAGACCAACATGTCCCTTGGCAAGACCTTTATCCAGTCATTGAATATCCACCTGCTAATAGTAAAGAGGAACCAGTCTCTTGTGAAAAAGAAAATCTCTCACACAAAATCTTTTATACATCTGCTTATACAAAGGCAAAATCCAACTCTGATGGAGATATATCAGATCATGACATTTATCCACTCCCAGCACCCACAGACACTACATGTCTACCTAATGGTATTAAGAAGGAAGCGGCCACATATTTCAATGGAAATCTCACAGATGCAGATGTTCCTAAACCCCCACAATATAAACAGACAGAATGTACACCAGATAAATTCAGAAAAGTCTTAAAAGGCAATACAAATCCAATGGAAATAAATAAAAGTGGGTCATTAACTGAATCCAAAAAGCCAGATCAAAGTATATATTATACAGATCTCATTGCTTCTCATTCAGTGCCTTTTTCTGAAATGAAGAAAGAGCCCTATTTTGAGTCTGACCCTGTGATTCATGGAACATATTGCAGCGAATTCGAACCATTTTTCTCTACGGTTTGGGGAGAAACCTCCACTCCGGAGTCAACACTTACACATCAACACGTTCAAAATGAAGAACATCCATTCTCATATTTGGAACATGGGATACAAAGACTTCACACAGAAGAGAAACCATTTAAATGTGCTGAATGTGGGAACGGTTTTACTCGGCACTCCTCTCTTGCAAGGCATAGAATAATTCACACGGGAGAAAAACCATTTATGTGCAATGAATGTGGGAAATGTTTTACCCAGGCAGCATATCTCGCTGCACATAAAATGATTCACACCGGAGAAAAACCATTTATATGCCATGAATGTGGAAAGTGTTTTACTTGGGCTTCAAATCTTGCAACACATAAAATAATTCATACAGGAGAAAGACCCTTTAATGGCTCTGAACCTGGAAAATGTTTCACCAGTTCCTCAAATCTTGTACCGCGTAAAATAATTAACAGAAGAGAAAAACCATTTAAATGCTCTGAATGCGGGAAATGTTATACCCAGGCCTCGTACCTTGCTGCACATATAATGCTTCACACGGGAGAAAAGCCATTTAAATGTCCTGACTGTGGGAAAGGTTTTACCCGACAGTCATCTCTTGCAAGACATAAAATTATTCACACGGGAGAAAAACCATTTATATGTCATGATTGTGGGAAATGTTTTAGCCAGGCCTCCTATCTTGCAGCACATAAAATGATTCATACAGGAGAGAAACCATTTAAATGCTCTGACTGTGGGAAATGTTTCACTTGGGCATCCAATTTTACAACACATAAATTGCTTCATAAGGGAGAAAAAACATTTAAATTGTTTTGAATGTGAGAAATGTGTCTGAGGATTTCGCATGGAGTACAGGAGGACTCATACTGATGAAAAGCTCTTTCAACGCCCTTCATTTCCATGCACTTTTTGTTGAAACACTAACAATTATTTAAATTTAAGCATGGGATGCAAAGTTATTAATTAAATATATAGGATAAAATAGAATCTTTGTACACAGGTTGTAGTTTAGATGTAATTAAAAGATTGACGTAATGTAAATTTGCTCACTTGTAATTTTTCTTTTATACAGGGTTATTCAAAGAGAAATTTCGGTGCTCTTTTTTGTTCCCCGCACTTCGGGGAGTCAAATTCCCTGCAGTGAATTCATCATTAACCGCAGGGTCCCCGAAGTACAGGGAAAAGCCACGGAACGCATCTGAAAAACTGCTGCAAAACCACCGAAAAAACACTGGATCGATCCGATAAGCGCCTGAGAAAATGCTGACTGAAAATCAGGGCATTTTACTGACATTTCTCTGCTGGTCGGTGTCTCTGACTAGATTAACCATTACTTCTCTATGGGGAGTTCACTGCCGAACAGCACCGTATTATCGCTGGCAATTCTCCAATATTTGGCAAACTGCCTGCTTTTTGAATGGCTCTGAAATTGGAGAAATTCACTATTCGTGCAATTTTGGAGCCAATTCGGCTCTCTTTGAATAATTCCTAGTCTTTTTTTTTTTTTTTACTTTACAGGATATTGCTGGGATGAAAGGTTCTAAACTAGATGGCATCCCTTATCTGGTGCAATTTCAAACAGGGTCTGCATTATCAGCATACAGGCAGGTGCAGTAAATGTGCTGCAGACAGATAATAAAATGGTGAGATCTGCTTATGGGGATTTGTGATCATAATGAGAATATTAGCAATGCAGCTTCCAAAAAATACCAATATCTGTATGTGCTGCATAATGCACAGCAACACCTTGTATCTCCTATGTGCTGCATAATGCCTGTGTATGGCAATTACAGCAACACCATGTATGTGCTGCATAATGCCTGTGTATGACAATCACAGCAACACCTTGTATCTGTATGTGCTGCATAATGCCTGTGTATGGCAATTACAGCAACACCTTGTATCTGTATGCCATACACATGTATCTGTATGCCATACACATTATGCAGCACATACAGATACATGGTGTTGCTGTAATTGCCATACACAGGCATTATGCAGCACAATCACAGCAACACCTTGTATCTGTACTGTACAGGTAGTTTCAGCAATTATATAGTGTATTTTCTTTTTTGTTCATACCAAATCTGGTACAGCATTTATCAAGATAAGACAAGCACATAAAGGGACACTGTAAACTAAGTAGAGATGCACTGATGGTATCGGTGCCGATACTGCCGTTTGCACGATACTACAGAATCTGAAAATATTGAGTTTGGAAATGATTGTAATCAGCCAATTTGGAATATTGGAAGCTTTTGATATTCCGAATTGGACCAATAACAAAATATCATATGTTCAGAACCTTTATCCGGGCTTTATGTATAATAAATGGTTAGGGCTAGCTTAGGGTTAGGTTGGGGTTAGCGTTTCTATCGGATTTTGATTCCTTTACACATAGCCACAGGGTAAGCATTGTATGTGCTCCACTTAGAGGGAAGTATTTTCAGGTATAACAAAAGAATTGCCGCAGCATTGTTGCCAGACTTGGCATGCAAGAAAAAACATTCAGGGTTATTGTAACGGGCACTGCGGCGCTCACACAGGAGTAGCGAGGTTGAGATCTTATTGGACAGAATTATCTGCTCGATCGTAACAAAATAAGCTGTATTTTCAAACTTAAACTCCAAAGCCAAGGAGTATGACAAGAGAACCGAACTGCTACTAAGTGCCAAAGGTTTCGAGACCCACGGACAACTTAGAGCACACAACAATACAGACTAGAGAGCTGCAAGACTGGAGTGGGTGTACCAAGGTAGTTAGTACGACAGTTAACGAATTGTGCAGACTGCAGAGCAGTCAATGACTGGACCAATTTAGCGTTTTCTGTGAAACCAAAACGGGTATGTTGTACCTTATAATCACCAGGGTCTATTGACACCCATAACGGCGTAAGGATAGTACAAGCCCGGGTACACTTGGTAAATTGAGCAAGATGAATATACAGTCATGGCCGAAATTGTTGGCACCCCAGACGTTTTTCCAGAAAATCAAGTATTTCTCACAGAAAAGTATTGCAGTAACACATGTTTTGCTATACACATGTTTATTCCCTTTGTGTGTATTGGAGCAAAACAAAAAAAGGAAGGGAAAAAAAGCAAATTGAACATAATGTCACACAAAACTCCAAAAATGGGCTGGACAAAATTTTTGGCACCCTTTCAAAATTGTGGATAAATAAGATTGTTTCAAGCATGTGATTCTCCTGTAAACTCACCTGGGGCAAGTAACCGGTGTGGGCAATATAAAAATCACACCTGAAAGGAGAGAAGTTCACTTACAGGGTTATCCAAAGAGATTCGAAAAGTCACCGCACGTTCGGTGACTTTTCGTTCTCTTCAATTCGGTTCCTTTTGCCGATTGCATTTCGGTGACCCTGCGCTGTATTCAGCAAGCACCACAGGGTCCCAGAATTGCAGGGAAAAGATGCCGCAAACCTGACGAAAACTAACCGAATGCACGCTGAAAACAAGCAAAAACATCTGGATTAACCTTTGAAAAAGACGAACAGGAGCCGAATCACACAGAGCTGAAGCAGCTGTGACGTAGAGGAGGCAGTGAATAAATTAGAAAAACCATTTGTATGAATCTGGGAAAATGAAACGCTGTTTGCAAAGAAACTACTAAGCGAAAATGTCTGAAATTTTCACAGGAGGTCCAGGGAATGATAATAAAGAGGGCTGTTACAAAAAAAATAAGTAAACTGAAAAAAAAAAAAAAATCGGACTTTAAATAAAAAAAAATAAAAATCAGAAAAATGCTTAAAGTATCCTAAAAAATCTATAAATAAAGAGACTTTTTTGCTGCAGAATTTTATACTGAACGGTTTATTAGATATTGAATTAAAACGGGAATATTTTTAACATTGAAGCCTATGGGATTCTCCTGAATAAATTTGCCGAATGAAACCACCGAATGGCAGGGCATTTCGGGAACCTTTCACTGCTGGTTTGTGTTCTCTGAATAGCCGAAGCAGTGCTTCTCTATGGGGATTTCACTGCCCTCGAACAGGGACCGAACAGGCACCGTATGTGCAGGCAATTCGCCAGTATTTGGCGAATTGCCTGCTCTCTGGATAGCCGAATGGCCAGGAAAGGTAACCGAACGCTGATTTTCAGCGTTCGGTTACCTTTCTCAAGCAATTCGGATCTCTTTGGATAACCCTGTTAGTCTTTGCATTGTGTGTCTGTTTGCCAAACTAAGCATGGACAACAGAAAGAGGAGAAGAGAACTGTCTGAGGACTTGAGAACCAAAAATTGTGGAAAAATATCAACAATCTCAAGGTTACAAGTCCAGCTCCAGAGATCTAGATTTGCCTTTGTCCACAGTGCGCAACATTATCAAGACGTTTGCAACCCATGGCACTGTAGCTAATCTCTCTGGGTGTGGACGGAAGAGAAAAACTGATGAAAGGTTGCAAAGCCGGATAGTCCGGATGGTGGATAAGCAGCCCCAAACAAGTTACAAAGAAATTCAAGCTGTCCTGCAGGCTCAGGGAGCATCAGTGTCAGTGCAAACTATCCGTTGACATTTAAATTAAATGAAACGCTATGGCAGGAGACCCAGGAGGACCCCACTGCTGACACAGAGACATAAAAAAGCAAGACTAAAGTTTGCCAAAATGTACTTGAGTAAGCCAAATCCTTCTGGGAAAACGTCTTGTGGACAGATGAGACCAAGATAGAGCTTTTTGGTAAAGCACATCATTCTACTGTTTACCGAAAACAGAATGAGGCCTACAAAGAAAAGAACACAGTACCATAGTGAAATATGGTGCAGGTTCAATGATGTTTTGGGGTTGTTTTGCTGCCTCTGGCACTGGGTGCCTTTGAATGTGTGCAAGGCATCATGAAATCTGAGGATTACCAAAGGATTTTGGGTCGCACTGTAGAGCCCAGTGTCAGAAAGCTGGGTTTGCGTCAGATCTTGGGTCTTCCAGCAGGACAATGACCCCAAACATATGTCAAAAAGCACCCAGAAATGGTTGGCAACAAAGCGCTGGATAGTTCTGAAGTGGCCAGCAATGAGTCCAGATCTAAATCCCATTGAACACCTGTGGATAGATCTTAAAATTGCTGTTGGGAAAAGGCGCCTTTCCAATAAGCGAGACCTGGAGCAGTTTGCAAAGGAAGAGCGGTCCAAAATTCCGGGTGAGAGGTGTAAGAAGCTTATTTATGGTTATAGGAAGCGACTGATTTCAGTTATTTTTTTTCCAAAGGGTGTGCAACCAAATATTAAGGGTGCCAAGAATTTTGTCCAGCCCATTTTTGGAGTTTTGTGTGACATTATGTCCAATTTGCTTTTTTTCCTCCCTTTTTTTTGTTTTGTTCCAATACACACAAAGGGAATAAACGTGTATAGCAAAACATGTGTTACTTGATTTTCTGGAGAAATGTCTGGGGTGCCAACAATTTCGGCCATGACTGTAAGTAGAAAACAAGCGGTATTTCGTTATTGCAGATTGTACAAGCGTGCACGATCGTATATCAGGAACCTTGGGCCTGGAGCAGAACCCCGATAAGGCTATATATGGTACATCAGAGCAAGATGGGAATATCCCCAAGAGGCGAGTAAAACCAACAACGCACAGCACTAGCAACCACTATAGCATGTAACTTGAGAATAGTCAAAGACAAGCCGGGTCAAAATCCGGAGCAGGAATCGTAGACGTGAATGGGTCGGCAACGTAAACAGCAATGAGAATCAATAGGAAGCGATGCGGGAATGAACTCCACGTCAGGGCGACGAGGCAACTCCTCGCGCCCTGCTTTAAACCCGGCAGCTCCTCGTGACCACGCCAGGCCCTGCCCCCTTGGACGCTGCTCGGCCATAACATGGTGCTGGCACTCGACCAGCCAGTGGCACCGAACCATGCCCAGACCCCCCAGGAAGCACAGCAGGGGCTGAAGATGTAACAGTTATTCAGAGAGAGGTGAAAACTAGGAGAATGACTGGAGAAGTGAAAATTCTAGGTCAAAATACCCAAACCAGAAAAATTCTCTCACTTATCTCACTTTCCAAATCAGCTATTTGATCTAGATTGTTCTCTTCTCCTGCCAATTCTCCTGGTTTTCACCTCTCTCTGAATAACCCTGATAGGGTGGTAGTCCTATATATAGTATAGTAAGTCCTATAATACTATTCTAGTAAGTGCTATAGTGTTCCAATTTAAACAATGTGTGATCTTTGAGTCCTCCCTGCGATACGATATACAATCCGTAGAACCACCTTAGTACTGGGAAGCTCAATTTCTCCCTCTGCTTAATCAATTCTTTATCCTAATATTTTCAACTGCTCTAAACCATTCCTCGAGGAGGAGGTGGGTAATCGGATAACCCACTGAATCGTATCCCTGTACAACAGTAATTGATCCCAGAGCTCTCCCTGCAATTTGTAGCTTTTTGTGCCGTAATAAAGGGTGGCAGGCGTGTGACCTCGCAGTGAATTTAGTTTCTCCACAGGGGGTACACTAATCTCACGTTTAAATCTTTTTTTGCACAACTCTTGATTCAAATTTTATTGCTTTTTAGTGCATTACAATGCAAACTCAGTTTTGGTAGTGAAAGGGTTAAAGTGCACCAATCACTGTCCGAAATGGCTTTAGCTCTTTTTGAAAGTTCTCCCAAATCTACCTGTACATTGTGTTAGTCAAACTGCTGATAGTTATTTCAGAAAGGGACTGAAAAGAAATCTGAGCGTCTGGTTTGCTCTCAGCGCTGCGGCATGCTGCATGACATTTTTCCCTGGGGAGGGACTTGTGGCTCTCACAGCAGGAAAACACTCCCCAGAGCTAACCTCAAAATCCCTACATACTTGAAGCATTTCAAATTATTTATTTATTTATTTGCAAAGGATTTTACCAGGAAGGATACATTGAGATTTCTCTCGTTTTCAAGTATGTCCTGGGTTCAAGAACATTGAGTGGTTACAGTTGTTACAGAAATACAAAGTAATAAAATGCAAGATATTAAAAACAAAACACAAAAATACAGATTAACATATCATGGGAAGGGCTAGAACCTTGGGTTAATTAGGGTGATTTGCAAAGTGGAAGCAGCTGGAAAGTAAGCTACAAATTTCACATGAATCACATATCTTCTGGACGGATTGGGTGCTGGTAAATTTCAATGGTTAACCATTCCCTACAGTGCTGTGATTTCCCTGTGAGTGTCCGCTAAAGAAATAAAGATTCTTGGGGAAAGGGGGTGTTCTATAAATATACCTGTTTGTGTGTTTGCACTGCAGCTCAGCAGTGGAATGGGAGGAACCTTTTCAGCCTTTCAGAGTTAATATTAGAAACATCCTCGTTATCTGAACAAACCTTTCTCCTGTTACATGACTTAGCTATTTAACCCCTCCCACTAAAGGAGAGGACGTGGAAAACATGGCCACCACCATAAGAAGATCAGGTAGTTGAGGAGCTACTAAAGCTCACAAAACTTTATTAGTAGTGGTTTATTAGTTTGATTTAAGCTACAACAAAACATATCTAAAAAATCTCCATAACAGATGGCTTTTTAATGCGCTGCCAATTACCTTTCTGTTGCTCATACAATGCTGGTTGGGGGTCTTGTCACCCCACAGATCGGGTGGGCCGATCCTGAGGGATTGCTGTAATCTGCTGATGTCATGACATCAGAAAAACTCATTAACACCAGTGGGGCTTGAGAAAATTTAGTTGTAGAAGCAGGGGTCATTCAGCCCCATTTATCTCAACGTTTATACACCTGACAGATTAAGTGAGGTGTCATTCGTAAGGATAGTGTCTGGTGAATGATATCAAATAATTTAACCATGTAAAATTAGAAAAAAACATCAAAATAATAGTTTTTTCTTCTGACACTGTGCCATTGTCTGTTTTTAACCTATAAAGAGAACAGTTCCACTGCAATAACTTGCCTTCTCATTTTCCACACCAAGAGCAAGTTCAGTGGAGATGGCGCAGTGCGTTACTACACGCTGTGTCATCTAAAACATAAGAGCTGCACCACAGAATTGTATTCAGCAGAGAAGCAACCGGTCATTTAGAATCCAATTTCTCTCAATTTAATACCTTCGGACCCCGGAGCCCTTTTTTAGAAAGCTAACCAGCTGCCCTTCCCAAACATTTTTATTTTTTGGGGGGCTGGTATAATCAACCACTTGTGTGAAGATGAATGTATTTTACTCGAATGCAGACAAGGCCGGCCGTCCATTGGCTCCGTATTTGTGCTACCGCGACGTTGCGCAAAGTCCGAACACTCCGACAACACTGTAGGCAGTGTACCGTCATCCATTGCGGCCGACTTCCGATGTCTGACTTCTGCGACGTGCAACGACAGCGTCCGACAGGCGACCACTCCATTTCAGGTGGTTAATCGCACAACATCTGACGAGCTGGTACAGGATGGATTCAGACAAACTCATCTGGTGAGTGAAATGCTATTTTATTTGATTTTGTTTTATCAAATTTCAAATTGTTTGTGTGGGAGATAGGTAGGACGAGCCGTGTACGGGTAGCAGACGGGTAGGGCAGGGTATGTCCTTTTGCAGCTGCGCCCTATTCACTAAACCAGAGATCCTGAACTCCAACCCCCCCCCCAGATGTTTCTGAACTACAACTGCCAGTATTCTTTCAATGCACTAAAGGGACCCAGCGGTGAATGCGGCAAACTAGAGGACACCAAAATGTCGGTGACTTTTCGGTTCTCTCTGAATAACCCTGAGAGTGACTGAGGAACAGGAAGATGGAGAGACACAAAAGCACTGAGGGATGGAGAGAGACACAGAAAAGGAGTGAGGGAGAGGAGGCTGGGGGACACAAAGAATGACTGTGGTAGAGGAGAGTGGATAGACGCACACAAAGAGAAGGAATGAGGGACCGGAGGATGGAGAAGGACTGAGGATGAAGAGAGACACAGGAGGACTGAGGGCCCGTTGAATGGGGAGAGAGAAGCACAGAAAGAAGGACTGGGGGACAAAGATGGTGAGAAACAGATAAAAGTACTTAGTGTGTGTTTCCGGTATGTGTTGTGTATGTAAAGTGGGTAATTGGCGTACAGTATGTATGTACCTTTCTGTGTTGTGTGGGGAGTACCGTGTGCAGTGTGTTGCGTCTGTAGTATGTGAAATGTGCAGTGTGTTGTATATGCATCTGTGTAGTGTGTTCTGTGTGTGTATACCTGGTACAGTTGTGTTCAAAATTATTCAACCCCCAATGCTGTAAAGGGTTTTAGGCAATTTAGTGTACATTTGGAATTGTATTCAGAATGAAATCCTACAAGGACTTTTTAAAGAACCATATGCAACTAAAATGACATCAGTTGGTTTTGTAATACAGTAGTAAATGTTTCTTTTGTGAATTCTTCATTGACACAATTATTCAACCCCTTAAAGACTACCACTCTGAAGAACAGAGGTTCATTCAAGTGTTTTCAATCAGGTATTGAAAACACCTGTGGATGTCACGGAGCAGCAATAAAGCATAATAAGCACCAATTAGGCAGCTTTAAAATGACTGTGATACTCAGCTCCTTCTAGACATTTACTGGTGTGGTTACAAACATGGTGAAGTCAAGAGAATGGTCCAGGAAGACAATAGAAGAGGTGATTACTCTTCACAGGAAGGGCAATGGCTATAAGAAGATTGCAAAGATGTTAAACATACCAAGAGAGACCATAGGAAGCATCATTCGCAAATTCAAGGCAAAGGGCACTGTTGAAACGCTATCTGGTCGTGGCAGAAAGAAGAGGCTGACTTCGACTGCTGTGCGCTACCTGAAGCGTAGAGTGGAGAAAAGTCCCCGTGTGACTGCTGAGGAACTGAGAAAAGATTTGTCAGATGCGGGTACTGAAGTTTCAGCTCAGACAATACGGTGCACACTGCGTAATGAAGGCCTCCATGCCAGAACTCCCAGGCGCACCCCCTTGCTGTCTCCAAAGAATAAGAAGAGTCGACTGCAGTATGCCAAAAGTCATGTGGACAAACCACAGAAGTTTTGGGATAGTGTTCTGTGGACTGATGAAACAAAATTAGAACTGTTTGGGCCCATGAATCAACGCTATGTTTGGAGGAGGAAGAACAAGGCCTATGAAGAAAAGAACACCTTGCCTACTGTGAAGCATGGCGGGGGGTCAATCATGCTTTGGGGCTGTTTTGCTTCTGCAGGTACAGGGAAGCTTCAGCGTGTGCAAGGTACCATGAATGCTCTTCAGTACCAGGAGATATTGGATGACAATGTGATGCAGTCCGTCACAAACCTGAGGCTTGGGAGACGTTGGACCTTTCAACAGGACAATGATCCCAAGCATACCTCCAAGTCCACTAGAGCATGGTTGCAGATTAAAGGCTGGAACATTTTGGAGTGGCCATCGCAGTCACCTGACTTAAATCCGATTGAGAACCTCTGGTGGGATTTAAAGAAAGCAGTTGCAGTGCGCAAGCCTAAGACTGTGACTGAACTGGAGGCTTTTGCCCATGACGAATGAGTGAAGATACCCGTAGATCGCTGCAAGACACTTGTGTCAAGCTATGCTTCACGTTTAAAAGCTGTTATAACTGTAAAAGGATGTTGTACTAAGTACTAAGATTGAATGTCACTTGGGGGTTGAATAAAACTGATAATGATGTGAGCACAGAAAAGACATTTGTGGTTATTTCATTATAAATGTTATGTTATATTTGTCTGACCTACATGTGCCTCTTTGATTTAATTGTAAGCAAGATGACTGAATGATCAAAATCCATGTCAAACTGGCCAAAACACTCAATTTCAGTGGGGGTTGAATAATTTTGAACACAACTGTAAGATCCAATGAATGATAATAAAAAGGGCTGTTACAGAAAAAAGAAAACAATTTAAAAAAAAAGGAAAAAACATTTGCTGAAAAATGCCTAAAAGATCCTAAAAAATCTATAAATAAAGAGACTCTTTACTGCAAAATATTATAATCAACGGTTTATTAGATATTGAATTAAAACAGGAATATTTTTAACATTGAAGCTTATGGGATTCGCCTGAATAAACCTGTCGAATGAAACCACCGAATGGCAGGGCATTTCGGCAACTTTTCACTGCTGGTTTTTGTTCTCTGAATAGACGAAGCATTGCTTCTCTATGGGGATTTCACTGCCCTAGAACAGGCAACAAACAGGCACTGTATGTGCAGACAATTCGCCAACATTTGGCGACCTGCCTGCTCTCTGAATAGCCGAATAGCCAGAAAAGGTAACTGAATGCTGAATTTCACTGGTCGGTTACCTTTCAGCCACAATTCGGATCTGTTTGAATAACCCTGTATGTGTTTGTTATGGTTTCTGTGTGTGTAATGTCACTAACACATACAGTGGCAAGAAAAAGTATGTGAAAGCCTTTGGGATTAGGTGGAGTTTTGCATGAATTGGTCATGAAATGTGCTCTGATCTTCATCTAAGTCACAACAATTTGAAAAACACAGTCTGCTTAAAATAATACAACACAAACATTATATGTTTTCATGTGTTTATTGAACATAACATGTAAACATTCACAGTGCAGGGTGGAAAAAGTATGTGAACTCCTAGATTGTGAGTTCCTACGGCAATAGGGCCCTCATCTCCTCCTGTACTGTTTGTCAAATGTTGTTCAATGTGTTGTAACCCTGTCTATACTGTGCTTATTGTACAGCGCTGCGGAATATGCTCGCGCTTTATAAATAAAGAATAATAATAATAATAGCCTAATGACTTCTCCAAGAGCTAATTGGAGCCAGGAGTGAGCCAACCTTGAGTCCAATCAGTGTGATATTATTGGATGTGTTGCTGAAAGCTGTCCTGCCCTTTAAAAACACACACCAGTTTTGGGTTTACTGGTTTCAAGAAGCTAAGGTAGTCAGGAGCATGAGTCAACTTGAGGACGTATATCTGACCCATTGTATGTTTGCTGATTAACCTGTATACATTGCCTAATGTTATGTAATTGTTATACCTCCTTGGAGAGACCCAAGAGTTCTAGGAGGGGGAGAGTGTAGCTGTCACGGTGGGTCAGGGGATGGGGCGCCTGGCAGCAGCTTCCTCGCTGCTCGCTGGCCAGGCGCCGAATGTAAACGCTTCCGGGTGCGCTCACGTGGGACGCCGAGGGGCGGGGCCTGGCGTTATGACGCGGACCCGCCGGGTTTAAAACCCAGTCTCACCATTACACCGGTGCCCTGACGTGGTATTCACCTCCCGCAGAGCTCTTGTGTATTTGGCTATCTCCTGTGTATAACCCTTGGCATTGGCAAACGAATCCTCCTGTGTATGACCCTTGGCATTGGCAAACGAACCCTCCTGTGTATGACCCTTGGCATTGGCAAACGAACCCTCCTGTGTATGACCCTTGGCATTGGCAAACGAACCCTCCTGTGTATAACCCTTGGCATTGGCAAACGAATCCTCCTGTGTATGACCCTTGGCATTGGCAAACGAACCCTCCTGTGTATGACCCTTGGCATTGGCAAACGAACCCTCCTGTGTATGACCCTTGGCATTGGCAAACGAACCCTCCTGTGTATAACCCCTGGTATTGGCATTTACTCTGCTCTAGGTTCTGCCCTTAACGTTGGTACCGAGGTCAGTCTATGTGGCACCCTAAGCACGCATCAGATTACCTCTGCTATTACTAAAGTCCTAGGGAGGACTTGTGATCTGTTCTGTACCCCTGTCTGGTGTTTCCCTTTCGTTTATCTCCTGTTCCTTTTCTTGTTACCTGCTTCATTGTCTATATAGCTTTGCCGACCATTCAAGGATCGGAAGAGTAGAAAGGGAGCTACATCAAGAGATCAATATCTTGGTAGTCAGAAGGATTCGTGACAATACTCTATTCCATACCTCTGTCTGGTGTTACCCCTTGTTTATCTATTGCCTGGTTAATTGTCTTCCTAGTTTTGCCGACCATTCAAGGATCGGAAGGGTAGAGAGCGGTCTGCGTAAAGGGACCACACTTTTGGTAATCAGAGGGATCCGTGACATTACGTCAGGGCCAATGGATCCCGCAGACCTCTCTAACCAGCTGGCACGTATCGCAGCCAGACAAGAGGAACAGGACCATAGGATGGACCAGATTTCTCTCGCTCTGCAAACCCTGTTAAATCGGTCCAATACAGGTACCACAAACCCTCCAGATCCAGTGTTACCTAGGGTCAGTTCCGTCCCCCTGAAGGACATAGGCTTAGTATGAAGGCACCCCTACGCTATGATGGTACACCAAGCCTATGTCGGGGGTTTTTGACTCAACTCGAGATCTTGTTTGAGAACAATCCAGGTTCTTGTATGTCTGATAAAGCCAAAGTAGGATATCTGATTAATCATTTAACAGAAAAAGCTTTATTGTGGGCTACGCCGTTGTGGGAAAATAAGAAACCCATCATTTATGACTATGAGGGTTTTACCTCTGAGTTAAGACGTACCTTTGATCCCTCTAGAAGGGCTACCAATGCGGGTAGGTCCTTGTTTCACATCAAACAAGGTAATAAGAGGGTCGCCGATTATGCCATAGAGTTAAAACTTTGACTTCTGAGGTACTTTGGCCGAACGACGTTTTAACCTTAGCCTTTACCGAAGGCTTGAACGAGGCTTTTATGTTTGAGCTGGCTCCCTTAAAATTACCAGAAAGTCTGGACCACCTGATAGATTTCTGTATAGCCATGGACGATCAAATCAGGGAAAGGAGACACCCCAGAGATAGACCCAGAAGGGTCTTGCCTCCTTTACCCTCGTTACCCAGACACACCAGTACGTCAGGTGGTTCGGAGAATGTGAAAACAGATTTGCCAGTCGTTGAACCCATGCAAATAGGGAAGACAGGTATTTCAGAAGCAGAAAGAGCGCACAGAAGAGAAAAGGGGCTCTGCTTCTATTGTGCAGGGGCAGATCACTTCCGCCTTCAATGTCCTCAGAGACCCAGGGTTAGCAGGGCTGAACATAGCAAAGTAGGATTCAGAACAGGAACACCCAGGTTATCGGTTCTCTGTATGCCTCCTTTGTGGATAATGAAAAAAAAAATCCAGGATTCTGTTACCGATCTCCCTAACCTGGGAGGGGGTTCACCTCAAGACTGAGGCGTTCTTAGACTCTGGGGCCTCAGGCAATTTTATGGATAAGAATTTTGCTGCCAAAAACCTCCTACCTCTGGTTCTCAAGGAAAGACCTCTAATGGTGGAGGCCATAGATGGTAAACCCCTGTCATGTCCACATATCACTCACGACACAGTCGATGTATGTATGAAAACAGGAGTTTTGCACCAGGAAACAATAAGATTTCAAATTATTGAATCACCCTCATGTCCTGTCGTTCTTGGGTTTCCATGGCTAACAGAGCACAACCCAGTTGTCGATTGGGTCCAGAGAGACATAAAATGTTGGGGTCAGAGTTGTCAGTCTAAGTGCCTAGGCAGAGTTAATGTGATTGGTAGCCTCAATATTGCCACAGCCCCTCCTTTGTCCACAGAGGTTCCTGAATGTTACTTGGCATTAAAGGAGGTGTTCTCTAAAGCCAGGACTGAGGTCCTACCACCACATCGTCCATATGACTGTGCCATTGATTTACTCCCTGGTACGATGCCTCCTAGGGGTCACGTATACCCTTTATCACAAAGAGAGAACGACATTATGGAGGAATACATAAGGGTGAATCTGGAACGAGGATTCATTAGACGGTCCTCCTCTCCAGCAGGAGCAGGTTTCTTTTTTGTTTCCAAGAAAGAGGGAGATCTGCGACCTTGCATCGACTATAGGGGTTTGAATAGGATCACTATAAGAAATGCATATCCCATACCTCTCATAACAGAATTGTTCGACCGATTAAAAGGGGCTCGTGTCTATACGAAGCTTGATTTACGCGGAGCGTACAACCTGGTCAGGGTTAAAAAGGGAGACGAATGGAAAACGGCTTTTAATACACGTAGCGGGCATTATGAATACCTGGTGATGCCTTTTGGGTTGTGTAATGCGCCAGCCGTCTTCCAGGACCTTATAAACGACACTCTAAGGGAATTTCTGCAAGAATTCGTCATAGTATATCTGGATGATATCCTGATATACTCCCCTGATGTGGACACTCATCATGTCCACGTGAAACAAGTGTTGAAAAAACTATTGAAGGCTGGATTGTACTGTAAGCTAGAAAAATGTCTATTCGACATAGTAACTGTGCAATTCCTTGGTTATATAATAACTCCTGGGGGTTTTCAAATGGATCCTAAGAAGCTCTCAGCTATTCTTGACTGGCCTCTACCCCAAGGACTTAAAGCCATTCAGAGGTTTCTGGGGTTTACGAACTATTACCGAAGGTTCATTAAAGATTTTTCGGCCTTGGTGGCCCCCTCACGGCTATGACAAAGAAAGGGGTGGGAAATCAGAAATGGACACCTCAAGCCACTCAAGCCTTTGAGGCACTAAAGCAAGCTTTTACTACTGCCCCTGTTCTCCGACATCCAGATCCGGCTCTGCCTTTCCAAGTAGAAGTTGACGCCTCCGAACTAGGTCTTGGTGCAGTCTTGTCCCAAAGGGAGGCTCCTGACAAACCCTTGCATCCATGCGGCTTCTATTCTCGGAAGTTGTCCCCGGCAGAGAAGAACTATGACATTGGAAATAGAGAATTGTTAGCAGTCATCGCGGCCTTGGCCGAATGGAGATACTTATTAGAGGGGTCTAAGGACCCCATCGTTATCATAACCGACCATAAGAATCTCACGTACATTGGAGATGCCAAACGTTTAAATTCCAGACAAGCGAGATGGTAATTGTTTCTTTCAAGTTTTAATTTCGTGCTTACCTATAGACCTGGGTCCAGAAACATTAAAGCAGACGCATTGTTGAGACAGTATGAGTCTTATGAACATAATATCCAAGATCAGCATCCCATTGTACCCCAGGAAAGGATTATAGCCGCTACCACGATTAGTGTCTCGTCTCCTCTAATGAAAAGGTTGCAGACCGTCCAGGGCGCAGCTCCTGGGGGAAAACCTCCTGCGAGACTCTTTGTACCTGAGAACGAAAGAGAGGAAGTGCTTAACATCTATCATGATAATAAAACTTCCGGGCATATGGGTATCACCAAGACTGTGTCTAGTATCAGTAAACTCCTCTGGTGGCCCACGTTGCGCCGAGATGTCAAAGATTACATTGCCGTGTGCGAAGTGTGCACAAGGCAGAAAAGTCCCAAAACAGCACCCATTGGCTTACTCCAGCCTTTGCCGATCCCCGAACGACCCTGGTCACATGTAGCCATGGATTTTATAGTAGAGTTACCTGAGTCAAGAGGGAATACAGTGATACTTACGATCATAGATCGATTTTCCAAGATGGGTCACTATGTTCCTCTTCGGAAACTACCTTCGGCAGCTGAACTGGTGCCCATATTCATTGCCAACGTGGTCCGCATACACGGTGTCCCTCTGGAGATTGTCTCTGATAGGGGGACCCAATTCATCTCCGGATTCTGGAGAGGGTTTTGTAAGAACGTAGGGATAGACCTCTCTTTCTCTTCGGCTTATCACCCCAGACCAACGGAGCAGCAGAACGAGCAAACCAAAATATAGAGAAATATCTCAGGTGCTTTATCTCAGAACAACAAGATAACTGGTCAGACCTGCTACCATGGGCAGAATATGCTTTGAACAGTGCAGTGAGTGAATCCACAGGACATTCTCCTTTCTTCGCTGTTTATGGTTTTGATCCTCCCGTGCTCCCCGCCACGTTTCCTGATACCACGATTCCTGCTTTAGATGAGCAACTGGCATCATTGAAAGAGACTTGGGGGAGAGTGAGACGGGCACTGGAGGAGAGTAGTGCCATCCAGAAAACTAAGGCCGACAGACACAGGAGGCAGGCACCCGTGTATCAAGTTGGGGACAGGGTTTGGCTGTCTTCACGTAACATCAAGCTCTTAGTGCCTTCCATGAAGTTGGCTCCTAGGTATATCGGCCCCTATAAGATTCTACGGCGACTCAACCCTGTCTCCTATGCTTTGGCGTTACCCCCCCATTTTAAGATACACAATGTATTCCATGTAAACCTTTTGAAGCCGTTGTTATGTAACCGGTACACCAAAGTCCATGCTTCCCGCCTCCTGTCTCTGTGGAGGGCGAGGAGGAGTTCGAAGTTAAGGCCATTCTGGGTGCCAGGATGTCTAGGGGGTCTTTGCAGTACTTGGTCGATTGGGTGGGTTACGGTCCGGAGGATCGTTCTTGGGTACCGGCTGCGGAAGTCCATGCTCCTAGGCTAGTGAAGGCCTTCTATTTGGCGCACCCCCGTGCCCCTGGGGGTCGTCCAGTGGCCGCCCCTGGAGGGGGGGGTTCTGTCACGGTGGGTCAGGGGATGGGGCGCCTGGCAGCAGCTTCCTCGCTGCTCGCTGGCCAGGCGCCGAATGTAAACGCTTCCGGGTGCGCTCACGTGGGACGCCGAGGGGCGGGGCCTGGCGTTATGACGCGGACCCGCCGGGTTTAAAACCCAGTCTCACCATTACACCGGTGCCCTGACGTGGTATTCACCTCCCGCAGAGCTCTTGTGTATTTGGCTATCTCCTGTGTATAACCCTTGGCATTGGCAAACGAATCCTCCTGTGTATGACCCTTGGCATTGGCAAACGAACCCTCCTGTGTATGACCCTTGGCATTGGCAAACGAACCCTCCTGTGTATGACCCTTGGCATTGGCAAACGAACCCTCCTGTGTATAACCCTTGGCATTGGCAAACGAATCCTCCTGTGTATGACCCTTGGCATTGGCAAACGAACCCTCCTGTGTATGACCCTTGGCATTGGCAAACGAACCCTCCTGTGTATGACCCTTGGCATTGGCAAACGAACCCTCCTGTGTATAACCCCTGGTATTGGCATTTACTCTGCTCTAGGTTCTGCCCTTAACGTTGGTACCGAGGTCAGTCTATGTGGCACCCTAAGCACGCATCAGATTACCTCTGCTATTACTAAAGTCCTAGGGAGGACTTGTGATCTGTTCTGTACCCCTGTCTGGTGTTTCCCTTTCTTTATCTGTTACCTGCTTCATTGTCTATATAGCTTTGCCGACCATTCAAGGATCGGAAGAGTAGAAGGGAGCTACATCAAGAGATCAATATCTTGGTAGTCAGAAGGATTCGTGACAATACTCTATTCCATACCTCTGTCTGGTGTTACCCCTTGTTTATCTATTGCCTGGTTAATTATCTTCCTAGTTTTGCCGACCATTCAAGGATCGGAAGGGTAGAGAGCGGTCTGCGTAAAGGGACCACACTTTTGGTAATCAGAGGGATCCGTGACAGTAGCACGGTTTAAAACTCTGTTGCTGCATTGCTCAGTTTTGGCCACCAGAGGGAGACAAACGCAATGTAAACTATACTGGACACAATGGGACTACGTTTTCCAGCATGCTTTGGGGCAGAGACAGGAAGTGGGTGGGAAGGAGGAGGACATCTGCAGCCTCGTGGAAGGAGAGCCAGTGTGAGCCAAGGGGTGAACAGAGTAAGACGCACGTGAGACTGTGAGCGATTGTTACCAGGCCGGAGAGCAGGCGCTGCCTTGCCGACGCTGGGGATCGATACAGTGACTTGCCAGAGACCTAGTAATCCACCGCTGAGAGGTTTGCACAGACACAGAGTTCCAGATTGGACCCCGAGTTAGGAGACCGCGATGATCCACTGGGAGTGCAGGTGGTAGGCCGTAGATCCTGTTAAACAAGACGGACAAGCGGGAGAAGCGGATCCGGTGGCACAGAGTCCCAGTGTAATTCAGCGGAGCGGCGTCCTTGATCGGGCAGCGGAACAGATTGTCTGGCGGATGGGTGAGAGGCCTTCCAGGCCACAGTCAGAGTTTAACGAAGCACGCTGCAGTATTGCTTAAATCTACAGGGCCCCAACGTGACTAGTCGAAGATTTATTAAATCCATTCACTGGCCAGTCGAATATAGTACATGAGTACCTGAGCTCACACACACACTTTTTGGGACATAACCTGCACGGACTTACACTCCAGAAACTAAGGGGTTAAACTTTTCTTTTACCGCTGCGCGTTTCTCGCATTACGAAATCCTGTTTTCTATATACCGTGCTTACATTATATATGCCGCTTTATTGAGACCAGTAAAGTATATAATTTATAAAATCCACAACAGTGCTGGTGTATATTTATTCCCTAGTGCGGAGAGACTAACCCGAGGTTAAATTCAGCGGCTCCTCCAGGAGTGAGCGCTACATATATATGAAAAAACAGAAACCTTATTGTAAAGCGCCACACAAACTGTTGGTGCTATATAAATGATGATAATAATAGTAATGTCATCAGATCTCCTCTAAGATGCCTTTTTTCAAGGCTAGACAAGTGTGATTCCTTTATTCTCTCTTCATAACAGCTTCCATTCCTTCAATTAGCTGCGTAGCCACTTTCTTCTTCTCCATAATATCCAACAATACAGACGCCCAAACCTGCACGGCAAATTCAGCATGGGGTCTGACTGTGGCTTTATAAAGAGGTTATATCATTGTTTCATCGTGTGAGCCAGTCCCTTCTTTTATACATGACAGGACATCATTTGCAGCCGCTGCCTGGCACTGAGCACACTGTACAAGGATTATAAACACAAACAGTGGCAAGAAAAAGTATGTGAACCCTTTGGGATTACGTGGAGTTTTGCATGAATTGGTCATAAAATGTGCTCTGATCTTCATCTACGTCACAACAATGTGAAAAACACAGTCTGCTTAAAATAATACAACACAAACATTATATGTTTTCATGTGTTTATTGAACATAACATGTAAACATTCACAGTGCAGGGTGGAAAAAGTATGTGAACCCCTAGCCTAATGACTTCTCCAAGAGCTAATTGGAGCCAGGAGTGAGCCAACCGTGAGTCCAATCAGTGTGATATTATTGGATGTGTTGCTGAAAGCTGTCCTGCCTGCCCTTTAAAAACACACACCAGTTTTGGGTTTACTGGTTTCAAGAAGCACTGCCTGATGTGAACCATGCCTCGCAGAAAAGAGCTCTCAGAAGACCTACGATCAAGAATTGTTGACTTGCATGAAGCTGGAAAGGGTTACAAAAGTATCTCCAAAAGCCTTGATGTTCATGTGTCCACGGTAAGACAGACTGTCTACAAATGGAGAAAGTTCAGCACTGTTGCTACTCTCCCAAGGCGTGGTCGTCCTGTAAAGATGACTGCAAGAGCACAGCGCAGAATGCTTAATGAGGTAAAGAAGAATCCTAGAGTGTCAGCTAAAGACTTACAGAAATCTCTGGCACATGCTAACATTTTTGTTGACACATCTACAATAAGGAAAATATTAAACAAGAATGGAGTACATGGGAAGACACCATGGAGGAAGCTATTGCTGTCCAAAAAGAATATTGCAGCATGTTTGAAGTTTGCAAAAGAGCACCTGGATGATCCACAGCACTACTGGCAAAATATTCTGTGGACAGATGAAACCAAAATGGAGTTGTTTGGAAAAAACACACAACACTATGTGTGGAGAAAAAAAGGCACAGCACACCAACATCGAAACCTCATCCCCACTGTAAAACATGGCGGAGGGAGCATCATGGTTTGGGGCTGCTTTGCTGCCTCAGGGCCTGGACGGATTCTTGTCATTGATGGAAAAATGAATTCCAGAGTTTATCAAGACATTATGCAGGAAAACGTAAGACCATCTGTCCGCCAACTGAAGCTCCGCAGAGGATGGGTGATGCAACAGGACAATGACCCAAAGCATACAAGTAATTCAACAAAAGAATGGCTTCAACAAAACAAAATACGCCTTCTGGAGTGGCCCTGTCAGAGTCCTAACCTCAACCCGATTGAAATGCTGTGGCATGACCTTAAGAGAGCGATTCACATCAGACATCCCAAGAATATTGCTACACTGAAACAGTTTTGTAAAGAGGAGTGGTCCAGAATTACTCCAGATCGTTGTGCAGGTCTGATCTGCAAATACAGGAAACATTTGGTTGAGGTTATTGCTGCCAAAGGAGGGTCAACCAGTTATTAAGTCCAAAGGTTCACATACTTTTTCCACCCTGCACTGTGAATGTTTACATGTTCTGTTCAATAAACACATGAAAACATATAATGTTTGTGTTGTATTATTTTAAGCAGACTGTGTTTTTCAAATTGTTGTGACTTACATGAAGATCAGAGCACATTTTATGACCAATTCATGCAAAACTCCACGTAATCCCAAAGGATTCACATACTTTTTCTTGCCACTGTATACTGACATCACACACACACACACACACACACACACAGAAAGCATCATAAACACATATAGTGACATTACACTCAATCAATAGAAATTTCTGGAGACAGGGTGTAACGGGGAGCCCCCTATAGGGTGAGGGGGAACCCCCAATCTGCAGAGATGAAGCCTTAAGTACAGGTATACAGCTTCCAGGGAACAAACCAAGATATTAACAGAAACTAGAAAGATCCCTAAACCCTGACTGAGATCCTTGAAAGATGGTCTCGAAATACTAACTAGGCTAGGTTTGCAAGATGAATAAAACATAAACCAGACAGACAATAAATGCAGGTATACAGATTCCAGGGAACAAACCAAGATATTAACAGAAACTAGAAAGATCCCTAAGCCCTGACTGAGATCCTTGAAAGGTGGTCTCGAGATACTAACTAGGCTAGGCCTGCAAGACGAACAAAACATAAACCAGACATACGATGAATGCAGGCATACAGATTCCTAAGCACGGTACAGTACAGGGGACAGACAGAAGAGAGATCCAAATACAAGAGCCAAAGGTCATACACGGAATATCATAACTAGAGGGGTCAGACAAGAGAGGGATCCTAAATACATGAGCCAGAGGTCATACACAGCAAATCAAAGTAAACCAGCATACAGGGACTAGGCAAGAAAGACTATCCTGGTCCAAGGATCAAGGAGGAGTCCTGGTCGTACTTATAGGGCAGAACAGGTCATGTGACCGCAGGCCAATAAGCCCAACAGATGGCCTGCAGGCTGAAAACAAAAATAAACAGGAATCCCTGCTACCACCAGCAGGGGGCAAGGCCAAGACGTGACATAACCCCCTCCCTTACGGGTGACCTCCTGGGCACCCAAGAAAGAAAACATGGATGGCATGAAAACGGACAAGACCAGTCACCAGTACCCATTGGAATCCCACTCAGACTCAGAGTAGTCAGCATGTGCCTGAGCAAGCAAAGCTCTTTCGTAAACCTCCAGGTCCTCTCTGCAGATCACTGCACCATTAGAGGCCCGTACACAACCCTCGGCAACCGGGCTAGGGTCTCGTACCCGAGGGTCCGACGGCATGAGTACCTTGGACCTTGAACGGAGTGAATCATCAGTCCCAGGTTGATTATGGTTAGTCCTCTTGCGTCTCCTGGACCGTGATCTAGGAGTTCCGTCCACACCATGGTACATAGAGGTATTAGAGGTACTGCCAGATCCAGTGACGGTAGTCGTGCCCTGAGATTGTATATTACAACCCACAGTGGAACCACTAGACACAGTGGACTTACTGTCTACCCCAGAGACAATGACCTTGCCATTAAACGTGGCCCCGACCGATACAGTACAGGGTGTGTGCATGACTGGTACACTCTCGGGATATGGACATCACCAGGACATGGTACAGTTGGCGCCACAACAATCTTACACCTCTCCCCAGGAGGAGTATATTGTGGATCATCTGAATCAGAGTCTTCCAACAGCCCTTTCAGAATGTCAGGGTGTCTCTGGAGCACTACCCAGTGCCTCTCACGCATCCAAAAGCCAGAAGGCGTCCGTATATATTCCGTGGGAACACAATGTGATTTAGGGATCTCAATACCCTTTAAACCACCAGCTTGCTGAATTTCCCTGATTACTGTGCGGAGTAAGGCAACCTCGGATTTAGAGGGTGTAGTATCAATGGAACCAGAACAAAGTGTGGCAGTTTCAGAACCAGATTGGCTAGGGTTGATCACCTTTTCTTGTCTTCTCTTAGAGCAAGACATAGACTTTGTGACCACCTCACAAGGCTTGACAATGGTGGGGACAACACTGGACTCACTGTGGGCAAGGGCACAGTGGTCTCATGTGCCAATCCAGGCACATCGGCCTCATAACAAAACGTGGTCACAGCTGTCTCGTCTAACCTGGGTACAGCTGTCATTGCTGACGTACAGCTTGTCCCGGACACCACTGGCAAGGTACCAGCCTCAGGCATCACGAATGACATATTGTCAGTACCCGACATGGCTGGCTTCTCATTACCAGTACCCGACATGGCTGGCTTCGTGCCAGGGGAAGTAGACATGGCTGGCTTCGTGCCAGGGGAAGCAGACATGGCTGGCTTCGTGCCAGGGGAAGCAGACATGGCTGGCTTCGTGCCAGGGGAAGCAGACATGGCTGGCTTCATGCCAGGGGAAGCGGACATGGCTGGCTTTTCATTGCCAGTGGGAACAGACATGGCTGGCTTCGTGCCAGGGGAAGCAGACATGGCTGGCTTCGTGCCAGTGGATACAGACATGGCTGGCTTCGTGCCAGTGGATACAGACATGGCTGGCTTCGTGCCAGTAGATACAGACATGGCTGGCATCGTACCAGTAGATACAGACATGGCTGGCAGCGTGCCAGTGGATACAGACATGGCTGGCATTTCATTGCCAGTGGGAACAGGCATGGCTGGCAGCGTGCCAGTGGATACAGACATGGCTGGCAGCAAGCCAGTGGATACAGACATGGCTGGCATCGTGCCAGTGGATACAGACATGGCTGACATCGTGCCAGGGGAAGCAGACATGGCTGGCATCGTGCCAGGGGAAGCAGACATGACTGGCATCGTGTCAGTAGATACAGACATGGCTGGCATTTCATTGCCAGTGGGAACAGGCATAGCTGGCAGCGTGCCAGTGGATACAAACGTGGCTGGCAGCGTGCCAGTGGATACAGACATAGCTGGTAGCGTGCCAGTGAATACAGACATGGCTGGCAGCGTGCCAGTGGATACAGACATGGCTGGCAGCGTACTAGTGGATACAGACATGGCTGGCATAGCATTCCCAACCGGAGACACTGAAACCTCACTGGGAGACGAGGGCATAGTGATCCCATGATTCACCAGATTTGAGGTGGCTATTCTGCCAGTCTGGATGCCTATGGAGGACACACCAGTACCTCCATAGCGATACCTGGATATATGGTTCCCCTGCCATTGCTTAACAGGTTTTAATACACAATGCTCAATAGTGTGATTTGGATCTGCACAATAAAAACAGAGACCATACAACCTGCGTCTTTCCTTCTCATACATGGATTTGCAAGTAGTGCAGGGTGGTGCTGCATCGTTAGCTGCAGCAGGTGATAGGCTCAGAGCCTCCATTAACCTCTGCAGCTCTTTCAGCATAGCAAGCACCAAGTTTAATACAGCTTCATACATATGAGACATACCTGCCAGCTTCTATTCTGGGACCAGGATAATGTAACGGGGAGCCCCCTATAGGGTGAGGGGGAACCCCCAATCTGCAGAGATGAAGCCTTAAGGACAGGTATACAGCTTCCAGGGAACAAACCAAGATATTAACAGAAACTAGAAAGATCCCTTAACCCTGACGGAGATCCTTGAAAGATGGTCTCGAAATACTAACTAGGCTAGGTTTGCAAGATGAATAAAACATAAACCAGACAGACAATAAATGCAGGTATACAGATTCCAGGGAACAAACCAAGATATTAACAGAAACTAGAAAGATCCCTAAGCCCTGACTGAGATCCTTGAAAGGTGGTCTCGAGATACTAACTAGGCTAGGCCTGCAAGACGAACAAAACATAAACCAGACATACGATGAATGCAGGCATACAGATTCCTAAGCACGGTACAGTACAGGGGACAGACAGAAGAGAGATCCAAATACAAGAGCCAAAGGTCATACACGGAATATCATAACTAGAGGGGTCAGACAAGAGAGGGATCCTAAATACATGAGCCAGAGGTCATACACAGCAAATCAAAGTAAACCAGCATACAGGGACTAGGCAAGAAAGACTATCCTGGTCCAAGGATCAAGAGGAGTCCTGGTCGTACTTATAGGGCAGAACAGGTCATGTGACCGCAGGCCAATAAGCCCAACAGATGGCCTGCAGGCTGAAAACAAAAATAAACAGGAATCCCTGCTACCACCAGCAGGGGGCAAGGCCAAGACGTGACACAGGGTTACTTAGGAATTTTTGTTTAGTCCTGCGGGGGTACTACTCTATAAAAGGTTGAGAAACGCTGCTGTAAGTTATACTACACCTGTCATGCCATTTGAAAGCGAATCACTCTGTATAGGTCAGAGTTTTGTTTCGTTCTTTCACTGACGTACAGTGCCCTTCGCTTATATCGATACCCTTAGTAAATATGAGCAAGGACAGCCATGAGAAATGCCTTTACTGTTTAATCTTCTGATCATTCCTCTGTCAAGATGACAGCTCTGAGTCTTCTCCTATAGTGCATGATGAGGTTGGAGAATACAAGGCGAGGGACCTTAGACCATTCCACCATATGGAACCTATCCTGATCCTTCACATTTCGAGGTTCTACTTTCAGTTCACTCCACAGGGTTTCCTTAGATTTGAAGGCAGGGGACTGGGATAACCACGGCAGGACCATTATTATTATCCTTTATTTATATAGCGCCACAAATTCTGTGTACAAGGAGTTGATATATTGAAATACCACACATGGCTGATACGGCGGGACCCTGTTCCCAAGGGAACTTACAATCTACTGTATAAGATGTACAAGTATTTTGTGAGGGAGGCACATCCATATCGTTAACTGTCTTGCCCAAGGACACTCGCTGGTGACGTCTTCTCAGTGGGATCAAGGTGTCTTTCCATGATTGTAGATCAGCGACCTGGTGATTAGGTTGAACCCGCTTCTCGTAAATTCGAGACTTGCTTCTCCACAGTTGTATTGGAGGGTTGTTCTGTATGGTATTTTTGACTTTGCTTCTCTGCGGTCGAAGGGCGGAGATGTAACCACTGGGCTCCACAGCCGATATTGTGTGGTACGCAAGTAAGTACCGTTAGGTGTCTTGCCCAAGGACACTTACTAGAGAGGTTCTCAGGCTGGGATTCGAACCTGGATCTCCACGGTAATAGAGCAGTGATGTTACCTCTACTCCATCCAGCCGTTACATGATTTTGGAGTCTGTAAACCATTTTTGTGTTGATTTTGATGTATGTTTTGGATGTCCAGCTAGAAGATCCAAACACGGCTCATTTTAAGTTTTCTGAGTCAGGCAGTCCAATGTTCATTTTTATACATAAAAAAAGGAATCCAGGTGCTCCACTAGTGGTGAATAGCTTTTATTAAGATGAAACGTCGCGCAATTGTTCAGCCATCCAAGTGTCCTTTGTCACAGTGCAAACAATCAACCATCAGCTGAACCACATAATGACTACTTCATCCCCAGGAGAGACCCCACTGAATAAGATAAAACCGCACGTTATCGTGAAATAACAGAAGATAAAAAATGCTTTTACCCAACAGTGAAAATAACTCCTAATACCCGGACCCGGTTACAATAAACAGAAGGCACGAGGAGTCTGCATTACTTCAGAGAATCGGAAGGCAAACCAACATCTTTTTCTGATGTCACAGCCCGAGGGGTGGGCATCCGACGAAGGTTAGAAAGTAAAACTCCAGCAGCAAGGTGCACAGGCCCCAACCAGCGCGGAAAACCGTGCAGGCGTTGGACGCCTGGCAGAATGTGCTAGTGCAAACCCGCAGGGAGGCATCAACACACGGGGCGCATCCAAAAATATGAATAAACAATTGTAGCGCTGTGTTTAAATTTGTCCTTCTGAAATTAAACAGTGTTGCCACTAGGGGGAGCCAGTGTATAACATATGAAAGAGACATTGTGGACTATGTTGTGAAAAGACTTCATCTCCCAGAAACCTTGGCAAAGGGAACAGGAAGTGGGCGTACGGGCCAAGGGAAGACATCAGCAGCCTCGTGCAAGACAGGGGAGAGCGACGGAAGGAGTAGGACGCACACAGGACACTGTCAAGGATCGCAACCAGGCCGGAGTGGGGACGCTGCCCTATTCGGTGCTGGAGATCGGGGACGTGGATCGGGCTGTCACCTACTACCTTCCGCTGAGCGATTAGGAGAGAAACCCAGTTCCAGCAGGACCCCGAGTGAGCAGGCCGCGATGATTGATTGGGAGTGCAGGCGGCGGATCGGTGTTCTTGTTGCAGAGAGCAGATTCGTTGGCACCTAGTTCCAATCTAAAGCGGAGAGAGATCCTTTGGTCGAGGCTGCGGTTCTGGACACTTCGTTCGACGGATGGGTGAGGGGCCTCAAGGCCTACGGTTCCGAAACGAATTGCTTCAATTCACAGGGCCCCAACGGTGACTAGTCGAAGATTATTGTTTTCGTTCACTGGCCAGTTGAATATAGTACCCGGGTACCCTAAGACACCATGAGCTCTTTTGAACGGGACTTAAACTCGCGCATCGAGGTATTAACTGTTTCTTTTCCGCCGCATGTTTTTCCCGCGTGACGCATCCTGTAAATTCCTTCAACGCACAAGTATATTATATGACACTTTATTGCTTCAGTAAAGTATATAAAACAGAAAATCCACAACAGTGCTGGTGTATAGTAATTCCTAGTGCAGTGAGACTATCCTGAGGTTTATTTAACGGCTCCTCCAGGGGTGAGCGCTACACAATAAAGAAACAGGAGAAAATACAAAAAAGTAAGATACGGGTCACACTCATGAACCAAAAAAATCTATGGGCCCCATTCCCTAACGGGGAAATCTGCACCTGCATATTTCCCCGTAACAATGCCATGTTAGCGCGATATTCCAAGGCAAGTGCTACCTCAGCACCTCGACCTGAAACGCAGGACTAACCACCGGGATACTTGCGGTAGTGCTTCCGTACACCTTGAGTATCACCTGCTGGAGTCCAAAGGACTCCATGAAGGGTTGCGCGTCTGGGCCGCAAGCCCTGTGTGGTCTCACGAGATCGCGCAATGTCGCAGAGTGATCCCAGAGAGAGACTGGGAAGTATTTGTTCCCAGAATCGCTCTGCTCGCTACCAGAAGAATCGGGCCACCGTTCTCGCAGTGGGATGAGAAGTGAGTATGGGGCTTATTGGGAGGGTTGCAAATGCAATTTTCAGTTCGTGCATTCAGTGCTGCAAGGCTCGATCGTCCTATGGAGGATCGCGCTTTGCAGCCATGCTGAACACGCATCATAGTGCTTAGATGGGGAGGCTTTCAGCACATCCGCAGCACGTTGGCTGTAGCACGCGCAATTCGTGTGCGCGCTACAGCGTGTGACCGACCCTGTCGAAGCATCCCAACGCTGCGACGGACACCGGGAGGCACGTCATTACAGGTGCACATAGTGCGCTTGTCTGACCCCGGCCTAAAAGTTGCATTTTTTGTTGACTTTGAAGCATTCGTTCTGTTGAGTCGTTCGTTTCAATTGCTTTTGTTTGATTTGTTCATCCTGAACAAACGGCTATATATTTTGAAAATAAACCTGATTTGCAATGGGGGGGGGGGTTTGAATAATCTTGATTACATCTGTATCTAAGGCTGGATGTCCACTGGATCCGTAGTTGTGCGGCCGACTTGGTCGTCAGACTAGGAGCAATATCGGTCGTGCGACTTGGTCTGATGAGTCATCCATTGCATCAGACTAGCGATCAGCGACAACTATGGACCCAAAAACTAGTTTATTCTTGTTTTCTTTTTTTCTGAGACTATTGCATATTGCATTCTACGTTAAGAGACACTGCAGTCCTTTGTGTGCGAAAATGGATATGGAGGAGCTGGATTATTATTATTATTTATTTACCAAGCGCCAGCATATTCCGTAGCTCTGTACAGTGGGCACAACATAGACAGGGTTACAGTACATTGATCAACATTTTACAAACCCCATTTCCTGCTCTAAACACTGAGGACAAAAGCTCCATAAACTAACCTTGAGACCTTTCCTTTTTTCCCCCAGGACCAGGACTCCACATAATGCAGAATAAAGGGTTAATGAATGGCCCGATCGTGCTGTGTCTCCCTCCCTGTCCCTCAGTGCTGGATCCAGACAGCTCACAGCTCAGTGTATGCCATTCCCCTCCCCCAGCAGCAGCCTCGCACCACGTGACCCATGTGCTGTGATGTCATCAGAGTGCGCCCATTTCCCTGTGTTGCAGGTAATGTTGTGTGTGAGAAGCTGAGGCTGTGCAGGGAATGTCTAGTCTTGTCCCCTTACTATGGGCTCTATGAGGCTGCTCACACCCCCATGTGACTAGAGAGGACACACACAGGAGTAGTAGAGACAGAGCTGGTACCCTGGGAGAGGAGGCTCAGGTATGTGTGGGTGACATGTTCCACATGCTATTTATTGCATGGAAAGCTGTCTCCTGTCATTGTGGGACAGTCATGGCGCAGCCCTCATGGCCACGTAGCTCCATTACAGCGCCGTGTGAGTCGCCGCGCAGGGAGGAGCTCTGGCATCACTTTAAACATGGGGACATTTCACCTGGCTGAGGATTATGGGAGTTACAGTGCATGGCTCCTCACCGGCAGGTCCCCACTAACCCTATCAAATTCCCAAATTCCCCCAGAGCTATAAAGCTGCGCTGTAATGACTCTGTATGAACGCTGCGTCCTCCCGGCCTCTATAAAGCGGCGCTGTAATGACTCTGTATGAATGCCGCGTTCTCCCGGCCTCTATAAAGCAGCGCTGTAATGACTCTGTATGAACGCCGCGTCCTCCCAGCCTCTATAAAGCAGCGCTGTAATGACTCTGTATGAACGCTGCATCCTCCCGGCCTCTATAAAGCGGCACTGTAATGGCTCTGTATGAACGCCGCGTCCTCCCGGCCTCTATAAAGCGGCGCTGTAATGACTCTGTATGAACGATGCATCCTCCCGGCCTCTATAAAGCAGCGCTGTAATGACTGTATGAACGCCGCGTCCTCCCGGCCTCTATAAAGCGGCGCTGTAATGACTCTGTATGAACGCCGCGTCCTCCCGGCCTCTATAAAGCAGCGCTGTAATGACTCTGTATGAACGCCGCGTCCTCCGGCCTCTATAAAGCTGCGCTGTAATGACTCTGTATGAACGCCGCGTCCTCCGGCCTCTATAAAGCAGCGCTGTAATGACTCTGTATGAACGCTGCGTCCTCCCGGCCTCTGTAAAGCGGCGCTGTAATGACTCTGTATGAACGTCGCGTCCTCCCGGCCTCTATAAAGCGGTGCTGTAATGACTCTGTATGAACGCCGCGTCCTCCGGCCTATATAAAGCAGCGCTGTAACGACTCTGTATGAACGCCGCGGCCTCTATAAAGCAGCGCTGTAATGACTCTGTATGAACGCTGCGTTCTCCCGGCCTCTATAAAGCGGCGCTCTAATGACTCTGTATGAACGGTGCGTCCTCCCGGCCTCTATAAAGCAGCGCTGTAATGACTCTGAACGCCGCGTTCTCCCGGCCTCTATAAAGCTGCGCTGTAATGACTCTGTATGAACGCCGCGTTCTCCCGGCCTCTATAAAGCTGCGCTGTAATGACTCTGTATGAACGCCGCGTTCTCCCGGCCTCTATAAAGCTGCGCTGTAATGACTCTGTATGAACGCCGCGTTCTCCCGGCCTCTATAAAGCTGCGCTGTAATGACTCTGTATGAACGCCGCATCCTCCCGGCCTCTGTAAAGCGGCGCTGTAATGACTGTATGAAGGCCGCGTCCTCCCAGCCTCTATAAAGCGGCGCTCTAATGACTCTGTATGAACGCCCCAGCCTCTAGAAAGCGGCGCTGTAATGACTCTGTATGAACGCTGCATCCTCCCGGCCTCTGTTGCGCTGTATATGTGGGAGTGCAGGAAAATACACAATTTGTGTTCAGTTACATCTGAGTATTCTAGGCCCCATACGCAGAAGGTTGTAATATTTCTCGGTTGTTATAGGATGAGTTTTCCCTATGCGTGTTTATATTATTCGGACTTTGTGTTTAAAATCCGTGTTAGAAAGGACTGAGAATTTAATTTGTTTGGATTAGGACAAATGTATGGGTAGATGGGAGAGTTAGAGACTGAAATGGTAAGAGTTAATAGGTTCTTGAAAGGCTGGGTTTAAAGGTGAAGGTAAGGGGATAGTGTTCAGAAGATAGGGTGAGGGATTAGTAGACAATTGGGGTTATGGTAACTTTACGGTTGGTATTAGAGGTAGAGTTATTTATAGTCCTAAACTTTGATGTTTGGTTACTTTTAGCGTTGTGGCTTCTTTTCTTATGTACAGGGCCACTACAACAAAAAATGAAATGTCCTTATTGTGTTTATTTGATGTTGCTGATATCTTACATGTGATTTGCTTTTCTCTTGTATGTTTAGTTAAGAAAATATTTTCCTCCTATATGTTTATTTATAAAGTATTTTACCAGGAAGGATACATTGAGATTTCTCTCGTTTTCAAGTATGTCCTGGGTTCAAGAACATTGAAGTGTTACAGTTATACAAAGTAATACAATGCAAGATATTAAAAAACACAAATATACAGATTAACAGAAAATAAATATGTAGGAAATAAAGTCATTATGTTACATGTTTTATAGGTACATTCCGTATTGAGGTATGTTAATAGGGAACTCTTAAGGGACTTTAGACTGGGGGAAGATTTGATGGCGTCTGGGAGGTTATTCCATATTTGCGGTGCTCTGTAGGAAAATGAGGATCGAGCCACTTTCTTTTTGTATTGTGGTATTGCAAGTAAGGTGCTGGTCCTGGATATGTATCACTGGGTGCATCCACTGTGTGATATTTAGTGTTTTAAACTGCCCCCCCCAGACTCTTTCACTTGCTCCTCACTGTGTGGCTTTGGTCATTGAATGGGTCAGTCACAGACTCACAGCATTGTATTGTGTGGGATGTATTCATAGGATATCAACGTGGGAGATCAGAAGTAATTTAAGCTCTCTGTCTTATCTCATTCAGCTGCCCGCTCTTGTTTCAGGTAGCCTACACCACACAATTATTTTTATTATTATTATTCATTATTTATTTAATCGCCAGCATATTCCGCAGCGCTGTACAATAAGTACAGTATAGACAGGGTTACAATACATTGAACAACATTTGACAAACAGTACAGGAGGAGATGAGGGCCCTATTCCCGTAGGAACTCACAATCTAGGAGGGTTGGGGTTGGAAACAGTAGGAGAGGACTGTAAGGTGAGAGTGATTGATGGTTGTGTCAGTGAGTTGGGTGGTAGGCTTCCCTAAATAGGAACGTTTTAAGGGAGCGTTTGAAGGAAGAGAAGTTAGGGGAAAGTCTGACAGTACGAGGGAGAGCGTTCCAGAGAGTGGGGGCTGCGCGTGAGAAATCCTGCAGTCTATCATGGGAAGAGGTGATGCGGGGAGAAGCTAGGCGCAGGTCACTGTTTGACCTTAGGGAGCGGGCTGGGGTGTATTTGGTGATTAGTGAGGACAGGTAGTGGGGAGCTGAGTTAGTGAGGGTTTTGTAGGTAAGGATAAGGATTTTGAACTTAATCCCCCTACTGCCCCTACAATACACCCCCTACTGCCTTCTCTAAACACTCCTTACTCCACCTCATCAACTGATAGAAATTGTAGATTAAATAAACAAGAGCCACAAAGCAAAGTTTTAAGGTAAGTGTTGCATCATGGGAAATGTCCAGAAACTGGACCCCAGAGGTAAAATACCTAACTTTTCCTTTTTACATGTAATTACTTAAAACAAAAACAGCAGCGTGTGTTTTATATTGTGATCTAGTTACAGCTTATGTGGTAGTGTCCCTTTTAAATAAGCAAAAGAAAATCCTTCTATATTCCCTCTTCCTATTGTAACAGTACCCATAATCAGAACTATTAACACTAGCCCTAATACAAATACCTACTTCTTACAATAACTCTCACCTCAGTCCTAAATGTTTCCCCTAAATCTAATCCTACTCTTAACTCTAACCCTAATGATAAATTCTTAATTGTTTTTTTGCTTTTTACCAGAGGCAGAAGGTGTAAATTAGACCACGTACATGCACTTGGGGATTCAAGATGGTCCTCACAGACCCCCCCCCCCATGATCATATTATTTTTTTATTTATTTATAAAGGATTTTACGAGGAAGGATACATTGAGATTTCTCTCGTTTTCAAGTACGTCCTGGGTTCAGGAACATTAAAATGTTACAGAAATACAAAGTAATACAATGCAAGATATTTTAAAAAAAAAAACACAAATTACAGGTGCATGTTTACAGGTGCATTCTGTATTGAGGTATGTTAATAGGGAGCTCTTGAGTGACTTTAGATTGGGGGAAGATTTGATGGCGTCTGGGAGGTTATTCCATAACTGCGGTGCTCTGTAGGAAAATGAGGACCGAGCCACTGTCTTTTTGTATTGTGGTATTGCAAGTAAGGCAGGTCCTGGATCGGAGGTTATAGGATGAGGGAACTGCTGGAGGAAGCAGCCTATTCAGGTAGGGTGGCAGCTTCCCAGAAAAGCTCTTAAACACCAGGCTGGAAAGGTGAAGGGTGCGTTTTTAGATTCCAGCAACGACCAGTTCAGCTCTTTTAACATGTCACAATGGTGGGTCATGTAGTTACATTGTAATGCAAAGCGGCAGAATGAGTTATACAATGTGGTAAGTTTCTGAAGGTGTGTTTGCGGGGCAGCTGCATACACTATATCTCCGTAATCAATAGCTGGCATAAGCATTTGTTGTACAATCTGCTTTCTTACCGCGGGGCTCAGGCAGGATTTGTTTCTGTACAGGGCACCTAGTTTGGGGTAAATTTTAGATGAGTTTTTCGATGTGGGGGCCAGTCTCTGCTGCACGTGAGGATCACTGACTGAGCTCAAAGCCTGGGGTCCATGAGCAGCTGTCAGGATAGCCCGTGCAGTTTGGTCTGCACCTGCTTCTTTCTGTTGCCTGTGTCATGTGTTGCATGTGAGGACCACGTGCTGAACGCTGGTTTATTATATAGTGGCCCCCTATGCTGAACCAGGGATCAACATTACCCAGGCACAAGGCAAACCTCTCTGCATCCCCTCCCTTCAGGATCTGTGTCCATGCAGCAGCATTTTTGGAATATAGCAGATGGAGATCACAGGGACCAGCCTTATATTGGAATGATGGAGGGTTCCCTTGGCTTCATTTCTGCTTCAGACAACACACCAGGCTTCCTCTGACATGCATATTATGCGTATCTGTTTTCAGAGACCTTGTGATTCCTCTAATTATTCCTGTTCACAAGAAGAACTAGGTGTCCAGATAAACTGATAATGGTTAAAGTCAAGGATCCGCTGAGCCGGAGAGTTCTGGATCTAACTCTGGAGATTATCTTTCTGGTGACTGGAGAGGTAAGAGATTCTATGAGATTCACATATTCCTGATGATATTAACCACTTCAATGCGCTCAGCGTCCAATGAACCCCTTTTCTCCCGATCCGTGGCAGCTAGGGGTTAATGTTAACGGCCAGTGCATGGCCTTTCCAATGATACCAACCCTGACCATGTTAAATGTAAAGAATAAAAATATATATTTTTTTTTATGCAGCAATATTGTTACCATTTCAATTATAATGTGAACAAATGTTTTTTTTTCTATGGGGGGGTGTTTGCTAAAAAATCACGTAATTCCCCCCCAAAAAAAAGTAACGAGTCCCCATTTCTAATTTTCTTTTTTTTTTTTATAAACAAGTGCACCCCATAGAAAAAGGGTGCAAAGGCTCGCATGATCAAATGTGAAAAAACACTTTACACACTGTAGATTATCGAAAATTCAAATTTTACTGCATTTTTTTGTTCTAATATTCAGCCAGGACATGACGTATACATATAATTATGAATCTGCCGAAAAGAACGATAATCTAATATGTCTGGGTCGTAAAATAAAATGTGACTTCAAATCACGTTTAAACATGATCGAAACCGGTAAAACTGAGCTCAGCACAGAGGGGTGAAATGGCTCAGCAGCGAAAGGGTTAAATCCCCCTGGTGACCCAGGAGATATTTCAGAGGCGGATCAGTAGTAGATTCATCTTAATGAGCGTCATGTGTAAATGTTACAGCATATCATTCAGCACACTATAAGAGCAGGGGGTCGTCCGGCAAGAGCTCAAAATGTGGTGAGTTAAAGCACAGCACACGCACAAAAAGTGCAGTCAGCGGACTTGGTTACAGAACACGAGAAACAGCAGAAAGGGAATGCAAGCGAGTCTATCGCAGGAAACCAGGAAGGATCGAGACTTGGGCACTCGCAGGAGAAAACAAAACTCAAAGCACTCCATGAACTGGGATGCAAAAGCATTGGTCTCACTGGAAATAGGCGTTCACATAAAGCAGCCCAGGGAACCCATGTGGCACTCTGAAGGTAGAATGGCAAAAAAAACATGGTGGATGGGCTTATGGGCTCAGGTCATAGCAGAACCGTCTTTAGCACTGACCTTTCTATGTCTCTTATGTGTCCCTGGGCTTGGTTTGTGATACAGAGTGATATATAAAGACTTGGGAGGGGGTGGGGTCAGGATTTAAATAGGTTTATACCAATAAAAGGCATCTTCTCAATATTGGGGTCACTTTCAATGTTTAGGATCATATGGTGGTGAAGATCCCGGAGACGGTCACTGACAACAGCCTTTTCCGACTATCAGAAGCATACTACAGATTCCCGAGATTCAATACGAAGCCTCAACCTCACTCAGGAATCCATAAGCAAAACAATGAGAAGATCCTGGAGCTGAGCAATAAGCTCATCCAGCTGCTGACTGCAGAGGTGAGGCTGCTAGGAATGCCATATTATACGGTAACACCAAGGAATGTGTCTGGGTGGTGACTGTGTCATTGTGTGTCAGGTTCCTATACGGTGTGAGGATTCATCGGTCTATCTCTCCAAGGAGGAGTGGGAGTATGTGGAGCGACATAAGGACCGTTACAAGAACGTCATGATGGAAAAACACCAGCCAATTCTAATACTAGGTAAGAGGATTGTTTTAATCCATTGAAGCATAAGGCTTTCTGCCATTACTGCCCAGATCAATTTTGCCATGGATTTCCGACATCATATTTTGTGTACCACCTCTTATAACCTTCTATAAAGGACAGATCCATCATTTTATTTATCTAATCACAATTGTTTGTTCACAATTAAAGACTATAAAACCACTACTTCCCTATAGAACATGGCTTCCCAACCCAGGGTATGAACCAGCTCCCAGGGGATACACAAGAACAATCGAATGGTGGCTGTCGCTGGCAACCACAGCTAGTGAGCGGCCCCACCTGCAGTGGGGTGTACAGGGCCCCTCGCCCCAGTGGGGAAGAAAGGGCTCTCTCTGGGCACAAGCTCTCTGGCCAACGGTAACTGTAGAGGGTTTCCTGACTTCCCACGGAACACAGCGTCACTGCTGCAAAGAAGCCCAACCACTCCAGCTGCCAGCCGGTGAGATGGCTCCACTGCTCAAGCTTTATATCTCTGTGCGGGAGCACCTCTCCCTCCGAGACACAGCCAGGCAAGGCCAGGTGTGTCCTCAAACACTGAACCTACCACACACATACATGCCTCACCAGAGTGTGTTTGATGACTTTGTGTATTCGATGAGGTCATTGTGTTAATTCCCAACATTTTCCTAATGGTAAAGATTTTGGAAATGGGCTGCCAAGGGGGGGGGACAGGGATGGGTGGGACAAAAAAAAGTTGGGAACCACTACTCTAGAAGATAATCTATAAATCTCAGTTGGAAGAGATGGGTTGACTTTAAATTTTGTAACACAGGGGAGCTCTCCTACAGCTGTCTGTGCTTCTTTGCCTGTGTGTTCTCACGTGATACAAAGAAAATGTTTACACGTCTACACCTTGTTCTGGGCACAGCTTTCACTGTGATTGGTTGCTACAATCGGCTTTTCCTGCCCCACCTGACTTTGAACACACTGTGCCATGCTAACTGCGTTATGAGTGTTTGAATACTTGATGGTCTATGATCTTAATTCTCATAATCTTTGTGTACAATGCCAGAGATATGTGTTTAGATAATACACTGAAATGTTCGCTGTGCGTCTGATAGACTCGTTCCTGAATGAACTTCTCACGTGTTAATATGATTTTCCCTTTCAATAGATAAACCTGTATCTGGTCCATCGCACACTCCAGTTTCTTTATCTGATTCTGGGAATAAACATATAACAAACAGTGTGGACAAGTCTCTGAAAAAGTCAAGAAAAGGACGAGCTGAATCTGCAACATCCACGGAGCAAGAATCTCTCCTGTTTGATATTTATTCAGTCGCAGAAATTACAGAATATCCGCCTATTGAAATTAGTGAGGAATTAGCAGCATGTGAAGAAGTAAATCTCACAGAAATTGTCCTATATAAACTCCCAGAAAATACACAAAAAGAATCTACACCTGTTGAAGACTGTTTAGAAGGCAATAGCGTTCCACCGGAAATAAGCCATAAAACAGATTACAGCGGAGCAGAACCTTGTTCACTTTTTTTTTGTGAACAAACGTCTATTCACGAGCTAGCCCTTAGAACCCAACACGATTATACCAAGAAAGAACCATTCTCCTGCACTGAATGTGGAAAAGATTTTACAGACCTTACTGCACTTAAAAATCATCAGCGGATTCGCAGAGACAAAAAATTGGTTAATTGCCCTGAATGTCAGAAGTGTTTTACCCAAGAATCACATCTTGCTGCACATAGTATGATTCACACAGGTGAAAAACCATTTACATGCCTTGAGTGTGGGAAATGTTTTACCCTGGCCTCACATCTTGCGACCCATATAATGATTCACACGGGCAAAAAACCAATCTCGTGCCTCGAATGTGGGCAATGTTTTACCCGGGCCTCCTCTCTTGCAAGACATAAAATGATTCACACAGGACAAAAACTATTCAAATGTTCTGACTGTGGGAAAAATTTCTCTCGCGCTGAATCTCTTGTATCACATCAAAGACTTCACACAGGATAAAAGACTATCGTATTAAAGGGAAATATCTTTTAAGGACATTACTTATTGAGCATCGGAAGATTCACGGGATACCCAAGTGGAACAAATTGTTGTATACGATAGTAATAGAGATTTAAACATGCAAACTATTTTCATGCCTACTACCGTAATAAATATTCCCAGCTATAGTGAGACACCTTTTTCAGATGCATATTTTTTTTTTCCTGGAGTCAAGACCGGTGTAACAGTCCAGTTTGGGTCACTGTTTTTCTCAGTACTTTGGATGCTAACAATAAATCCCACAGCTGAAAGGTATATAAAATATTTATTACGACATAGAATAAATCCGGCAACTTATTGAGAGTAAAATAAACAGAAATCATCACCGTTTGAGTTGCAGACAACATCTCTTCAGTATGACTGGGAGGTCCCGTTCAGACAGGAAACCATGAACCCTGGGCAACATGTTCGTTCCACAGGAGAACCTAATTCTGAATGAGGCAAGCTCCTGCCATATGTATTTTACAAATTCGTTCTAGTCGACGGTTGACGATTCTGAGACTGACAAGGTCTAGTTACGAATGCATGTCCCGAAACTCGCCATCATAATCTAGCATGTGCCCTGCCTCAGGATAATTTTATTAGCAGAAATAGGGAAGCTGATATAGCGTCTGGTTTCGTATCTGCAATGCATCAGTTATGAAACAAATTACCTAAGCTGTCACAAAATGGAAGACATGTGCTCAGCGTCAATAATTTCCAACGACCATTACAATCACACCAGGCAGGAAAATGTGCTGAACGATTAGCAGTATCCATGCTCTCAAAACGAAAAGTACCTTGCGGTCAAATTCTGTTTGTTTGGATTTAAAATTGAGAACCAATACCACTTGTTTCAAATAACCATATGCCGGAGTTACAGTTGATTCCTGAGTTATTGAAACCTTTTCTCCATAAAAATACAGTGCTGTAGAGCAACCGGTCACGTCTAGTTTGCCCTGGCATGTTTTCCGTAACCATATAAATTAATTGGTTATGTTGAAAAGTGACGTAAAAATGTACATTAGTCAAATGTCTTTGAAATAGTTGTGAAAAGATCAGATCATAAGAGGAGTTACCACCCCCTTACCTACATGTTGTAATAGGAGGCTGATTGTCTGGGTTCTTGATGTGGTGCTCAGGATGCAGAAAGGCAGTTTCGAGACATCAAAACGAGGGGCAATCCAATATTCAAGGTCAGTAGAACAGTTCCTGGGTCCTGGTTGGCGGCAAAGTAGCGCAAGCGGTATAAGGACAATCCCAAGGTTTGGCAACAGGGAATGGTACACTGGGAAGAGCATTTAGGGATACTTAGGATGGCACAGAACAAGTGAGCACTCAGCAGCAGGAAGAAGGGGTTTAAATGGGGCGCCAGTACCTGGCACCAGCCACCCCTCTACCCAGGTCTCCCTCCTTGCTATTGGTGCAGAGTGAGAGGCCCAGGCTTCCCTAGCAACTGCAACCATGGTTATGGAAGCCTAACACTCCCCCCGGTATGCTGGGATGCCGCAGAGGTTTTGGATCTACAGAGGGGAACCCCCCCAATGTCACTGAAGAGTCTGTATGAGAGACACTGCCAGAGGATGGACCCCCCTCCCATGCGTGGCCAAGGAGTGGTGCCAAGGCCACAGTGAGAGCCTGGGGCCTTTTATTTTTTAATTATTCTAAGGCAGTGGCATCCTCCACTTCATGTAGAAAGTCAGAGGTTGCAGCTAGTCAATGCCTGGCTCCCCAGCATGGAGGAAACTCCCAGACCAAAGGTGATGAGCACCGCAACCCTTCCCTTATCCACTTATCATGTAGGATGTTTCTGCTCTGTGGCTTAGGCTGGCCGTCCCCTGGCTCCATAGTCAGGACTACGGACAACATTTTTTGAATGATTTGGGTCGTCCACTGCAAGCGACTATAGATGACCCAGGTCGACCGATGGGCAGACTGCTGAAGACCTCCGGACTGAAGGGAAAAAAAAACAGAACTCTGCTATTTTTCTAATAAGTGTTTAAACCAACAAAAAATGCATTTAAAATATTTGTAAATAAAAAAGTTCTTATAAAAAAGTCTGTTACAGCATAAAAAGTTTATTTTTTTTTAAAAAATTTGGAATCAAATATTTTATGAAAAAAAAATACAGAAAATACTAAAAGATGTTCATAAAAATAAAGCCTTTTTGCTGAAAATGAAAAGAAACAGTTTAATAAAAAAAATTCAAAGGAAAATATTATTTTACATTGAATCCTATGGGATTCGCCTGGTTTACCTGTCGAACTCAACCACTGAAAATCAGGGCATTTTTTTTTCATGTATGCTGTACCAGGTCATCAGACGTCGTCCAATAAATCCCATTCAAATGGGAAAGGTCGGTAGTCAGATGTAGTCGCATGAAGTCGTCTGAAGGAAGTCGGAGGCAGTGGAAAAGGATTGAATCTCCTCTGTTGTGGGATTAGTCGAACGACTTGTTAGCCGCACAAATATGGACCCAGTGGGTGGCCAGCCTTAAGTTGGATGACTCTGACAACTGGTCTCAACGCCACAATGTCCGCATAAGGAGATATGGGAAGATGTGGCCGCACTGGCTCGTTACCTCTCTGGACTTTTAAAAGCCATCTTGGCTGAGGAACTGGTCACATCAGATAGTTTTGATAGGGCCCATCATGCTCTTAGGCCCTGGCCTTTGCCAGAGTCCCCTCCCAAGAGAAGAGATATGATCTGTTCGGTTACTGGTTATAAATTGAAGCATGCAGGGACTGTGGCGTTCTGCTGCCACTCTTGGCAGTACGATGGAAACACCTTGAAAATCTACCAAGATTTAATCTCATTTTACTCTACAAGCAGAGGGAGCCTTCTAACCACTCACGTCCCATCTACATGACCAGAGGGTGACATCGCTGAGGTTTCCCTTTTGTATTGGTGACGATGAAAGGAGATGTCCCTGCTACTCTTTGTACCCCCAGAGTTATACCACACTTCTTACAACAATTGCAATTACCCCAGGTACAATGACTGGGAGTCGGCTGACATGGCCCCGGCCCTTCACTACAATATGGTGCCCAGGCCTCGTAATCCTTCAAACCACTGCATTGCTCAATAGCTCTCTGCACTCCAAGAGCACCTGACTGTCTGCAACGTACCCCCATCCAGCCAGAGGAATAAAGGTTGTCTGGCAACCAACTGGATACCCAACTAAGCATTCCTATGGGACCCTGTCACCCACTGGCTGACTAATGGTGTGCGGGCCTGCTCCTCATATTGTGGAACCCCTGCCCTCCCTTGTTCATTTTGCCTTCTCGATGTCTAGGGGCGAGCTTGTGTTGACCCCACCTTTGTTTCCATGCACATGGCTAGACACTTGATATATAATATCCCTGTAGTCTGGATCTGACACATGGGACTCCTGGAGACCGCCTGTTGCACACATTGCTGGGTACTTACTTTGCCACCATGCTACCGGCCCCATTTCATCTTAGTAACAGGCAGAGATGGCACCATTAGTCTGAGAACTACATGTTACCACCATCTTTTATGGAATCCACTGGACCATGACATAATTTTCCCTTTTGCTAGACCAGCACACAGTCTTTCTACACCTACTCTTACCTCAAAAAGATCTAACCGCACATTCCCTCAGGAACCACATGCTCTCACCCTCCCTATCTCATCCCCAATGGCCTTTTCTTGTTGTGGGTACCAGTTCCTACTCCCTATGAGGGGCTTTTTCTTTATTGCACCTTGCCTTGTAGACATGGACATATAGTGCACAACACACACATTTGAGGAACACTGGTGCGCGATGATCCTCTATAGTAAGAAAACGCACTGTACTGTGCACTGTGTGTGAGCATATTGCTCAGCTCCACAGCAATAAAACTACCAGTAATATGCGATGTGTATGAGCGTATCACAGAGTTCCACAGCAATAAAATTCACAGTAATGTGCGGTGTGTGTATGAGCGTGTCACAGCTCCACAGCAATAAAAGTAATGCGCAGTGTGTATGAGCGTATCAAAGATCTCTCTAGCAATAAACCTCAAACATAATTGTATCATTTAATATATGCATATATATATAACATATTAACAAAATTATTTTAATGAAAAAAGTAATATAAACATATTAAAAAATCTACATCCTCCCCCTTCATCTGCGTTTGCAGGGAGGGGGCTTAACACAGTGGTACGATGAGTCAGTTGCTTGGCCCGTTCAGCGATGTCACACATCCCTGGTGTCATACACACACAAAACCCGATCAGCCAAATTTCACAATGCAGTAATGAAATATAGCACAGTCAACGGGGGGGGGGGGGTGAAAGAGAGAGAAGAAAAAGAAAAGGGGTGGATTAATATGTAAAAGATACCCTTCCATACCCCCCCCTTCATGTATGTTTGCATATGATCCCCACCTCTTCCTCAAAACCCGTTCCCCTTCACTCCTCACCTCTACCAGAGATCCCGGCAAAACCACCTCCATCCCCTCCACATCACATGTATGATCAGTAATAATAAGCAAGATCCCTTCTGTCTTTCAACCCACAGGAGGGGAGACATGTATGTTTATTAACAAAAAGTGCGAGTGCAGTGTCACAGAGACCAAGAGAGCTGAGAGTTTGTAGAAGGAGGGGGTGGTTGACAGTGTCAAAAGCAGCCGAGAGGTCAAGCAGGATGAGAATAGAATAGCGGCCGTGTTTTTTAGCAGTTAAGAGGTCATTGGTGACTTTGGTGAGGGCAGTTTCCATTGAGTGTAGGAGACGGAAGCGTGATTGCAGGGGGTCGAGTAGGGAATTAGAGGACAGGAAAAGGAGAGATGGTTGAAAAATAGTTTGTCCAAGAGCTTAGATGTGAACGGAAGCAGGGATACAGGAGAGTAGTTGGATGGAGAATTGGGGGTCGAGGGAGGCTTTCTTTAGTATAGGGGTAACCTGCACATATTTGAAGGCGGATGGGAAGGAGCCAGTGGAGAGAGATAGGTCGAAGATGTGTGTGAGAGCAGGGGAGAAGGAGGAGGAGAGTGGAGGAATTAGATGTGAGGGAATGGGGTCAAGCAGGCATGTGGTGAGATGTGAGGAGAACAGTAAGGAATTGACTTCCTCCTCAGTGGCTGGGAGGAAGCGGCAGAGGGTAGAAGAGGGGGCTTCTGGGAGTGGAGGTGGTGGATTACTATCTTGCGTTGGTATGTTGCTTCTGATAGAGTTTTATTGAGGAAGAAATCTGCCAGGTCCTGAGCGCTAAAGGCAGTTGAGGAGGAAGGTGCAGGTGGGTAGAGGAGGGTGTTGTAGGTGGACCAGAGTTGTTTAGGGTTGGAGGACAGAGTTGATATAAGAGATGAGAAGAAGGATTGTTTGGCAGAGATGTATGATCGCAGAATATTTACATTGTGAGCCTGGCTCGGTTTTATTGCATGTTATCTTTTTACACACTTGTTGGACTTTGCTCCTCGCTTCATGAATCCATCTTTAGTCACATTACTCTACACACCGAACAACACAATACTTCTTTCAGCCGGTTTCAGATGCCTTTCATTCTCCGATACGTGAGGACACGCTGAACGTCTCTATCGTCCCACTTAACAAGCTTCGGGGACTATCACAGAAGACACAGTGGGGGCAACCTAAGGATCTGGGAAACTCCAGCTATCCTCACATATCTAAGACAAGGTAACTGCGTAACATTGTGTTTTTGAATGATTTCCGAAAATTTGTGCCAGATAAGGTCAGGGCCGGTGCAAGGATTTCAGCCACCCTACGGAAAAAAACATTTTGTCAACCCCCCCACTCCCCAGTGATTCTGGTCTATCACTTCCATTTGACCCAACCTTAATGTTTCTCTGCTAATCTCTTCCCACCCACACACCTATCTCCCCAATCCCCCAATGTCATTTTCCCCACCTCACAGTCTGAGGGCACTTGCAGTCAGAGAGCTCTCGCGGCTGTCGTCTATGTCGGGCTGCGGCAGGAGGACAACTCTGCAAGTTATGGGGCAGGGATACACAGAGAGAACATAACTTCATACCATAATGCCCACCGTTATATTAGCCCACAGCCGCACCCCTCCTAATCGTGCCCTAGGCCAGTGGTTCTCAACTGTGATCCTCAAGTACCCCTAACAGACCAGGTTTTAAGCCGCACCTTGGGGAAATACAGACTGAATCCTGCAGTCACTGAGCAGCAAATTATATCACCTGTGCTGTGCTTCAGATATCTGGAAAACCTGACCTGTTGGCGGTACTTGAGAACCGTGGTTGCGAACCACTGCCCTAGGCAACTGCCTAATTGGCCTAATGGATGCACCGGCCTTGGATAAGATACACTGGACCATTTCACAATGTTCACGCTAAAAGGGGGACACTAAGAAGGAAAACCTGTGTCTGCAGGTTTCTCCTTAGCGTCCCCGTTTTACTATGATATTACGGGGCAGGTGCTAATCCAGCTGCCTGCCCCATAATGCAGCGATAAGCGCCACCACGAGCAAACCCCTCCATGGAGTCCATAGGACTCCATTACGGCTTCCACTGCCAGTCACATGACCTGCAGGATCTCTCCTCTCGTGAGATCAGGCAGGTTGGCGGAGTGATCGCGGAAGGAGACTGGGGAATATTTTTAGGGGTTGGGGCGGCAAGAGAGGCTCCCTGATTAACATGCCATGGACTAAACCTTATGGTCTGGCATCCCCAAGAACCATTACTGCTGGACTTTGGACTTTAAAAAGAATGGCATTTTTATATACTGTAGTTGCTTGATACTGGACACAACTATGGCTCACTCAGGCAGGATTTGTCCTGGATCATTATTATTAACCAATACACTGATCAGTCCTCAATCAGGATTTAATTCACTTTACAGTAAGATGGGGGAGGGGCAGCTTCAATTACAATCAGGGTTATTCAGAGAGCATTTCGTTGCTTTCTGATTCGCCGCACTTTGGCGAGTCTGATTCGCTGACCCTGCGCTGAATTCAGCATTCACCGCAGTGTCCACAAAGTGCGACGAACCCGCTGGATAACCGCCCCAAACACGCCGGCTGCCACCGGACAGCTAAAGCAAACCCGCCGGACAGCCGCCAAACACAGCCGACGAGCCACTGAACACAGAAAGTCAAACACAGCGTGGCTAACACAGGGGGACTCACCAAATGCTGGGTCAGTGACGGGGTGTTCCACCGTCCTGGATCCGCAGTCCACCAATAGTATATACCAAAAATCAGCAGGCCACACCAGGAGTTTGACCATATAAAAATATTTATTGTGGAGCGGCCACAGGGGTACTGGATTCAAGCGACGTTTCGGTGAAGTGCCTTAGTTACCGAACCACCGAACACAGCGCTGACCAGCCGCAGAAAAAAGCTGACAAGCCGCCTGACGGATAAAAAACAAAAGGATTGAGAGTGCTAAATTGTAAAAGCTGTTTGCAAACAAACTACTGCACGAAAATGTCTGGAATTTACATATAAAATCCTATGAATGATAATAAAAAGGTCTGTTACAGAAAAAAAATGCTATTTAACCACTTCGATGCGGAGGACGCGCTCAGCGCGTCCTCCGCATGGCTCCTGCTGTGCTGAGGACGCGCTCAGCGCGTCCTCCCTTTGGGGTCAGCGTTCGGCCGGGTTCCGGCCGATCGCTGGCCCCCCCGGTGTGGGCTGACATCCTCGATGTCAGCCCAGCATCCGGAACCGCCGCCGGTGAAATTAGGTGTCATCGCGGCAGCGCGATGACACCTAATTCAGGCGCCCCCCCCCCGCATGTGCGGAGGAGGCGCCTGAAAGGGAGGGGGGGAGGTCCTTCGGACCTCCCTCCCGATCGGCGGCGTTGCGGGGGTTAACCCAGGCACCATTTGGAAGGGCACAGCCTGCCCTTCCAAATGGTACCTGGCATTAACCCCTGGGGAGCTGGATCACGAATCGGTGCTGAAAAGCGCCGGTTCGTGATCCTTTCCCGGAGCTGGCCGACATCTTGGATGTCGGTCAAGCCTCCGGGAACTCCCCCTGAGGACTGGCGTCATCGTGCATAGCACGATGACGCCAGTCCTGGAGTTAACCCCTAACTGCCACCAACGGTGGAGATAGGGAGTTCATTGGAACTCCCTATCTCCCGATCCGTGGCAGCTAGGGGTTAACGTTTGGTATTGATGGATCGGCCAGAGCATGGCCGTTCCAACGATACCAAACTCGAATGTGAAAAAGTTTGTAAAAAAAATAAATAAATAAAATAAAAATAAAAAAATATTTTAAAAAAAATTATAAAAAAAAAATAAACACTTTTTTTTCTTCTTTTTTTTGGTTTGTTAATGCAGCAATATTGTTCCCATTTCAATTATTGAGAGTGCCAAATTGTAAAAGCTGTTTGCAAACAAACTACTGCACGAAAATGTCTGGAATTTACATATAAAATCCTATGAATGATAATAAAAAGGTCTGTTACAGAAAAAAAATGCTATTTAACCACTTCGATGCGGAGGACGCGCTCAGCGCGTCCTCCGCATGGCTCCTGCTTAACATTGAAACCTATGGGGTTCGCCTGATTAAGTCTGACGAACGAAACCACCAGGGTATTTCGGCAACTTTTCTCTGCTGTTGCGTGTGCTCTGAATAGATTAAACATTGCTTCTCTATGGGGATTTCACTGCTGCCGAACAGCACTGTGTTTTGCTGGCAATTCGCCAAAATTGGGCAAACTGACAGTTTTGCGAATAGCCGAATGGCCATAAAATTGCACCATAAGGGGAAAATTCGCTGTTCGGTGTATTTTTGGGGCAACTTCGGATCTCTGTGAATAACCCTTAAAACTGACAGCTTGGCTGTGAATATATGCGCAGTGTAATCTGTGTTAAATGTGTTTAATTTTACACTCAGCAGCGTTCACTGTTTCATGAACAGACACCTTCATCCTTCTCATAGAAAGAAAAATGTCATAGATCAAAGTGGAAGCAGATCAGTTAGAGTTAATATCTTACTGCTCTTAACCCCTTCACTATTTTCCAGGAAACCACAGTCAGGGATTTTCCAGAAAACCACCATCAGGAGCCAGTGTTTTTTTGGAAAATCTCTAATTGTACAGTAAGAAATATTTGGGAATATTCCCAGTGTATTCCTTGCTGTAATAATCTGTTTGACAGGTGGTAGTCGCCATCTACTGGAAAAAACAAGTTAATACAGTTCTGGTCTCCATGCAAGGTCAGCTGGGGACTCGTGAGATGTCAGTCAGATACATTCCCAGCTGGTTTTAAAAAGTGTTAGCACCCCGGAATCGTGCCCAGGGTGCTAAAACCATAGGTACATGTCCAGGAGTCCAAATGCAAATAAAGTTTGTATGCAATAAACAAAATTCCTTTGCATTGCTCCTGGGGAACACCATATGGACTAAGTTCAATAGGAGGCGCCTTGCAGATCGAGTATAGTCGTTCTCTGTAGCAAAAGGTTTAATTATAGCCATTCTAACTTCATTTATGTGGATGTAGCGGCTACACTGTACTTTCTCTTTTCCTCTACTGTCCTTGGCTGCTGTACTGGCGACAAAAAGCAGAGGTTCCCTGTGAAAGCTTTCTGGAGGCTCCTGGAGGAAAAATTACACAAGCAGACAAGTGTGGTCCTAATTTGAGGAGATGATTGGTTGAAGCTCAGGAAGGCATTTGATTGGCTGTAAATGAGATAGTCACACACACCAGTCATCTTGGGACTTTCTTGACACTGGTCCACTCCAGATGAGTGATGGAGGAGACCCCAGTTCCCGGACCAAAAGTGAATTTTACACTCTAGGGGGGAAAAACCGGGGGGCGGACTAGGTGGAGTGTGCAGAGGATACTTGTTGCCTATAATGTCCCTTGAAAATATTGTGACAGCAACCCCAGACGATTGTTTTGGCCTTGTTAGGCCTTGTAGCAGACCTCTGTACAGGACGTATATCTGCTAAAGACAGCTTCCCCCTCTCCGACCACTGACCCTCTCGCTTGGTGTTGCCTTTATGCCCAGACATCAGCTCATAGCTTGATGTAGGGTAATGCAGCTTCACCCAAGAACCATTTGAGAAATGGCTAAGATTCGATACATGACTGGCCCTTACTAGGTTCAGTGGACACATATTTCTATGGAACATCCACACATTTCCCAGGAGATTAATCCCATCAACAAATAAACAAATGGGCCGGCTGGGTGGAGCAGAGGTAACATCACTGTGGAGAGACGGCAAGAGCACCTCTCCAGTAAGTGTCCTTGGGCAAGATACCTAACGGTACATACTCGCCACCCAGGACATACTTGAAAACGAGAGAAATCTCAATGTATCCTTCCTGGTAAAATCCTTTCTCAAAAAAAAAATGTCTTCGAGGACAAGGTTTTCACATTCCCAGAGAACAATAGCAGATGGAGGTGATAAACGGGGATTGAGATTTTGCAGTAATTGATTTAATTTGTGGAGGGATTAAAACATTAACCTATTAACAAACAGACGTTGCAAACAACAGCTGGTGCCAGCAAACCTGTATCTTCCCTGATAGCAGGAAAACCATAAAATACAGTCTGCTATAAATGTATCCAGGTGCACACATGCAGCATTTATTAATTGAAGACGTATGTGTAGAAGATTTTGCACAAAGTGTGCATTGTCCGTGAGAAATAACAAGCATGTAAGCAAAAGGTACAACAGTCTTCATGCTACTCATCATGAACCAGATAAGGAACATCTAAATTGTTAATGCAGGAGGTGAAAGAGGACCTCTTCAACCACCATTAGGGTCTGCCTGGGCACACCCCCTGTGCACACCTATGCCAGGTGTAGTCTGTCAAGTTGACCCTTTTGTAAATCCAGACCTGATGAAAGTTAAAGTGACTGTAACCCCACATCTGTCACAGCCTTACCAGGAGGATATAGTTTATCATCCATCGATACACATTGAGCAAGGTGTCCACGTCTGGATTACACAGTATACCTCTCATGCAGAGATGGCGTCCTTGACATTTCAGTACCGACACCCATTCTGGGTGATAGCAGTCTGATATGCATGTGGTGTAGTCTTCTATATGATGGCTAAAACCATGAGAAACCTGAGTGGAGACCCACTGTAGAGCAAGCCACTAGTGCTGTTGCTCGTTCTCAGGACCCTCACAACCTTGTTTTTGCTCACAATAGGTTTACAGGGTAATCCAAACATGGACCCTTTGCTCGAGGTGCCTAGAAGGGTGTCAGTTGTACCCTCCTGACGAGGCCTAATGAGGCTGAAACAATCTTTAGGAGTTGCGGCATCTCTCGTGCAGAGGGTACTTCTGTGATGGAACGGACGCCACTTCTTTAAATCATATTAAAATCTTGCATAAATATCCTCGTAATTGTTGGTTTCCCTTCCGTATATCTGTCCCTGCTATATTGTTAATTATGTATCCCGTTTCAACTGTTACGTATTGTATTCAATCGTGTATGTGTAATTGTATCTACCCTTGTAGCGGCATGACCACCATTCATAGCCCTTCGTGTTATTATTTATAGGGCTGCAACTAACGATTATTCTCATAATCGATTAATCGAAATAATAATCGGCCAACTAATCGATTCATCGGATAAAAAATAAATAAAAAGGAATTTTATGTAAAAAAAAAAATATATATATATATATATAACCACAACCCCTCCCCCTTTTTTTCATAAGGAATTTGCGTAGTGTACGTAACTTTCGTACGTATATACGCAAATTGTGTATCTTGTGTACTTTGCACACAAGGTATGCCAGTGCTTGGTCGTGGGGGATGGGTTGATGCTGCGAGTGCTTGGTCAGAGGGATGGGTTGATGCTGCATGCGCAGCTTAAGCCCATATTTGCTTCTCAAATGAACGCGGCTACAAGCACTTGGTCAAAGATGATGATGTCAGCATGAAATCGGGGTTAATAAGCTAAAGTGGTCAGGGTGCGTAGAGTGTACCTTTTTTAAATAATTTTGTGAACAAGCTGAGTGGGAGGAGGGACTGGAGGTGGAAGGGAGTGACTTTGCTCAAGTGACTTGACGTGAGTGTGAGAGGGAGTGGGTATGGACAAAAGACCAGATCTGAGTGTGGGAGTGAGTTTGGGGAAAGGAACCAGACCAAAGGGAGGGAATGGCAGTTCCCCGACCAAAGAGGGTGTGGCAGGGAGGGTGGGGTGGTGGCACAGGACTCCAGTTTCAAGTAAGGATAAAACACAGACATACAGCTCCTTCACCCAGTGACAGTATCCTATTGTTTGTGTTATAGTTCTGCTACTGTTGTAAAAGGAATAACCCTAGAACTAAATCATACCTAGTAAAGCAGTGTCACGTCTTCTCCAATCAGCTCCGAAGCTGAGGTTATTTACGTTTAACTCAGTCTGACTCTAAATAGTGTGTGCTGTACACAGGACGATTAATCGACACCGATTAATCGATGATTAAAGTAGTTGACAACTATTTTAATCATCGATTAGTTGTCGATTAATCGATTAGTTGTTTCAGCCCTAATTATTTATGTGTCTCATGTCACTGATATTTTCGTTGCGATTTTGTTAAATCTAGTTTCCCCAATGTTTGTACATATTGTCCCAATGTTTGTGTCTGTCCCTAAATGCACCCTGCCTTGCCCAAAATTGTGTTTCTTCTGTCCCCTCTGTCAGTAGCGAATTAACCTCCAGCTGAGACCCGGCAATTACCGACAGGCTTCTAAACCCGAGCGCTCCAGTCACCGTCCAACCCACCACGGTGATTTTTGGGCGGTGTGTCCCTAAAGAGAGCAGCCTGCTATGGGGTGATTCATGAGGGGGAGCTCCACCAGGAACCCTCACATCGGAGCTTCACAGTCGGAGCGGTCACTCAACGAAACTGCTGACCGGGTACGATACACCAGCTGCCGGACTTCTACAGCTCACTGCTCGGTCCCCCATGCAGGGATCAGGGTGTTTCTTGGTCAGAAGTAGCTGGGGGACCAGATCTATTCGGCCGTATCTAGATTGTGCCGCTGCTCCACTGGAATCATCACCCCCAAATAACTGTGCAAAGGAAAGTCGGGACACCAGGCTGCTCAGGACCCGCAACCGGTACACCGCTCCGATCTGGAGGCCAAGTGGGCTCAAGGCAGTTACAACATTCCACCAACTGGGCTCGCACTAGAGTCAGTGATAACCCATTTTGTGTAAATTTACTGGGCTCACGCTAGAGGTGGTGCCTGCCCATGTTGTGTAAGGGAAATTGGGCAGGAGCTCAGGGCAGTGGTGCTCCGGTGCCGGGATGTCTGAGGCCTGGCAGGAGGGTGAATAATGGGGACAGTTTCATACAAATATAACCTGTGTTCTGCTGAATAAAGATATCAACTTGATTTACCCCTACATCGAGTCTCAACTAGTGCTTGGGGGAATATTCTACGAACTTCATTTGTTTCTCGGGTGGTTCCTATGGACGCTGAGTTATTTTGGATTCTCCAGAGCAAGGGAGACTTTTACGGCCGATCTACTCAGCCTGAGTAGGGGCTTCCGTCACAACTTTCTTGGCATTTCAGCTCTGGCCGTCCTTTCTGGGTGATAGCAGGCTGATTTGCATATGTTTTAGTCCTCTCTGTAATGGCACCATCGAGCTAAAGTCTTGTGAGACCTGAGCAGGGACCCACCAAAGAGTTGGCCACTAATGTTGCGGCTTGTTCTCAGGACCCTCTCAAACCTTGTTTTTGTTAAAAAAATGGTACTCTAGAACAGGGCTCAAAATTTCCACTCGCCTACTCGCATTTGACGAGCAGAAATTAAGTGAGGGCGAGTGGAAATGCACACCCAGGCAGCACAATAAATTATTTTGCGCAGCATATTCCGGGTGGGTATACATGTATCTGGGATCTGATGTCTGGGTATTAATGTTGTTGTTATTAATTTTCGTAACTTTATTCTGAATAAAACATTTAACAGTATCATTTCATAAGATAATTTAAGAGGTTGTATTTAGGGGTGGAGTTAAGGGCAGGGTAGGGGTTAGGTGGGTCAAGTGGGGGCGAGTAACATTTAAGGCCTGGCTTGAAATTTTGAGCCCTGCTCTAGAATGTACAGGGTTTAAATCAGGAATATAACCCCTTTGATATAATCTGTCTGAACCCTATGTGTGGAAATATGTAAAAGAGATAGAAGATTAAAAATTATCATTCATTTTTGTTCCAGTTTTCAGTGATGGCGTCTGCTGAGTTGAGAGACGAGCTGACCTGCTGCATCTGTACAGACATTTATACAGATCCTGTAACCCTGACATGTGGACACAGTTTCTGCCGGCTCTGCATCACTAGGACATGGGACAAACAGGAGGAGAGAGAATATTCCTGCCCTGAATGTATACGTAGGTTTAGGGTAAAACCTGAACTTAAAAGAGCCCTGAGACTGAGTAACATCGCAGAGAGATTCCGATCTGCTCACCCAGAACCGGAGGAAGTCGGGATCCTCTGTACTTACTGTGACTCTCCGGTACGAGCTGCTAAAACATGTCTGATGTGTGAAGCCTCTCTGTGTGATAAACACTTAAAGAAACACAGCAGGTCAGTAGGACACGTCTTAACTGAACCCAACTCTGCACTGGGGAACAGAAAGTGCTCCGTCCACAAGGAAATCCTGAAATATTACTGTTGTGAGGATGCGGCCTGTATCTGTTTGTCCTGCACGCTGTCTGGAGAGCACAGGGGACACCAGGTGGAGACTCTGAATGAGGTCTGTGAAAAGAAAAAAGAGAAACTGAGGAATATTCTGGAAAAACTGACCTCAGACAGAGAGGAGACAGAGAAAAGAGTCCACAGCCTGCAGGAGCTCAGAAATAAAGTGCAGGAAAAAGCAGTCGGGGTAACAGGGCGAGTCACTGCCCTGATTAGGGACATCAGGGAACAGCTAAGAGCCCTGGAGAAGCGAGTCCTGAAGGAGATCTCCAGGCAGGAAGAGAAGGCCTTGCTCAAAATATCTGATCTAATCCAGCAGCTGGAGATAAAGAAGGAGGAGCTGTCCAGGAAGATCGGTGACATTGAGGAGCTGTGTAACATGATGGACCCAGTAACTGTTTTAAAAGGACAGGAATCAGACAGAGCTGACTATAATGAAGACACAGAGAGACATGATTTAAATGTCCATGATACTGGAGATCTAGATGTGGGTTTGATCTCAGTGACCTTACACTCAGGCCTAGCTGGGATTGTGACCAGAGCGAAGAGAGGGCGCCATGTACTGGAAACTTCAGACATATCAATGGAGTTAAAAACAGCTTCAGACATGCTACTGGACGTGAACACGGCTCCGGACATGTTACTGGATGTAAACACGGCCGCTAATAACGTGTCTGTATCACAGGATTTAAAAACTGTAGCCAGGGCAGCAATAAGCCAAAGTCGCCCAGAAACACCAGAGAGATTTCAGTTTTTTCCGCAGGTTTTGACCTCCAGGAGTTTCTCGTCGGGCCGACATTACTGGGAATTGGAAGGAAGTGAATCAGGGGGGTGGGAGTTTGGGATGGCCTATAGCAGTATAGACAGGACAGGAAAGCAATCAGGGATTGGAAATAAATCCTGGGGTTTGGAGAGGAGGTTCAAAACTCAGTATTATGTGATCAACGACAGTGATGTAAACCGGTTACCTCGCTTCATTTCCTGCCAGAGAATTGGGATATTGCTAGACTATGAGGCCGGACGTTTGTCCTTTTATGAGCTGTGTGACCCGATCAGACACTTACATACATTCACTGCCACCTTCACCGAGCCACTCCATGCTGTATTCGGGATATATTGGGATAAAGCCTGGGTGAGAATTTGAGATTCTTTTGTCAAATAAAGTTAATTTCTTTTTTACATTTTATTATGAATTGAAGAAAAGTCTAGTAAAAACATAGGATTTCATATAAAGTCCAACATGAATACATGTTTTAGTGGGAACATTCATCCAACCATTCATTAAACAGTGTAATGAGGATTAAATCACAACAAAAGACATGTTAAACTCTGGGTAATTATTAAAAAGGATAATGCTGAATAGTTCGCACCTACATGGTTGGGGGTCAACACCCCTGATTTGAATACCCTGATTTGAATTTCCAAATACAACTATGTAAATTGAAATGTGTTATGAAGAGCAGTACCAATAGATCCAGGAAGGTGAAGTACAAGAGGAGGTCATATGTCAAAAATTGTTATCCCTCTCCTCTGTAGTCTTCCCCTCTCCATTCAAACGTGCTCTGATCATCCCCATCCTAAAGAAGCCATCTCTTGATCCCATCTCCCTCTCAAACTACCATCCCATCTCTCTGCTCCCCTTTGCCTCCAAAATCTTAGAACGTCTATAACCAGCTCACCAGTTTTCTTACTGCTAACTCTCTACTTGATCCGCACCAGTCCGGCTTTTGCTTCCAGCGTCCACTGAAACTGCTCTGACCAAGGTGACTAATGATTTAATTGCTGCTAAAACCAAATGTCACTTCTCCTCCTTATTCTTCTTGATCTTTCCGCTGCATTACACACTGTTGACCACCCTCTTCTGCTCCTCACACTGCGTCAACTTGGCCTCAGTGACTCTGCACTCTCCTGGTTCTCTTCCTATCTCTCTCTTCGCTCTTTCAGTGTCTCCTTCACCGGAGCCTCTTCTCCCCGAATTCCTCTCTCAGTTGGGGTACCTGAAGGCTCTGTTCTGGATCCCCTACTCTTCTCGATCTATACCGTCTCTCTTGGCTACCTCATCTCTTCCTATGGATTCCAATATCATCTCTATGCTGATGACACCCAAATCTACCTTTCCTCTCCCGATCTCTCTCCTCCTTTGTTGGAACATGTTACTACCTGAATGTCAGCTGTCTCTGACTAGATGACTTCTCGTTTTCTAAAGCTTAACCTCTCTAAAACTGAACTTCTTGTCTTCTCTCCCTCTAAAACCAACATTCCTGCACCCATTTCCCTTCAGGTGAATGGTGCCACTATTAACCCCTTCACTGCTGAGGGCGTGTGGGACACGTCCTCATTGACGCACGTTACATGCTGAGGACGTGCCCCACATGTCGAAAAACGAATGCTGCGATCTCCACCCGAAGGTAGCCCAGGCGAGAATACTCACGAGATCACCACTGAAGGGGTGCCGCTAGTCCCATAAATGAATGAAGCAAGGAAAGTGGGATCTCAAGTGAGAAACGTAGAAATTTTATTCCGGTACAGCAAACCCCCATAAGACAAAACATGTGACGTTTCGACCCGAAGATGTATGATTAAGACCTTCGGGTCGAAACGTCACATGTTTTGTCTTTTGTCCCGCAGCATTCTGACTTCAGCGTCCTCAGACGCTGAAGTCAAGCTCCTCCCAACGTAAATGACGTCATCACGCCATGCGCGATGACGTCATTTCCAGGCGACCCTCCGGCAATGCCAGGAGATAGCCTGGAAGGGAGGGGGGCCGATCCGTTTGGATCCCTCACCCTCCTGATCGGGAAGGAGCAGCGCCAAAAGCCAGGCACCGCTTAAAAGGGGAGAGTCTCCCCTTTTAAGCGGTACCTGACTTTAACCCCTCAAGCGCCGGGTCGCACTTCAGCGCCTTGCGGCGCCGAAGTGCGGACTAGCTCCGGTGGGGGCCGCCATCTTGGATGGCGGCTCCAGCCCCGGGTCCCCCCTCGCTGCCCAACGTCATCACGCATAGCGTGATTATGTCAGATAGCCAGGGAACCCCTAGCTGCCCGGGGATTTCTCAAGGAAATCCCCTGGTGGAGATAGGGGGTTCCTTTGAACCCCAATATCTCCAGAACCAGCTAGCGGGTCATGGAGGGTGTCATTTGAAAGGCATGAGCATGGCCTTTCAAATGATACTCAACATGACCAGGTACAAAGTAAAAAATAAATAAAAAATAATAAAAATAATAAATAAATTTATATAAAAATTAAAAAAAAAATTTTTGTGTGTCGTTTTTATTAATGCAGCAATATTGTTCACATTTCAATTATAATGTGAACAATGATGCTGCACTAATGATTTTTTTCTATGGGCTGCGTTTGCTAAAAATCCCGTAATTCCCCACCAAAAAATGTAACAAGTCCCCATCTCTAATTTTTGTACAAGCGCACCCCATAGAAAATATAACCGCAAACGCTCATGTGATAAAAATGTGGAAAAAAACACTTTACACGCGGCAGATGATTAAAAATTCAATTTTTATTGCATTTTTTGTCATAATATACAGGCAGGACATGACGTATACATATAAAAATGATATATTATGAATCTGCCGAGTCTGCCGGAGAGAACGATATATAACATGTCTGGGTCATTTATTAAAATGTGGCTTCAAATTGCGTTTAAACATGATGAGCGAAAGCGGTAAAAATGAGCTCAGCACACTGCGGTGAAATACCTCAGCAGTGAAAGGGTTAATTCTACCTCTCAGGACCGTTGCCTCGGTGTCCACTTAGACTCTGATCTCTCCTTCACTCCTCACATTCAGTTGCTAACCAAATCCTGCTACTTCCACCTAAAAAACATTGCAGCGTACATTAATCAGGACTCTGCTAAAATGCTCATCCAAGCACTTATTATCTCCCTCCTTGACTGCTGTAACCTCCTTCTCTCTGGCCTTAAGAGATCCCAGATTCTCGCTCTGCAGTCTGTTATGAATGCTGTGCCAGGCTCATCCACCTCACTCTCCTGCCGGCTCCCGCCTATGTCAATCTCTGCTCTGGCTCCCTATTTCCTTTAGAATCCATTTCAAAATATTAGTGCTCACGTACAAATCTCTCCATAACCGCACCCCGGCCTACATCTCCTATCTTATTAACAGATACATCTCTTCCCACCGGCTTCGCTCTGCGAATCTGACGTTATCGTCTCCTCAGACCCCCAACTCCCACCTTCAGGACTTCTCCAGAGCTGCCCCCTTTCTATGGAACTCCTCCCCCGGACCACTAGACTCTCCTAGTCTCTCCAGTCCTTCAAGAAGTCTCTGAAAACATTACTTTATAAAGTATGTAAGGTGTATAAATGCATGTGTGTGTGTCTATGTTAGTGTAGCGCTCACTCCCGGAGGAGCCGCTGAATTTGAACCTCGGGTCAGTCTCCCCGCACTAGGGAATAAATATACTCCAGCACCGTCATGGAGTTTATAAATTATATAGTTTACTGAATAAACTGGCATATAATGAGTAACATGGTATACGTATATATATTTACAGTACTTCGTAATGCGAGAAACGCGCAGCGGAAAAGGAAAAAAGTATTTTTAACCCGCTTAGTGGTTGGAGTGTGAGTCCCGTACAGGTCATGTCCCAAGGAATGTATGTGTATGTGTGTATTGGTACCCGGGTACAATATTCAACTGGCCAGTGAATAAAACAAACAAATCTTCGACTAGTCAAGTTGGGGCCCTGTGGAATTAAACAATGCTGCAGCGGCTGTTTCTTTATTTTACTACTGCGGCCTGGGAGGCCTCTCACCCATCCGATAGGTAATCTGTTCAGGACCCGATCAAGGATTTCTCTCCGCTGTTTACTGGGACTCTGTGCCACCGGATCCGATCCCTGTTTGTCCGATCTCCACACTGCATACAACGGTTTACTGCCTGCACTCCCAATGGGTCATCGCAGTCTCCTTACACGGGGTCCAGCCGGAACCAGCTTCTTGTCCTCAGACCTCACAGCTTGGTGTAGACAGATCTCTGCAGGGTCACTGTCCCGATCCCCCAACACCAGCGAGGTAGCCCCTGCGCTCTGGCCTGGTCACGATCCTTAACAGCTCTGCCTGCTTCCTCCTCCTTTCAGCTCCCAGCTCACTCTGAGCATGCTTTCCACGAGGCTGCTGATGTCTTTCCTTTCCTACACACCCACTTCCTGTCCTCACGCAAAAGCATCAAGGAAAATGTAGTTCAGTGCCTTCTGTGTTTGTCCAGCATAATCTTACCATGGTCTCTGTCTCCCACTGGTGGCCATTGCAAGTAAATGCAGCAGAACAGTCTTTTTAAACACAGCACTACAATTGCATCACATTACTCTGGGGTTTTGTAATCTTATTTAGGGCACTATTACCTGGTGTGAGCTAACCTTTGCGTCGGCATTGGTTTGCGTTAGCGCCAGGTTAATTGAGTCTAGCGCTGGACCAACAGATCGTTTGCCTCCCGCTACAAACGGGAAAAATCACTTAGCGCGTAGCTATTAGCGATTTGTGCCGCAAGCTTACTGTACTTTCCGCGTCCTTTACTTAACACAGGGAGCGCTAGAGATCTCTAGCGCTTTTGCAGCTAACAGATCACTTAGTGCCAGCGCTAATTTTTTGAGGGGCCACTGCTACTACTGCTCAACCCTACTGCTCAACCCTGGTGCTAACTCCAAAAAAACAGGTCCTTACCCAAAACTAACAGGCAATTGAAAAGGAATGCAGCACAGTTGTTCTCTTGGCCCCATTCGCCATAGTAATGGATCTGGTCAGCAATGTCACTGCTGTTGCAGTCGGCTCTATTATAAATGTATCTTTTATCCACATATATCCTAATTCTAATATTGCCTAATTTTAAACATTTTATGCTGGGGGTTATTTATGGTATGTAAGCGTTTGATTATTAGGGTGACTGTGTGGACCATGTTTAAAGGGACACATGAATAAGTCTTGCCCTGAAACAGGTATTATTTATATGCTGCAGCAGGGGAATTTTTGTGGCTCACCTGGCCTTCTTTTTGGATCTATTAAATGCAGTATAAGGATTCTACATGCTGTCGGGTGGCATTTATCATGCAATGCCTATCAGCCTTATTATATGTGTGCATCAAAACATGGATGATACGGCCACCTTGGAGGATTTTAATAATGCAGGGGTGTGAGGTTATTCACTGGATGTGTTCACATTCAAGCTTGTGAGGGCGGGGGATAGGTATGGCCCGGCACTCTGCACTGGGAAAGAAATAGTTCTATCCTGTACACAACCGCATTAGCGCTGGCTCTCAGCCCAGGTCTTAGAGTTTCCCGAGCGTGCGCCAATCGACCTTGATCATGGACTACCGTGGACAAGGTGATCTGTTAGTAGGTCGTCAGTCACTAACAGGGTTATTCAGAGAACGGTGAAAAGTAGGATAATGACTGGAGAATGGAAAATTCTAGGTCAAAATAGCCGATTTGGAAAGTGAGATGAAAGGGAGAATTTTTCTGGTATGCTATTTTGACTAACAGGGTTATTCAGAGAGCGGTGAAAAGCAGGAGAATGACTGGAGAATGGGAAATTCTAGGTCAAAATATCCAAACCAGAAAAATTCTCCCATTCATCTCACTTTCCAAATCAGCTATTTTGACCTAGAATTTTCCATTCTCCAGTCATTCTCCTGCTTTTCACCGCTCTCTGAATAACCCTGTAAGTTTTAGCTCACACCAGGTGATATGACCCTTCGTTTTATTCAGTGGTATGATTTAGTAGTGAAAATTACTAGTGCCCCCCCAGTTTTGACTGCGGTATCTTATGTGCCCCACCTAAATATTGTTCCTAGAGTCGCCACTGTCTGGCCTGACCGGGTGCAGGCTGGCCTGGCCGGGTCTCCAGGCACGTGCACTCTGGGAGGGCGCAGGCGCGCTTGAAAGCCTCCATGCACATGGACTCCGGAGGCTTTCAAGCGCACTGGTGCCCTCCCAGGCACCTGCACGCTAGGTGGGCAGCAGTGAAGGGGGCGGGCGCCAGCCCGCAGTAAAGGGGGCGGTCGCCGGCCCGCAGCGAAGGGGGCGGGTGCCAGCTTGCAGTGAAGGGGCGGGCGCAGCCTGGTTTCCCGACCAGCAGCAGGGCCGTGCCTTTGCAGTGCGGGCGCTCTATGCCGGTGCCTTTGACAGGGCGGCAAAATGCTGCCCTGGTCTAAGGGCTGCCCGGAGCCCTTGCTCCACCCTGCTCCATGGAAGGGCCAGCCCTGGTGAGCATATCACAGGCCTCCACAGCAATGGGTGGTGTGAGCGTTTCAGAGCAATAAAACTGACAGTAATGTGCCATGTGTATGAGCATATCACAGAGCTCCACAACAGTAAAACTCACAGTAATGTGTGCTTTGTATGAGCAAATCAGAGCTGCTCAGTAATAAAACTTACATTAATGTGCCGTGTGTATGAGCATATCACATAGTTCCACAGCAATAAAACTCAGTAATGTGCAAACATGCCGCACATTGCTGTTTGTGTATTACTATCTCAGTAATAAAACTATGTGATGTCACATTGCTGCAGACACACAATCTCCTCACACAAAGGAAAAGAAAACTTCCAGAATAATTTCCCTGTGAACAGACACAGTCCCAGCTCTGACCAACAGCCAGAACCTGCGTTAGGGTTGAGCTCCCAAGAAGTGGAGAGACTTTTAACACAACTCACTAACAGTGAGATAAGATTCTTCCTGTTACTAAAAGAAAATACTTCAGTGGAGTTCCAAACACAAGAGACAATCGCCATCCTTGAAGTGTCGTCTACTGTAGGTCAATGCGATGTTTATGCGCCCCGGTCTGCATAGGCAGCGAACTTACCAAGGTAGCAAACCCGCGTCAATGGAAGTGACGGGGATCAGCAGTTTCCCACATCCGCGATGGGAAAAATCAGCGAACATGCCACCCTGCACATGCGCGCTGACATCACCACACCACATACCTTTAAACACGCCCCGGTGGTTTTTTTTTTTTGTACCTTGATAAAAGGCCTTCAGGGGCTGAAACGTTGGCTTTTACATGATTTAAATACAAAAAATAGTTTTTATCAAGACCCTGTGTGCCTCCCACCACCCATTTTTTCTATTGCATTCCCTGGGGAGATTGCACCAGGACAATACCTGCGGAGCAAGCTCTTTGGATCCTTAAAGGGAGTGCCCACCTCTACATTTTATATATATATATACATACACACACACAATAAAAGACTGCATCTCGTAGGGTTGCCACCTTTCATTCAAGCCAAACCCGAACACTCAAACATTGCATGGCATATTTTTATTTATATGGAGTATACACACTTTGCATATGAAGGATGACCGAGGTCTCCCTCTAACGGCGCTCACGCGGCTCGGGCAGCATCCGGTCACACATTAGAGTTATCAGTTGTACTTTGTCTCTGCGTCCTAACGCAAGAGAAAACAGGAGGTGCTTGTTCTGTCCTTTGCACGCTGGGACAAGAGGGGAGTATAGATTCTGTAAGTGATTTTGTAGATCAGGTGCTCAGAGATGTGTGGTTTTTTTATATTCTGATTCCAGGTGAAAATCATGAGCGACAAGCTTGACACAGACTCATTGTGACTGGTCCACTTGGGTGTAATAAAGCTCTCTTGATCTTGGAGTTGGGGGGGGGGGGGGAGTCAACACTTGCTCATATATTCTTGAGGGACCTTCAGACGACAGACCCACATACTGCAAATATAATAAATGGTATCCCGATTTGTTTTTCATATTGACAGAGGCACAGGTAGACACGGATAAAGACGCTGCCAGAGTCACAACACACCAGGAGAAACTAGAATAGATACACTCAGACTCTCAAGTAAATACAGGTATACACTCAGACACAGGTGCTCACAGGTATACACTCACACGGGGCTCATGGTATTCAGTCCAGGCCTGCTCCAGTCTGAATCGTGTCCGAGTGAGGGGGGGGGCGCTAAAATCCAAACACATGATTACAAACCCAAACTGTCCAGGTGAAAACCGGACAGGTGGCAACCCTAGCGCCGTCTCGCTGGGGTAATGTCAGCAAAGTAGCATTAGCGCAGTATAATAGGAGACTGCGTCTCATTATGTTGGCAGGGTGATGTTGGCAAAGTAGTAATGGCGCAGCATAATAAAACAATAATTCTCGCTGTGTCAGCACAGCTTAATAAAAGACTGCCATTTTGGACTGAGCAGCCCACTTTTTTTTTTTCCTACACAGCACATTACTGTGATTTTTATTACGTTGGAGCTCTGTGATACCCTCACACACACTGCACATTACTGTAGAGGTCTGTGACACCGTCACACACCACACATTACTGTGGAACTTGACTATTATTATAATCATTTATATAGCGCCAACAGTTTCCGCAGCTCTTTACAATATCCAAAGGGAACTAGATACAGATAAACGGACATAGAATGGAAACAAGAGGTGTAGAGGGCCCTGCTCATAGGAGCTTACAGTCTAGAGGGATTGGGGTTGAGGAAAGCAAGGGGAATTTTACTGAACGTCAGGAACATTTGGGAAAGCGGTTCGGGAATGGTGGGGCCATAAAAGCAGCTTCAATCCTGTGAGTAGGTGAGCAGAGGGATGAGTTGCATCAGTGATGCGGTACGCAAATCTGAAGAGATGGATTTTGAGGGATTTCTTGAAGGCCTGAAGATCAGGGGAGAGGTTGATTGGGCGAGGCAAGTCATTCCACAGGACTGGAGCTGCCCTCTGACAAGTCTTGGAGGCGAGAGCTGGCAACGCAGGTGTAGACAGGGGAGTAAAGGTGGAGATCACACGCCGACCGGAGTTGTCTAGACTGGACGTGCTTGCGGCATTAGGGGGGGGGGGTCGTGTTATTGAGTGATTTGAACGTGAGCGTCGGTAATTTAAACTGTATCCTAGAACGTACAGGAAGCCAATGGAGGGACCGGCAGAGGGGGGAGGTACGCGAGTTGCGTCTGGTGAGAAAGATAAGCCTGGCACCAGCATTCATTACAGATTACAAAGGGGCGATACAGGAGTTGGGGAGGCCAATAAGGAGCAAGTTGAGTAATCAAGTCGTGAAATGACAAGAGCATGAACCAGCACCTTCACAGTATCTTGTGTCAGAAAGAGGCGGATGCGGGTAATGTTTATTTCTTAGAAAACCTCAATTTGCTGCTTTTTGGTTCCAAGGCAGTAGCATTGTCCACTTACTTATAAAGTGAACAATTCTAAACCTTCTCATTCCCATCTCCTGGAGCATGTAGTGTTTCACACAGAGTCATATTGTTCAGGAAACACAATGCACAAAAATACACGAGAAAGACATTGATTTATTCAATTCTGTTTAAAATTGTGTATTTCCTTAGGAAAATGCAGTACCAGGTTCTCCTTTTCTGGTCGTCTTTTAAATAGAGCACTGCATAGAATAAGGGGTTTGGTGATAAAATGTGGAAAAATAATGAATATTTACATTTCATTTAACGTACTTGTTCTTCCTTTTCCAGTTTATCTTTTGTCGAGTCTATTTATAAATGTTTTTCACCTTAGGAGTCCTCACATGCTCAATCAAAAATGTCCATCAGGTAAAATATTTCCCACTATAAAGCACTGAAATTAGGCTATTATTAACTTTTTATCCTGTGTGAATCATATTATGTCTTGCAAGAGATGAGGATGCAATAAAACATTTCCCACAATCATTGCATTTAAATGGCCTTTCTCCTGTGTGAATCTTTTTATGGTCTGCAAGAGATGAGGTGTGGGCAAAACATTTCCCACATTCATCACATTTAAATGGTTTTTCACCTGTGTGAATCCTTTTATGTCTTGCAAGATGTGAGGCATGTGTAAAACATTTCCCACATTCATCACATTTAAATTGTTTTTCTCCTGTGTGAATTCTTTTATGTTGCGAAAGAGATGAGGAATGAGTAAAACATTTCCCACATTCAGTGCAGGTAAATGTTTTTTCTCTGGTGTGAATCCTTTTATGTGCTGTAAGACATGACACCCGGGTAAAAGATTTTCCACATTCATTGCAATTAAAAGGTGTTTGCCCTGTGTGAATCCTTTTATGTGCTACAAGAGATGCTGATGTGGTAAAACATTTTCCACATCCATCACATATAAATGGTTTTTCACCTGTGTGAATCATTTGATGTGTTACAAGACGTGAGGACCTGGGAAAACATTTCCCACATTCGATGCATGTAAAACATTTTTTTTCTCTGTGAATCCTCTGATGATTTTTAAAAACAATACTGTCTGTAAAATGGATCCCACATTCAGGGCATGAGAATAGTCGTTTTTCAGTGTAATCTTGTTGGTTTGTAAGGGCCGGACTCTTGGTAGAGGTCTCTTCATTAAACATTTTACAAAATGATTCTTCTCTGCAGTTTGTTTCATGTATCACAGGGTCAGACTCAGGATATGAGACTTTCCCTATTTCAGAAGAAGGCGCTGAATTAGGAGTAAGGGGATCTGTATAATATATCCTGTGATCTGGCTTTCTGGAATCTATTAAGGACTCGCTATGGTTTATTTCCATTGGGTTTGGATTGGATTTTAAATATTCTCCATTATTATCAGCTGAGCATTCAGTCTGTGTATGTTCTGGGGGTTCATACATGTCGCTGTCTGTGAGATTTCCTTCTCCACATGTGGGTGATTCCTCCTTAAGGACAGTAGATGGATATTTAATCTGTGTATGTTCTGGGGGTTCATACGTGTCGGTGTCTGTGAGATTTCCTTCGTCACAGGAGGCCGGTTCCTCCTTAATATCAGTAGGTGAATATTCTGTGATTGGATAAATCTCTTTCTCTGGGACGTATCTTTCTTCAGAAGCCAGAGATTCTCGCTCTGTGTATGTTGCAGATTCAGCTCGTCCTTTTCTCGTCTTGTTCAGATCCTTTTCCACATTATTGCTTAGAATTTCCCTTCCATTTTCACATCCAATATCCCATAAAGAAACCGGAGGGTGAAATTCACCAGATACAGATTTATCTATTGGAGGGAAAAATCACAGTAACACGTGAGACGTTCATTCAGGAACACGTCTATTACACGGCACAGCCAACATTTCAGGGGATTATTGGGACACGTTGCTCTGGGATTGGATGCAGAGATTTTAGAGAGTTACTAACAATGGAGCTTAGTGAGTAACTATGGTAAAAAGCAACGTTGTTGCACCTATAGTGAACTTTATTTAAAAAAAAGGAAAACTAAGCCATGGCAGGAGAAATCAATCCATTAATTACGACAGTGTCATTTGAAGCAACGTATGAATCCTGCACACTGTAGGGAAGCACTTCTTTGCGTTGTATACCGTTCAATGTAATAATTAAGGCACAGATTCCCTGGCTCTCTCTGAGGTACATTAATTGCCTTTCAGAATAAAATGTTATGATTATACAGGTTCCCTGGCTTTATATGACAGGTTCGCTGGAAGAATCCACACGTTATTTGAGGTATTTCCTCGCTGTTAAGGCACCGGTGTTCAGAGAAAACCTTCCATTGCTGAACTGAAACAGCGGTGCTTAGTGACAAACCCTGAAGAATATTTAAGATTAAAAGGGGTTAAACAGTCAAACCATCGTTCGTGTCAAGCTGCAAAACACTCCGAGCTGGCGGTTTCTGCTTTTATTGGGTGACCGTTCAGGAAACGCTGATCACGATGTAACTAGGTGGTTTTTTTTCTTGCTGTGGCGATCACAGTGACAGCCATAACCACAAGAAGAAAAAGGGTGTACCAGTTTGCTTTATGTCTTCCTCTACCGCTCTGAGCACATTTACTAAAGAATTTGTGTTGTTCGCGTTTTAAAAATAGATACTTTTAACACGGTTGATGTTTTGGATAAAGTGACGGCAGATTACACCATAAGTCCCTGCAAACCATCATGTGACATGTCAGCATTAAAACAGCAACACACCTCATGTATACAAACCACAGACATTCAGAATATAGGAGTTATTCCTGCATTCAGTACAAATCTCTAAATCTGTCCAGAGTTACTGGTTATATGTGCTCCATGTGCAGAAAATATCGCTAAAACCATTAAAATGTTTCATCTGTTATTTTTTGACAGGCCTGCCCAAGACACTGTGCTGCCTGGGTCCAAGGATGAATCGCTGCGCCCCCCCCCCAAAAAAAACATGCGGCGTGTATGAGCGCATCACAGCAATACAACTCGCACTCATACATACCACACATCACTGCGAGTTTTATTGCTGTAAAAGGTCTGTGATATGATCATACACACCACACATTACTGTGTGTTTTATTGCTGTGGAGCTCTGTGATACAGTAATGTGCAGTGTTTGAGTGTGTCAAAGAGCCCAAATATCCCACCAAACGGTTATACATCCATAAACCTGCATCCCACACAAAGTAGTATCCACACACATGCCTGGGATAGCTGAGGCCCTGGCGGCTGTAACAACCTAGTCGATGCACCCAGCGGCTTATGGATGAGCAGTCTGGATTCTTTCAGTAAAAGGATTCAATACAAACAAATACTGAACAGAAATAAAAAGATGTATCTGTCCTTTGCAGAACATCATATAATATGTGGGGGGCGCACGAGATAGAAACTTGGAAATGCACTGTTGAGCATCTACATAGGAAACGCAACAAAAATGTTCAGAACCTTAACGTGTAGCAAAACTAAGAAGTATTGCTCCTTGAAGGGGTTAAACCTTCTCTTACCCAGTGTAATAACAGGCTGGTGATCCTCCATCATGACATCCTTGTAGAGATCCTTGTGTTGCTCCACGTACTCCCACTCCTCCATGGAGAGATAGACAGTGACATCTTCACACCGTATAGGAACCTGACACACAATGACACAGTCACCATCCAGACACATCCCTTGGTGTTACCGTATAATGTCCCATTCCCAGTAGCCTCACCTCTCCAGTCAGCAGACGGATGATCTTATTGGTCAACTCCAGGATATTCTCATGCTTTTGCTCATGGATTCCTGAGTGAGGTGGAGGCTCCGTATTGAAGCTTTGGGTCCTGCCGCGTCCTTCTGATATTTGGTGACGGCTGCTGTCACTGACCATCTCATGGATCTTCATCCCCATATGATCCTAAACATTGGGAGTGACCCCAATATAGAGGTGTTTGACTTTTAGGGGTATAAAAATGTCCGTCCCCTGGGACCCCATGCTTTTGTGTATGTGTCAGTGTGTTCTCTCCATAGTGTGCTGTATGATGTGCTGGAACCTTTATTTACACATGACAGCCATTAAGATGAATCTGCTACTGATCTGCCGCTGAAATGTCTCCTGGGTCACACAGCTCCAGGGGGATTTAATATCTGCAGGAATATGGCGATCCCATGGAATCTCTTACCTCTCCAGTCAGCAGAAAGATCATCTCCAGAGTTAGATCCAGGATCCTCTGGGTCAGCGGATCCCTGGCTGTGTCTGGATTCATTATCACAGGTTACCCGGTTCTTGAAGAGAAACTATTAGAGGAAGCACAATGTGTCTTAAATAAGAGAATAATAACATGCATGCCAGAGCTGACCTGGTTTTGTTTGAAGCGGCGACACGCCCGGCGCTGTAATGGAGCTACGCGGCTATGAGGGCTGCGCCATGACTGTCCCACAATGACAAGAGACAGCTTTCCATGCAATAAATAGCATGCGGAACATGGCGCCCACACATACCTGAGCCTCCTCTCCCAGGACACCAGCTCTGTCTCTACTACTCCTGTGTGTGTCCTCTCCAGTCACATGGGGGTGTGAGCAGCTTCATGGAGCCTGTAGTAAGGGGACAGGGCAGGTCATTCCTTGCCCAGCCTCAGCTTCTCACACACACCATTTCCAACAACACAGGTGGTGGGCGCGTTCTGATGACATCACAGCTCATGTGACCGGCTGCAGGGGTCACGTGGTGCTGGCGTTTGTCTCGTGTGTTCTGAACTCTGCAACACCGCTGTAACCGGAAAAATGAGCATTGGAAAAAGTGCGAATCTTCCTCCATCTTTATGGTAGCAGAGACATCAGTGATAAAAGCAGGATCCAGGCGGCAGGTCAGAGCGGGTTTATGTCTCTTAATATACAAATATTAGTGGGAATTTGGATTCACATTGTGCTGCAAATCTATTGGGAGACTCCATAAAGATCCTACAAAGCAAACACATCGTGAAGCTGCCCTGGCCCCTGTATTTGGGTCCTTGAAGGAAAAGGAATCCTCAGACCACCATCTGCTAACCTCAAATTCCTCGTATACTCATATATAGAGCTCAGGATCCACTAATTCCCCGTATACTCCTATATAGAGCTCAGGATCGGCTAATTCCCCGTATACTCATATATAGAGCTCAGAATCCGCTAATTCCCTGTATACTCCTATATATAGAGCTCAGAATCCGCTAATTCCCTTGTATACTCATATATAGAGCTCAGGATCGGCTAATTCCCTGTATACTCATATATAGAGCTCAGAATCCGCTAATTCCCTTGTATACTCATATATAGAGCTCAGGATCGGCTAATTCCCTGTATACTCATATATAGAGCTCAGGATCCGCTAATTCCCTGTATACTCATATATAGAGCTCAGGATCCGCTAATTCCCCGTATACTCATATATAGAGCTCAGGATCCACTAATTCCCTGTATACTCCTATATATAGAGCTCAGGATCGGCTAATTCCCTGTATACTCATATATAGAGCTCAGAATCCGCTAATTCCCTTGTATACTCATATATAGAGCTCAGGATCGGCTAATTCCCTGTATACTCATATATAGAGCTCAGAATCCGCTAATTCCCTTGTATACTCATATATAGAGCTCAGGATCGGCTAATTCCCTGTATACTCATATATAGAGCTCAGGATCCGCTAATTCCCTGTATACTCATATATAGAGCTCAGGATCCGCTAATTCCCCGTATACTCATATATAGAGCTCAGGATCCGCTAATTCCCTGTATACTCCTATATATAGAGCTCAGGATCGGCTAATTCCCTGTATACTCATATATAGAGCTCAGAATCCGCTAATTCCTTGTATACTCATATATAGAGCTCAGGATCGGCTAATTCCCTGTATACTCCTATATAGAGCTCAGAATCCGCTAATTCCCTGTATACTCATATATAGAGCTCAGGATCGCTAATTCCCTGTATACTCATATATAGAGCTCAGGATCCGCTAATTCCCTGTATACTCATATATAGAGCTCAGGATCCGCTAATTCCCGTATACTCATATATAGAGCTCAGGATCCACTAATTCCCTCGTATACTCTATATAGAGCTCAGGATCGGCTAATTCCCCGTATACTCATATATAGAGCTCAGATCCGCTAATTCCCTTGTATACTCATATATAGAGCTCAGGATCGGCTAATTCCCTGTATACTCATATATAGAGCTCAGGATCCGCTAATTCCTGTATACTCATATATAGAGCTCAGGATCCGCTAATTCCCCGTATACTCATATATAGAGCTCAGGATCCGCTAATTCCCTGTATACTCCTATATATAGAGCTCAGGATCCGCTTATTCCCCGTATACTCCTATATAGAGCTCAGGATCCGCTAATTCCCTGTATACTCATATATAGAGCTCAGGATCCGCTAATTCCCCGTATACTCATATATAGAGCTCAGGATCCGCTAATTCCCTGTATACTCTATATATAGAGCTCAGGATCCGCTTATTCCCCGTATACTCCTATATAGAGCTCAGGATCCGCTAATTCCCCGTATACTCCTATATATAGCTCAGGATCCGCTAATTCCCCGTATACTCATATATAGAGCTCAGGATCCGCTAATTCCCTGTATACTCCTATATATAGAGCTCAGGATCCGCTTATTCCCCGTATACTCCTATATAGAGCTCAGGATCCGCTAATTCCCTGTATACTCATATATAGAGCTCAGGATCCGCTAATTCCCCGTATACTCATATATAGAGCTCAGGATCCGCTAATTCCCTGTATACTCCTATATATAGAGCTCAGGATCCGCTTATTCCCCGTATACTCCTATATAGAGCTCAGGATCCGCTAATTCCCTGTATACTCATATATAGAGCTCAGGATCCGCTAATTCCCCGTATACTCATATATAGAGCTCAGGATCCGCTAATTCCCTGTATACTCCTATATATAGAGCTCAGGATCCGCTTATTCCCCGTATACTCCTATATAGAGCTCAGGATCCGCTAATTCCCCGTATACTCCTATATAGAGCTCAGGATCCGCTAATTCCCCGTATACTTATATATAGAGCTCAGGAGCCGCTAATTCCCCGTATGCTCATATATAGAGCTCAGGATCCGCTAATTCCCCGTATACTCATATATAGAGCTTGGGATCCGCTAATTCCCCGTATACTCATATATAGAGCTCAGGATCCACTAATTCTCTGTATACTCCTATATATAGAGCTCAGGATCCACTAATTCCCCGTATACTCATATATAGAGCTCAGGATCGGCTAATTCCCCGTATACTCCTATATATAGAGCTCAGGATCGGCTAATTCCCCGTATACTCATATATAGAGCTCAGGATCCGCTAATTCCCCGTATACTCCTATATATAGAGCTCAGGATCCGCTAATTCCCTGTATACTCATATATAGAGCTCAGGATCCGCTTATTCCCCGTATACTCCTATATAGAGCTCAGGATCCGCTAATTCCCCGTATACTCCTATATAGAGCTCAGGATCCGCTAATTCCCCGTATACTTATATATAGAGCTCAGGAGCCGCTAATTCCCCGTATGCTCATATATAGAGCTCAGGATCCGCTAATTCCCCGTATACTCATATATAGAGCTTGGATCCGCTAATTCCCCGTATACTCATATATAGAGCTCAGGATCCACTAATTCTCTGTATACTCCTATATGTAGAGCTCAGGATCCACTAATTCCCCGTATACTCATATATAGAGCTCAGGATCCACTAATTCTCTGTATACTCCTATATATAGAGCTCAGGATCCACTAATTCCCCGTATACTCATATATAGAGCTCAGGATCCACTAATTCTCTGTATACTCCTATATATAGAGCTCAAGATCCGCTATTTCCCCGTATACTCACTCATATATAGAGCTCAGGATCCGCTAATTCCATGTATACTCATATATAGAGATCAGGATCCACTAATTCCCTGTATACTCATATATAGAGCTCAGGATCCGCTAATTCCCCGTATACTCATATATAGAGCTCAGGATCCACTAATTCCCCATATACTCATATATAGAGCTCAGGATCCGCTAATTCCCCGTATACTCATATATAGAGCTCAGGATCCGCTAATTCCCCGTATACGCATGTATAGAGCTCAGGATCCACTAATTCCCAGAGAAAGCAGACATGGGTTTGAGCTCCGCACACAGCATCAATCCATCACTCTGATCAGGTGCTCACATACCCCGTGTGTGAAAAGTACACTAGATGCTCAATTTGCTTATGTACATATGAAAATACGGTACACTACGAAAATTGCGCAAGAAATGAAGGACAGAGAGGTTGATTTTTATATAGTGTTCATTTAAGTTTCAGCTTTTCGGATGTCTTGGAGAGATCTTTGGGTTATTTAAGTGTCGTTAGGCACCGCTATGCGCATATTTGCGTTGTTTAGGAGTGCAGTTTTTCGAAGGTGTGCACTATTGTATGTTTAATTGCCTTTCAGATAAAGTATAAATAAAAATTCTCGCTCTAAGTAAACACATTTTTCTCTTATTCAAAGAATCGAAAAAATTATTGGCCAATTAATTGATTGTGAAATTAATTGGTAGTTGCAGCCCTAAATCATTTCTCCACAAGATCCGGGCGTCCGGGTAACCTGTGATAATGAATCCAGACACAGCCAGGGATCCGCTGAGACAGAAGATCCTGGATCTAACTCTGGAGATGATCTTTCTGCTGACTGGAGAGGTAAGAGATTCCATGAGATTGCCATATTTCTGCTGATATTAAATCCCCCTGGAGCTGTGTGACCCAGGAGACATTTCAGCGGCAGATCAGTAGTAGATTCATCTTAATGGCTGTCATGTGTAAATAAAGGTTCCAGCACATCATACAGCACACTATGGAAATAACACACTGATACATACAGAAAAGCATGGGGGGCTCAGGGACCGACATGTTTATACCTCTTTATATTGGGGTCACTCTCATTGTTTAGGGGCATATGGTGGCAAAGATCCACGAGATGGTCACTGACCGCAGCCGTCACCAAATATCAGAAGGAGGATACTGCAGGAGCCAAAGCTTTAATACGGAGCCTCCACCTCACTCAGGAGTCCATGAGCAAAACAATGAGAAGATCCTGGAACTGACCAATAAGATCATCCGTTTGCTGACTGGAGAGGTGAGGCTGCTGGGAATGGGACATTATACGCTAACACCAAGGCATGTGTCTGGATGGTGACTGTGTCATTGTGTGTCAGGTTCCTATACGCTGTGAGGATGTCACTGTCTATCTCTCCATGGAGGAGTGGGAGTATGTGGAGCAACACAAGGAGCTCTACAAGGACGTCATGATGGAGAATCACCAGCCTGTTATTACACTGGGTAAGAGATGGTTAATTATAATCGTTGTGTGCAGTATCTGTCATGATCGTGCGGCAAGGTAACGAGCGAGCACCTCAATGAGAAGATAAAAGGCTTAATTTTTGGAATCTCCAGAGCAAACCGGTAACAGATCAGGATTAATTTCTAGAAGCACAAGATACACAGCAGGGCGTTTCGTATACAGGTAGGTGAATGAGGAATTAGGAAACATTTCCCCTTGGAACTCGCTGTCCAGCAGAACAACCAGCAAGCGCTCAGTGTGGAGGAATGAGGAGAGGAACACATAAGGGGCTGAAGGTACTCACTGGATGCAGAGCACAAGACCTGGCAGGTAGACATGCAATAAGGAACAGTACAGGGGCTCAGGAGCTGCAGGAACAGGCACACGTGGACCATGCACAATACATGGAAATCTGAATAAGGGTGGAACAGGAATTGAAAAACACTGGAACTGGTAGATCAGGAGAGCGAGGAACTCCTCGTACAAAATGAGTCTGCACAGACATGGTTTAGGGGACACTATGAAGCCGTTTGCAAGGACAACACCGTTCTATTGAAGGTCCTTGACAGGGAATGCGTAAAGGCGTTATTCAGAGAGAGCCGATCTGACCCCGAAATTGCACCGAACAGGGAATTTCTCCGTACAGTGCAATTTCGTGGCCATTTGGATATCCATAAGGCTGGCAGCTTGCCAAATTTTGGCAAATAGCCAGCAAAATACAGTGCTGTTCAGCGGCAGTGAAATCCCTCATAGAACAGGAGAGAAATGTCAATGCTGTTCGGTGGTTTCATTCGGCAGGTTTATTCAAGGCGAACCCCATAGGCTTCAATGTTAAAAATATTCCTGTTTTTATTCAACATCTGATAAATCATTTACTATTTTAATTTACAGCAAAAAGTCTTTTTTTATTTATTTTTTTTATTCATATTTCATTTTTTTTTTAAAAATTCTGATTATTAATATATATATATATATATATTTTTAATAGCATTTTTCTGTGACAGAACTTTTTATTATTATTTATAGGACTGTCTGTATTAATTTCAGACATTTTCGTCCGGTAGCTTCTTGCAAACAGCGTTTCAAATTTGACACTTTCAATCGGGTTTTTGTTTTTTTTCTTACCCCGTTCATCGGCTTGTAAGCTTTTTCCGGCAGCTGGTCGGTGCTGTGTTCGGCGTGTCATCTGCTTTTTCTGGACACGTTGGACGGGTTTGCTGCGGCTTGTCAGTTGCGATCCGATAATTTCAGCGGATTTGCGGCAGCCTTTCCCTGCACTTCGGGGACCCTGCGGTGAATGCTGAATTCGCCGCAGGGTTGGGGAATTTGATTCCCTGAAGTGCAGGGAATGAGAGAGCACCGACTTGTAGGCGACATTTCGGTGCTTTCTGAATAACCCCTTATGTCTGCGTTAGCAGAGAGCAGTGGTGGCTCATCCATATGGGCACAAGGGGCACCGCTCTACCATATTGTTTTGGAATAAAAAAAATATTAAATCTATAAACTATATAATTTTTTTCTCCTGTTTTTTTATGTCAATTAACGTGCTTGATTGATAAAATTGTCAGGCAGAGTAAAGCAAAAAAGAAAGATTATGTGACTACTTGCCTCTGTCTGGCATCCTGAAATCTGATAAGAGCTCTATGGGAGATTTTCAAACCATGAACTGCTCTGTAATCAAATCAAAATAAGCTTAATTGGCAGGACCAAATACATTTTAGCATTGCCAAAGCATATGGGGAGGTTAGATGGTGTGGAGAGGGGGAATGGGCAAGTCCATGGACATTATCAGGGGTAAGGGATAATGTGAAGGGGGATGGGGGCGAGTCCGTGTTCTGTGACGTATTGGGCAGATATTTTCACCGCCTGCTCCTCTTCTCCCAGTATGATGTGGAGTTTCCTCGTCTCTTCTATAGAGGTGAAGTCCGGGATGAGAGCGGAGAGTCTCTGGAAGTGAGTTTCCCTCAGTGCTGAGTACTTGGGGCACTGTAGGAGGAAGTGGACCTCATCTTCCAGGGCTCCCTGGTCACAATGCTGGCACAGTCTATTCTCCCTGGGCTTGTAGGTCTGTCTATGCCGCCCTGATTCGATTTCCAGGCTGTGGGCGCTCAGTCTGTACCGGCTCAGGATCTGTCTGTCCTTGGGGTCTTGTAGTACCTCCAGGTATGGGGCCAGTTTGTATTCCCTCTGTAAGGATTGGTAAATGGTGAGTTTCTGGGAGTTTGCTATATCAGGTCTCCATTCTCTGATATGGTTTTCCCTGGAGTCGTTAATTAGGGCCTTTATTTGATATTTTGTCAGGTTGCATTCATGGGGGCTTTGGATGATCAGGGTGGATATGAGTTGTTGCAGCCCACATGGTTTGGGGTGGTCCTTGTTGGCCAGTAGGGCTTTATGGTGGTATGAGTTGAGGCTGCTGATGTTTAGGTGGTCCCAGTATGATAGCGCCCTCTTCTGTACTGCAAGAAGTAAGGGGAGTCTGCCCAGCTCGGCCCGGCAAGCATTGTTAGAGGTGCTCCGATGGACTTGGAGGAGGTGCTTGCAGAATTCCAGATGGAATATTTCTGTTGGGCTGGTGTCCCATTTGGGTTGGTCTGGGTAGGTGATGGGGCCCCATAGTTCACTGCCATAAAGGAGGATTGGAGTGATGACGCTATCAAAGATTTTAAGCCAGACTCTTACAGGCGGTTTTAGTTTGTAGAGTTTTCTTCTGATGGCATAGAAGGTTCTACGCGCCTTGTCTCTTAGGGCCTCTATGGCTGGTTTGAAATTTCCCGATCGGGTTGTTTCTAGGCCGAGGTATGTGTAGCTGTTGGCTTCATCAAGAGTGCAGTCATTAAGTGTGAAAGAGGAACTCTTGGTTTTTGCGTTCTTCCTTTGGAAAACCATGACCTTTGTTTTCTTTTTGTTGATGGGTAGTGCCCATGCCGCACTGTATTTTTCCAGCACTTCCAGGCTGTCTTGTAGACCTCTCTCTGTTGGTGACAGTAGTAGGAGGTCATCTGCATACAACAGGAACTTCACCTCGGTGTCATGTAGAGTTAGTCCTGGTGCTGAGGAGGATTCTAGAGCTTCAGCCAGTCCATTGATGTAGATGTTAAAGAGGGTTGGACTTAAGCTGCAGCCTTGTCTGACTCCACGGGCCTGTCGGAAGTACTCTGTTCTCTTCCCATTCACCTTTATGCTGCAGAAGTTCTCGTTGTATGAGCTCTTGATGACGTCATATCTTTTCCCTCCTATTCCACTCTCCAGTAGTTTGAGGAACAGGCCTGGGTGCCACACTGAGTCAAAGGCCTTCTTAAAGTCCACAAAGCAGGCAAATATTTTCCCATATTATAGAGCTGGTGTCAGGCGCTGGCACTTGGTCACTTCAGCTCCAGTGGGGGCTATCCAGCTCAGTGTTACGTCCTCCGAGGGTCAGATGGTGAAGGAATGAAAAAAATAAAAGAGGAGAAATATTGCGCAGCCTGTAATTTCCCAGTGAGAATATTTAGTAGAAAGGAGATATACTCACATTTTAAGGTGCCAATTAAATCAAAAGGCACCAAACAGCATGCAGATCGGTGGATTTTGAATCAGGGGCACCGATTCCCCTCTCAACGATCCAAGGAGCAGAAGATCCAGACCTTGGAGATGTCTTTTCCCACTGTGTTCGGCTTGCAACTCAATCGTATATACTCAGCTTCCTCCAAACTGCTGGAACCAGTCTGGTCAGGAAAAGGAACCGTGGAAATTCACCGTTCAGTGCAATGTTGTAGCCAGTTCGGCTCTCTTTGAATAACCCTTTTTTTTACTGTTCTTTATACTCATCAGGCTTTTAGAATGAAGGTGGAGGATAAAGTGAGATTAAAATCCTCCCCGGCTTCTGTTACGTCTCTCCAGAAAAAATATTTTCCCATGTTTTGTGGACATGGTTCTTGATAAGGCTGTGCAGGGTGTAGATGTGATCTGTAGTGCGATGGTTTGGCATGAACCCCGCTTGGCTTCTGTTGAGGACGTTATGCTGTTTCAGGAAGCTGAGGATTCTTTTGTTCAGAATGCTATTGAACAGTTTTCCCAGTGTGCTGCTGACACATATCCCTCTGTAGTTGGCTGGATCATATTGGTGTTATGAGGCCTTGGTTCCATACTTAGAAACATAGAAAAATGTCGGCAGATAAGAACCTTTCAGCCCATCTAGTCTGCCCAATTACATGGATACTTTACCTGGATTTATCTTTTGTTTAGGATAGCCTTATGCCTATCCCATGCTTGCTTAAATTCAATTACTGTTTTGGCCTCTACCACTTCTACTGGAAGACTGTTCCATGTATCCACCACCCTCTCAGTAAAATAATGCTTCCTGATGTTACTTGAGGGTAGAATCCAACGCTCAGGACCAGGTTGAAAACTTTACATAATTCGGCGTGTACTTCTGGGGAGCCGTGTTTAATCATCTCTGGAAGAATTCCATCCATCCCGCTGGCTTTTTTACTTCGCAGATCTTGAATTTTTTCTGCTACTTCTTGTGGTGTAATGGGTGTATCTAACGTGTTTTGGAAGTTCTTGATTTTTTTTCCCTCCAGTTCATGTAGTCTTCTGATGATGTGTTCCTGTTCCCCAGTTAGGTACTCTTTGGGAATGTCTTTGTACAGGCTCTTGAAGTAGTTGAGCCAGATGTTGCCATTTTGGATGTGGAGGTATCCGCTCCCCTGCTGTGGGCTAATTGAGCTCTGTTAGGCTCTTCCAGGCTGGTTGAACAAAAGGTGCATAGAAGTTCTGTTGAGGCTGCAATTCAGATTTTTTTTTTCTCTTCACTCTGCACACACACAAGGTGTCCTAACCCCTTAATGTCTGAAAATGCACCCAACATTTGCCTTAATGTGCTAAATACAAATAAAAAAAATTAGAAAACAAATGTGCAGCAGTAAACAGGACTTCTTTGTTTCACACACTGTTGTTTTGTATGCTCAGTTATTTAAAATAAAATGGGAGGGATCAGCGTTCATTTTTTAGCAAATATTAATAATCACTTTTTAGATTTTTTTTTTTTTTATATACTGAATAATGTTTTATGTATAAATCCTGTGGTTAATTTATGGATTACACTTGTAATCATTGAATTCATGGGCAATTTATTTGCCTCATTAATAGGAATATATCTATAAGGTTTATTCCCTATATATGGGATTGGCCACATACTGTGGAGGTAGCATTGCCATATAGACAGATTCCTATTCATGATTATTAAAAACATTCATGTTTCCAGTCTGAAGCCCCACCAACTTGAAATGACACCAGCCGCCACTGGCACAGAGGACATGTGATCTCTAATTACTGCTGATGAAAGCCTGGCCTGGAATCCAGGCTGGGCTCACGTGGGTAATGGCAGATTGGGAAGAGGCTGGCCGGCACTCTGAATGTAAAGAAAAAGCTTTAACCCTTTTATAGATCCAGCCGTAGCACAGGTTCTCTTGATATTACTCTGTGACCCTGGGCATGGTTCCTGATGACAATCCCAAAGCAATGTGTCCCAATAATCCCCTGAAATGTGAGCTGTGCTGTGCAGAGGCAGCTCTAGACTTCTTGAGGCCATAGACGAAACTCAAACATGGGGCCCCTTCCAACACCCAAAATAAATAGAATGTAAATGATACAAAACTAGCTGTATAAATTCCATATTTTAACCCTTTGCCAACCCTCTTATTCTTTTTCCCCCTCTCATTTAACCCTCTCTCATTTAACCCTCTCATTCTTTTTACCCTCTCTCTCATGCTTTGTACCCTCTCTCTTTAACCCTCTGTCTTTTTATCCTCTCATATTCTTTTTACCCTCTCTCATATAACCCACTCATTCTTTTTAACCCTCTTTCTCTTTCATCTTCTTTTTAACCCTTTCTTTTTATCCCTTTTTAACCCCCTCTCTCTTTTTAACCTCCTTTCTCTTTTTAACCCCCTCTCTCTTTCTAACCCCCTCTCTCTCTCTTTTTAACCCTCTCTCTTTCTCATTCTTTTTACACCCCCCCCACCCCCTAGCAGTCACTTACCAAATCAAAGGCTGATCAGGAAGGATGACAGAGCAGCCGAGACCCAGTCTGGATGCAGGCTGGCTCCGCTGTCCACTGGGAGTCGATAGCCTCTTCTGCTGCGTGCTGTCTGATTGATGCTGCAGTCATGGAACAGCACGTGCTGCGTGTCTGGGATCGACACGCTGCATTGGTGCTGCCCCCTCCCGTGCGTCACCTGACCCACCCACGTGATGCATCATAGACTCGCAGCACTTACGCTGCGAGTGTGCGACGCATCACGTGGGTGAGCAGGTGACCCGCGAGCGTGAGTCTCATGGGTCGCGTGGGAGGGGGCCCAGCCTTAATCAGACACTCCGCTCTGGATTCAGACTCCAAGAGTCCGATACCGGAGCTGAGAAGTAAAGCGGTGGCCCACTAAACCCAGCAACTGACGGGGCAATCTGCCCCACTCGCCCTCAGCTAATTTCCACTCGCCAAATGTGAGCAGGCGAGTGGAAATTTTGAGGTCTGTCATTATTATATGTATACGTCATGCCCTGCCTGAATATTATAACAAAACATGTAATTATATGTGAATTTCCATTAAAATTTCAATCATCTACAGTGTGTAAAATGATTAATTTCACATTTTATCATCTGAGCCTTTACAGTTATATAATTTATGGGGTGCGCTTGTTAATAAAATTAGAAATGGTAACTCGTTACTGGTTTTTTTTGGAGAAAATAAGTGATTTTAGCTAAAAGTTGATGGCTGTAAAAAGTGGGGAGTGGCAGATGCAGAAGGCCTGTATCCTCTCCCCGCACAGCCGGGACTGCTTCAGCGGGTGGCTCACGGGGAATCTAGTGCCAGCACTATGCAGTCTAAAGTTGCTGGTGCAAAGTAGACGGCTGCGAGGCCTCGCAAGTGCAAGGCATTAGGCGGCCACCTAATTTGCCTAAATAGAAAGTCACCACTGGTGCCGTGTAATAGACGTGTTCCTGAATGAACGTCTCACGTGTTAATGTGATTTTTCTCTCCAATAGATAAATCTGTATCCGGTGAATTTCACCCTCCGGTTTCTTTATGGGATATTGGATGTGAAAATGGAAGTGAAATTCTAAGCAATGTGGAAAAGAATCTGAACAAGACGAGAAAAGGACGAGTTGAATCTGCAACATCCACAGAGCGAGAATCTCTGGCTTCTGAAGAAAGACACGTCCCAGAGAAAGAGATTTATCCAATCACAGAACCCACAGAATATTCACCCACTGATATTAAGGAGGAACCGGCCTCATGTGACGAAGGAAATCTCACAGACACCGACACGTATGAACCCCCAGAACATACACAGACTGAATATCTACGTATTGTTATTAAGGAGGAATCACCCACATATGGAGCAGGAAATCTCGCAGACAGTGACATGTATGAACCCCCAGAACATACACAGACTGAATATCTACGTATTGTTATTAAGGAGGAATCACCCACATATGGAGCAGGAAATCTCACAGACAGCGACATGTATGAACCCCCAGAACATACACAGACTGAATGCTCAGCTGATAATAATGGAGAATATTTAAAATCCAATCCAAACCCAGTGGAAATAAACCATAGCGAGTCCTTAATAGATTCCAGAAAGCCAGATCACAGGATATATTATACAGATCCCTTTACTCAGAATTCAGTTTATAAAGGACATTCAGCGTCTTCTTCTGAAGTGGGAAAAGTCTCCTATTCTGACCCTGTGATACAGGAAACTAATGGCAGAGAAGAACAATTTTTTACTATGTTGTGTGGAGCAAATTCCTCTGCGGAGTCAGACCTTAAACACCAACATGGTCCCATCGAAGGACAACCAGTCGCTTGCCCTGAATTTGGGATAGAGTCTATAGACCGTATTCCTGTTAACAAGCATCAGAAGATTCACACAGGAGAAAGCCCATTTAAGTGCCCTGAATGTGGGAAAGGTTTTACCCAGTCAGCAACTCTTGCAAGACATAAAAGGATTCACACAGGAGAAAAACCATTTGTTTGCCCTGAATGCGGTAAACGTTTTACCCATGCCCCAAATCTTACAGCACATAAAAAGATTCACACAAGAGAAAAACTATTTAAATGTAACGAATGTGGGAAATCTTTTACTGCATCCACCTCTCTTGAAGCCCATAAAAGGGTTCACACAGGTGAAAAACCATTTGTTTGCCTTGAATGCGGTAAATGTTTTTCCCATGCCCCAAATCTTACAGCACATAAAAGGTATCACACAGGAGAAAAACCATTTAAATGCAGTGAATGTGGGAAATCTTTTAGTACATCCTCGGCTCTTTCAGCTCATAAAAAGATTCACACAGGAGAAAATCCATTTGTTTGCCCTGAATGTGGTAAAGGTTTTTACCATGCCCCAAATCTTACAGCACATAAAAGGCATCACACAGGAGAAAAACCATTTAAATGCGGTGAATGTGGGAAGTGTTATACCCAGAATTCCTCTCTTGCAACACATAAAAGGACTCACATAGCATAAAAACTTTAAATGTCATGAATGTGGGAAATATTTTATGCAGGCCTCTTGTCTTGTAGACCATACAATGATTCACACTGGAGAAAAACCATTTAAATGGGCTGAATGTGGGAAATGGTTGAAATGGGCCTCATTTCTAGCAAAAGATAAAATGATAAATCCCTGAAAAATCCTTTAGCGCTTTGGTGACTGTGCTAGCTTGTGCGATCTTACTGTACTTTGCGCATTCTATACTTATCATGGGGAGCGCAAAGTCCTAGCGCTAATTACCGCAGGGATGTGTAAGCCAAAATTTTAGCGACAACTAAAAGCTGGTGCCAAATGATTCTGCTTTTGCAGAGACATTTAGCGCCTGCTTAAATCCCCTCCATCCAGTAAATCAGAAATTTGACTCTCATCCCACGACGAGAATGGTGACCCGATCCGCCGCTTCTTGTCGCCGGGAGAAGAGTGGCCCACATGCAAGAAAAATACCTCTGAAATATATTTTTAAAATATATTCTTCGCAAATATATTGACATATATTTGAAAAACTACAATTTTGGTCATATTCAATATAGTTGTGAATATATGTTCAGGACGCATGCTGAAATATATTTCAAAGTGTATTTTGGAATGCCTTGTGAAATATGATGTCAATATATGTTAAATGTACTTCAAAATATGTGGCAGATAAATAAAAATAAAAAATCGCTACCATTATATTGTGAAATGCATCTCCAATGTATTTTATATACTATAAATCCGCAAATATTTCTGCTAGTTTTCAAAATATATTGTCAATGCCATCCAACAAATCCCGTCTGCAGAGGATGAAGGCGAACAACCACAAAATATGTACACATACACAAAGTCCTGAAAAGTTGGGTCACACCTAAAACTGGAGCCTAACCCGAGAGAAATACAGACAAGACACTCCCTAAATGGGTGATAAAAACCCAAAAAACAAACTTTTATTAAAGTGTAGCGCTAACTCCCGGAGGAGCCGCTGAATTTAAACCTCGGGTCAGTCTCCCCGCACTAGGGAATAAATATACACCAGCACTGTTGTGGATTTTATAAGTTCTATAGTTTACTGATCTCAAATAAACTGGCATAGAGCAGCACGGTATACATATATATATATTTACAGAAGTTCGTAATGCGAGAAACGAGCAGCGGAAAAGAAAAAGGAATTTTAACCCCTTCGTTGCTGAAATGTGAGTCCCGTACAGGTTGTGCCCAAGAAGGTGCACGTGTATGCGTGTATTGGTACCTGGGTACTAGATTCAACTGGCCAGTGAATGGTTTCAATGTGTCTTTGACTAGTCACGTTGGGGCCCTGTAGGTTTAGACAAACTGCAGCGTGCTTTATTATTTTTCACTGTGGCCGGGAAGGCCTCTCACCCATCCGCCAGATACTCTGCGCTCTGCTCGACCCAGGACGTCTTTCCGCTGGTCTTGACTGGGACTCTGTGCCACCGGATCCGCTTGTCTTGCTTGTCCGCTTCTGCCACAAGATGCTCAGGTCACCGCCTGCACTCCCGTTAGATCAATCGCGGTCTCCTCACACGGGGTCCTTCTGCAGCTCTGTATCTTTTAAACTTCTCACCGATAGGTTAATAGGTCTTCTGGCAAGTGATTTTGGGCCGATCTCCAGCTCCGCAAAGCAGCACCTGCGCTCCGGCCTGGTCACAATCGCTCCTTGTCTCACGTGCGTCTTGCTCTAATCACCCCTTGGCGTGCACTGGCTCTCCTCTGCACGAGGTTGCGGATGTCACTCGGTTCTCCCCACCCACTTCCTGTTCCTGCCCCAAAGCATGCTGGAAAACGTAGTTCAAAAGTGTCCAGTATCAGTTTACATTGCGTTCGTCTCCCCCTGGTGGCTAGGGATGAGCCGAACACCCCCCGAGTTCGGTTCGGCCCCGAACCCGAACTTTCCATATGTTCGGGTCCGAACCCGAACTCTAACTCCATGCAAGTCAATGGGGCTGAAAATTCGGTTTTTAGAGTGCCCTCCAAGAGGGCACATATGCTGGATATTTGCCATAAAAGGTGTATGGGGGTCCGGGTAGTGCCCTGGGGGACAGGAAACGAGGACAAAAAGTAAAAAAAATAAATGTTTTTAAAGGGACAGTGAGTTTTCCATGAAATAAGGGTTAAAAGTGAAAAATTCCTTCAAATATTGTGCCTAGGAGGTCCCCATAACCTGCCCATGAAGTGGCGGATTTCTAGGATGTATAGAAACACTTAAAAACAAAAAAATGACGTTTCAAATGACGGTAAATGCTTTTCCTTTAATCTATCCATAAACAACTGCTTGGGGCGGCAGTCTGTATGAAAAGAGGAGACATTTTCGGATACGCAGAAAAAGTTTACTGATTTTTTTGGCGGTGAAAAGCAGGAGAATGACTGGAGTATGGAAAATTCTAGACCAATTAGCCGATTTGGAAAGTGAGATAAATGGGAGAATTTTTCTGGTTTGGCTATTTTGCCCTAGAATTTTCTCTTCAGTCATTCTCCTGAGTTTCACCTTTCTCTGAATAACCCTGTCAGGGTTATTCAGAGAGCGGTGAAGAGCAGGAAAATGACTGGAGAATGGAAAATTCTCCCATTTAGGCTAGGGTCAGACTAGCGAATTTTTAACGTGCGTTTAGGCGCACTTAATCACGGCCGCACTAGCAGCAAATGATGGGCAATGACGGCCAATATACGAAGTACGGTCGCACGAAAGTCCGGCTGCGCAACGCAAGTGGAAAATGAACGCATTTTTTCGAGAACGCAGAACCGCTAGTACGGACGTACAGAGTGCGCTGCATCCACTAGCAGCGTGTGTGCGTGATTTGGAGACGTCAGACCCTGCTCATGTCAGGCCAACATAACGTCCAGACACCCAAAGTTTCCTGGTTTGGATCCGTAAAAAATCACGCACAAAAATGCGCATCGTATGACCGTTTTCGCGCATTCCGTGAAAAAATACGGCAATGTGTTCGGACGCACTTTTTGACGGTCGCTGTGAAAAATGCGTTAGTCTGACCCTAGCCTTATCTCACTTTCCAAATCGGATATTTGGTCCAGATTGTTCTCTTTACCTGCCATTATCCTGGTTTTCACCTTTCTCTGGTTTGGCAACATGAACAGGTATAAAGTAAAAAAAAGAAAATAAAAACATGTATTTTTTTGTGTGTTATTTTTATTAATGCAGCAATATTGTTCACATTGCAATTATAATGTGAACGATGATGCACTAATGATTTTTTTCTATGGGGTGCGTTTGCTATAAATCACGTAATTCCCCCCACAAAATGTAACAAGTCCCCATTTCTAATTTTTGTACAAGCGCACCCCATAGAAAACATAACCGCAAATGCTCATGTGCTAAAATGTGAAAAAAACCAACACTTTACACACTGCAGATGATTAAAAATTCAATTTTTATTGCATTTTTTTCATAATATACAACCAGGACAGGACGTATAGATATAAAAATGATATATTATAAATCTGCGGAATCTGCCGGAAAGAACGATATCTAACATGTCGGTCATTTAACAAAATGTGGCTTCAAAATCGCGTTTAAACATGATGAGCGAAAGCGGTAAAAATGAGCTGAGCACACAGCGGTGAAATACAGCATATTAGACGTTTTAGGAGGGAAATTAAAACTTCTCAAATCTCAATCAGAAGCAGACACCACCCCACCCCCTCAGTATAGTCTACAATGTATCAAATTGATTAGACCAGACTAAAATACCTGTTGTTATGACATTTGAAAACCAGAGGTCATTTAGGCTAGGGTCAGACGAGCGTGATTTCTACGGACTGTACGTCCGTGCACATGGACGTACGTCAGTACGGAAGATGCAGTAGTGGCCACACAGTCCGTTTATTCACTGACGTATATTTTGACGGATGTAGGAGGGAAAATAAAAAGCAAAACCATTTTGTCCGTGAAAAATGCTGGACGTATAAAAGCAGTCCGTATGACCACGTTCTATCACTCACACACAAAGCTATGCGGACGTTGCGGACGCAGTGCACTTTGTGCGTGCGTTCTAGGAGTTGTACGTTCTTGCCTGCCTTGCGTCCGTGGGCCGCGGCCGTTGTGCGTCCGCAGTTCAGTGCAGACGTACTTCATGTGTCGGGCTCCAATGGGCTTTCTTTCATGCTATCACGGACGTGAACACTACGCTCGTCTGACACCAGCCTTAGAGTTGAGAATTTTTGCACGTACACATTAGTTTTTAATTCAATATCTAATAAACCGTTGCTTGTAATATTCTGCAGTAAAGAGTCTCTTTATTTCTAGATTTTTTTGTATTTTTTTAAGCATTTTCTATACTTTTTCAAAATTTCCTTTTTTTTTCAAACTCGAACCGAACACACCCAAAAAGTTCGAAGTTCGCGAACTTTCGAACAACTAAAGTTCGGGCCGAACTCCGAACCGTCCGAACCCGAACAGCTCATCCCTACTGGTGGCCAGAAACAAGTAACTACAGCAGCAGGATTTAAACCAGCGCTACAAAAGCAACACAAAACTAGATCAATGATAAAAAAAGAATAAAAAATTGTTGGAATTATACCAGGTGATCGCCATGCGTGCGGTGGTTAATCAGGGTTATTCAGAGAAAGGTGAAACTCTGGAGAACGTTTGGAGAAGTGAAAATTCTAGGTCAAAGTAAGCCAAACCAGTAAAATTCTCCCATTTATCTCACTTTCCAAATTGGCTATTTTGACCTAGAATGCTCAATTTCAAGTTCTCCAGAGTTTCACCTTTCTCTGAATACTGTATATGTATCAGCGTTATTCAGAGAAAGGTGAAAATCAGGAAAATTGGCAGGAGAAGAGAACAATCTAGACCAAATAGCCAAACCAGAAAAAAATCTCCCATTGGTCTAGATTGTTCTCTTCTCCTGCCAATTCTCCTGATTTCCACCTTTCTCTGAATAACCCTGATAGTATCTTTGCATCCCTGATGAGCCTTAGCGAAACGCGTGTAGGATGAGCTTGGTTTGCTAGGTATCCTTACTGTATGGATCTTAGTATTTATTTTGCTCTATATGAGGCAATTATTAATCTGATCATGACTGATTTAGTTATCTAATGATTCGATTCGAAATTTCGGGTCGATTCGAATTGATAAAAAAAAAAAAAAATTTTTTAAATGCTCAGAAGATCCTAAAAAATCTAAAAATAAAGAGATTCTTTACTGCAGAATATTATAAGCAACGGTTTATTAGATATTTAATTAAAACAGGAATATTTTTAACATTGAAGCCTATGGGGTAAAACATTTCCCACACCTTTTTTAACATTTGAAATGAACTATCGAATGGATATCCATTTGATAGTTCATTTCAAATTCGATAGTCGATATCCAAATCGGTGCACATTTCTTTATTTTTTTTAAAAAAAACGTTTTGTTTCTTTTATTTCCATTGTTTCCTGTCCCCCAGGGCACTACTCGGACCCCCATACACCTTTTTATGGCCAATATCTTGCATATATGCCCTCTTGGAGGGCACTTTAAAATTCTAACTTTTGAGCCCCATAGACTTGCATTGAGTTTGAATCGTGTTCTTGTTCGAATTCAAACTTTTTCAAAAGTTCGAATGCGAGCCAAACACGGGGGTGTTCGGCCCATCACTATTGTAGAGGTGCTGCCTGGCGGTGTGAGGATTCATATGCTACATTATTATTCTGTAGAGGTGTCGCCCGGCAGTGTGAGGATTCATATGCTGCATTATTATACTGTAGAGGTGTCGCCCGGCAGTGTGAGGATTCATATGCTGCATTATTATACTGTAGAGGTGCTGCCTGGCAGTGTGCGGAATCATATGCTGCATTATTATACTGTAGTGGTGCTGCCTGGCGGTGTGAGGATTCATATGCTGCATTATTATTCTGTAGAGGTGTCGCCCGGCAGTGTGAGGATTCATATGCTGCATTATTATACTGTAGAGGTGCTGCCTGGCAGTGTGCGGAATCATATGCTGCATTATTATACTGTAGAGGTGTCGCCCGGCAGTGTGTGGAATCATATGCTGCATTATTATTCTGTAGAGGTGTCGCCCGGCAGTGTGTGGAATCATATGCTGCATTATTATACTGTAGAGGTGTCGCCCGGCAGTGTGTGGAATCATATGCTGCATTATTATTCTGTAGAGGTGTCGCCCGGCAGTGTGAGGATTCATATGCTGCATTATTATACTGTAGAGGTGCTGCCCGGCAGTGTGCGGAATCATATGCTGCGTTATTATTCTGTAGAGGTGTCGCCCGGCAGTGTGTGGAATCATATGCTGCATTATTATACTGTAGAGGTGCTACCTGGCAGTGTGTGGAATCATATGCTGCATTATTATTCTGTAGAGGTGCTGCCCGGCAGTGTGCGGAATCATATGCAGCATTATTATACTGTAGAGGTGCTGCCCGGCAGTGTGCGAAATCATATGCTGCATTATTATTCTGTAGAGGTGCTGCCCGGCAGTGTGCGGAATCATATGCTGCATTATTATACTGTAGAGGTGCTGCCCGGCAGTGTGCGGAATCATATGCTGCATTATTATACTGTAGAGGTGTCGCCCGGCAGTGTGCGGAATCATATGCTGCATTATTATACTGTAGAGGTGCTGCCTGGCAGTGTGCGGAATCATATGCTGCATTATTATACTGTAGAGGTGCTGCCCGGCAGTGTGTGGAATCATATGCTGCATTATTATACTGTAGAGGTGTCGCCCGGCAGTGTGCGGAATCATATGCTGCATTATTATACTGTAGAGGTGCTGCCTGGCAGTGTGTGGAATCATATGCTGCATTATTATACTGTAGAGGTGTTGCCCGGCAGTGTGTGGAATCATATGCTGCATTATTATGAAGTGGAAATAGGCTGGAAGACGGCCGCCATTGTACACAGGCGGCCATCTTGTTCAGAATATTGGTTCACTTGTATATAACTAGACAGGTTTGTAGCTGAAACTAGAATGAGGTATACGTAGAAATTTAGGAATGCGTTTAGATTAGCAGAAAAGCAATTAAAGCCTTATGAAAGATCTGTGCTGTTTCTGGCACGGAGAAGTAGATATTCCAAGGTCGTTGGGGCCCGCGGAAAGACGAAGGAGTATAGAAGACCGGGCCCCAGGCCATCTGAATAAACATAGCCGATAGGGAGGGAGGCACTGCCCGGAGAAAGACAGCACAAACAAATCACAGACTGTCAAACTAACGAGAAGTGTATCAATTTATAGTTATATGTGGAATGTTTTTTGTGTTCGAATTAATGATGGGAGGTATTAACCCACGTGGGGTGGAATAGAGTGTCATAGGGAGGTGGGCTAATGGGGATGTACCTAATTATGTATTTGGGGCATAAAACCTCATGTCTCTGTGTAATCGGGGCTCACTCTAAGCGATTCAATCCTGTGTGAGCACTTGTGTGACGACACAATAAACTCTTGCCTTTCCTGAAGAGACTCGTGTTTGGACAATCCTTGCTTGTGTCTGGTCCGGCGCCGTTAATGAAGTGAACCTGTCTGACTCCGGCTACATTTCTGGGGTCTCGATAGCCGGGATAACGGGCCTTTTGCCAAGACACAGGCAACGGCTGCTGAACACAGTGCGGCGCTTGACTGCAGCAGTGCCAGAATCCCGATGGTTGGGGGCGTCCGTTGAAGGTGAGCTGACATCTGCAGGCGCCAAGCAGGATTTCCTGTACAGTGGACCTCATCTCGTCCCAAACAGACCCCCCCCGGCCCGGGAAGCTGGGACACACCCGAGTCCGAGGAAACAGCGAGCAGCGCCGGCGATAGGTAACGTGTCTTCTATGTTTTGTATGTCTAAAGGAAATACCGGTATCTAAGGGAAACGTCCGACTGAGATAGACGGATAAGAGGATGCGAAGGCCACCATCCTATTGGCATATCTAGCCCGCCGCTGATAGCGCTGACATTGCTGAGGAGCCAGAGTGGCTAGCGGGTGTCTGGATTCGGGGGAATTGAATGCCAATCAAAGGGTAGTTCTGTAAGAGAGGGAGAAGGTAGCTGCGTGGAGTTGCATAGTTCAGTGTTTGTAAATAGAGCTTCGCCACGTGGGTAAAAGGGAAAGGAGGAGGGATTTTCTGTGACTGGGCTAAGAGCCTGAGTCAGTGCCTAGTGTGTACGCCGTATAGTGAAAAGGGCTTATAGTGAAGCCAGCGATAGCTGCAGAGATAGTGGTGCTGAGTGGGTAGATTATCCATAAGGCAGATTGGCATTGCAGGCGGAAGTATAGACAAGGAACGGGGTGCACATAGCCACAAGCAGTCAAGAGTTAGAGTTCAAATTACGGGGTATAAGGAGCCACAAAGAAGGGGATAAGTACCCTTGGCTAGTAGAAAGAGTAGAAGTGCCTATGTTTTATTCTATGTTGAAAGTATCTGATACGGTAATGAGCTGTGAATGAATTGACTCGAGTGCTGTGAGTGAACGCGCGCCTACTCGCTCCACGAGGAAGCAAATACGAGATTTGACCTGGACGTACGGTTTCGGCTCAGGCGACTGCAGTCGGCTACTGAAGGGGAAGCGTATGTGGATGCGGATAAATTGTTGACTGAATATCAGACTGTAGATTTTAACTGTTGTTAAAATAAGATATTTGTATCGCAAAAAGTATTGTTTTCAGGAGTGACAATGGGTAACGGGTCATCAAAGCCCAAGAGGGTAAAGGAGGGGGAGACGCCCCTAGAGTATATGGTGCGAAATTTCGATGCATTATATAAAACTCATGACTATGGTGTAGAATTGACAAAAGAGAAATTAAAAGTAATGTGTACAGTTGTGTGGCCGATGTTAGTCCCAGGATGGCCAGAGCAGGGTCAATGGACCCGGAGTTAGTACAGAAGGTACATTCCAAGTTACAGAGCAGTATGGACATCCTGAACAGTATCCGTATATAGATATATGGAGATATTGTATTAAAAACAAGAGTTATTTTATAATGATAGCGGGGAGAAATAAGAAGCAGGACCCCCAGAATAATGGAGAGAGAGAGGGAGACCGGTGTTAGATCAACCGGAAGAGAGTGATAATCTGCCCCGTCCTACCCATTATGTTATGGGGCAGCTAGGGAAGCTCTGAATGCCGCGATTGCGCGGGCGGAGAGGGGGGAGCAGGCAGCTGCTATGTCTCGGTCAGCTCCCTCTGCTCCGTCCCGTATGGCTGAGGAAGAAGAGCAGGGTGCATCGGGTAGAGGAGATAGAGAGGCTCCACCAGAAAAGATTGAGATGCCCGATGGGAGTATATATAAATAAATTAATATTTTATGGAGTGAGATAGTTGCAGTGCTGTATAGTTTGTGTGTATGGTTCAGACTGATTTGTCCGATTGTGTTTTAATTGATTATTAAACTGTTCAATTAAAAGTTGAGATTGAGCGTCGTCCCTGGTGTAATAGGCCCCTCCTTTTTCTGACAGACTGTTTGCAAGAGAGAGGGGGAGAATTGGGAGCAGTTTGTTTTTCTTTGCTCTCTGATAGCTGGAAAGAATAACCCTTTGTGTACTTGTGCAGCGTACTATGTTTAGCTGATTTTAGTGTGTGTTACAATAGAATATTTGTCTGAAGTCTGTTGAGTGCAAGATATATGTTTATATTTTGTGTTGATATTATTTCGAAAGTTTAAGTTTTGTTCAGAGCTAGAATTAAATAGAAAGAAAAGAAAAAGGAGTCCTGGTTTTTTATATTATTGCATATAAATAATAATAAGTATGTAATAGTATACAATATTGCCTACTAAAATATAAAATTTATTAACAAATTAAATTGAAATATATGAAACGGTTAGAAAAATTAATTCGAGAAATAATTAAAGTAATTTTTCTTTACTGTGTAGCGCTCACTCCCGGAGGAGCCGCTGAAAATGAACCACGGGTCAGTCTCCCCGCACTAGGGAATAAATATACTCCAACACGCTGGACAGTTTTACAATTTAAAAGGTTTACTAAATGGTTTGCAGCTCTTAAGACACGGTATATGCAGGAAGATTTACAGTACTTTCGTAACACGATAAACGCGTAGCGGTAAAAGAAACGAAAACACGAGGGCTTCGTATTTTCGGAAAAAAACCCCGACCGAGCAGAAAATTAAAAGATACGAAATTCGAGGAAAAACCGCGTAGCGGGACACAATAAAATACACAGTTCTCGTATCACGGTGAACGCGCAGCGGGAACAAAAAGAGGAAAAATGTTCGGAATGTAACTTTAACTTTGCCCCTTTGTCCCGGTTCGGAAAAGGAAAATGAGTCCTGCACAGGTTAAGTCCCAGAACATGAGGTGATATGTATTTGTGTGTGTAGGGTACCCGGTACTTCTCAACTGGCCAGTGAGTTTACTTTAGCGATGTCTTCGACTAGTCAGTTGGGGCCCTGTGGGTTTTAGAAGGAAACAGCAGCGTACGCTCTTATTTAAACACGGCCTTGGGGCCTCTCACCCATCCAGCGCAAGCTTGAGATTCGGCTGGCCCAGGACGCCTCTCCGCTCGATGTTGCCGGGGGATGCCGACCACCGGATCTGTTGTCTGGCCCTCTGTCTGTCAGCCGCGACTCATCCAGCTTACCGCCTGCTCCCCGCTTCGATCGACCGCGGTACTCCTCACTCCTGGGGTCTTCTCTCCTTCAGCTGCACTTGAATAGCATAGAGGGTGAGGTCTGTGTCCCGCAAGCTGAGTGAGCCAATCCTGAAGGCCCCGATCCACTCTGTCTGCGCTCCGGCCTATCTTTGGTCTCTCTCTTTACTTTGTGCATCCACTCTCCTTGACTCCCTGGCGCGCTCTCCTGTTCTCCACGAGGTGCAGGATGTACAGCTCTCCACAAACCCACCCACTTCCTGTTTCTTCGCAAAGCATGCATGGACATGTAGTTCAAGTGTCCAGGGTCTTTAATCGTGATAGTCTCCATCTTGTGGCCAAAAATGGGTACTGCCACAGTAAACTTTAACACATCGCTACACTCTCCCCCTCCTAGAACTCTTGGGTCTCTCCAAGGAGGTACAACAGTTACATTATCTTTTTACAATTTGCACACAGTTTATACAGCATACATGCAGTGGGTTAGAAACACTTTCTCAAGCTGATTCATGTTCTGGGCTACCTCAGCTAACAAAGCAGACACTTCGGGCAATCTCTGCACAGTGGTGATGGCCTCTTCAGTGCTATGTCCGGGTGAGTCATAGGTAAGACGCTGGGGCGGCCGAATAGAGCGTTTTTGTACAGGCTCCCTCCGTTCCTCTCTTCAGGTGGAAGTACTATGGGCGTTGGCTCAATTTCTCTTTCTATCACTGGAGCAGACGTTTCTTCAGAGTATGATCCCTCCAGTGAAGGCATAGAACCGTAATCACCTGAATAAGCTTCCGGAGCTACCGGGATCCCCACAGCCTCAGGGGCTTCCCACTGAAATTCAAGCGGCTCAGAGATATCAACAGTCTCAGGGACTTCCAACAAGAATTCAGGAGCCTCAGGCCTCAAATTACTCTCCCATCGTTCCGGAACTGAGGTAATCTCTTCAGGCTCCGGTGAACGTATCCAGTCCAGACAGAAACTTTCTTCCTCACTGTCCTTTCGCTCTCTTCGACAGCCCGAGTCTGTTGAGACCGAGTAACAGGAGGTAAACATGGAACAGGCGGATTCGGCGGAGGGTCAACTACCCGAGTCTGTTGAGACCGAGTAACAGGAGGTAAACGTGGAACAGGCAGATTCGGCGGAGGGAGTTCATCCCCAACTGGTATCCTCACAGCCTCTCTCAAAGGTAACAAATGATTTCGGTGCCAGTTCTTAAGAGGCCCAGCCTTTCCATCTGGGCGGATTTGATACACCGGCAGACCTGGCAGTTGCTTGCAGACAATGTAAACCTGGAACTCCATCTATCCGCCAACTTGTGTCTTGCAGCAGCACCCAAATTCTTCAACAGGACCCTATCACCGGGTTGTAGATCTTGTATTCGAACTTTCAGATCATAGTTCTTCTTGTTCCTTTGCTCCCTGTTACCTGACGTCAAACGAGCCTGTTCAAACGCAGAAGCCAGATTCTTCCGAAGTCTATCCACATAGTTTTTATGAGAAGCTACCGACGTCTGGTCTAGAGATAACCCAAATGCCAAATCAACAGGCAGTCGAGCTTCTCTTCCGAACATAAGACGGTACGGTGAATATCCAGTGGCATCACTCTCCGTACTGTTATATGCATGCACCAGAGTAGCTATGTGACGACTCCAACTCTGCTTCTCCACATTAGACAAGGTCCCCAGCATATTTAGCAGCGTGCGATTAAACCTTTCAGGCTGAGCATCACCTTGAGGGTGGTATGGCGTAGTTCGAGTCTTTTGAATTCCCAACAACTCCAGCAATTGCCCGACCAATCTACTTTCAAAGTCTCTTCCCTGATCAGAGTGTATTCTTCTTGGCAGGCCGTAATGAACAAAGAACTTTTCCATCAGCACCTTCGCCACTGTCGGAGCGCGTTGGTCTTTGGTAGAAAAAGCTTGGGCATAACGGGTAAAGTGATCAGTCACTATCAGAATGTTCCCTTGCCCACTAGCATCCGGCTCTAAGCACAGGAAGTCAATGCACACCAAATCCATGGGTCCCTGACTCTGTAGATGGCTCATTGGAGCAGCTCGGGTTGGTAGAGTTTTCCTCTGAATGCACCTCAGACAGGAATGGCAATAACTCTCAACTTCAGCCCTCATGCAAGGCCAATAAAACCTATCTCGCACCAACTTAAAAGTTCTCTCCGCACCCAAATGTCCATGCTCATCATGTAATGATCGCAACACACTCTCCCTGTGTTTAGTGGGGAGAAATAACTGTTGAATCTCTTCGGAATTGGTCGAGGGGCCCCTTCGGTAGACCACCCCATCCAACATCTTCAACCGCTCCCACTCTTTGTAAACCAATCTGGCTCCATCCGGGGAATTGGTTAACAGAATCTCTCGCTGGTTTGTAGTCAGGGCCTTTATGGTCAATGCAATCAAAGGGTCTCTAGCTTGATCCGCTTTCAAATCCTGCTTGGAAAAGGTAGGTAGATTTTCATCCCTCAATTGCGTAGGGTTACAGTAGAACTCAGGAACAGCCGCGGCCATGACTCCTATGGCCTCCGCTTCAACTCCTCCCTTGACCCGGCGTTCTGTTCCTTGACACAAAGCTTGCACCCCGTCTGGAGTTACCTGAGTCCATTCTGTAGTGTAGGGTCTTCTCGACAGAGCATCAGCATCTCGATTGTTCACCCCAGGGCGATACTTCAGGCTGAACCGAAACCCTGACAGAGCGGCCAACCACCGATGTCCCGTTGCGTCCAGTTTCGCAGTAGTAAGAATATAGGTGAGAGGATTATTATCCGTCTTGATCACGAACTCAGCTCCATACAGAAGTAGTTCAACTTGTCCACCACTGCCCACTTCAAGGCTAGGAACTCCAGTTTGTGAGTAGAATAGTTCTTCTCAGAAGGCGCAAGGCTCCGGCTCACATACGCCACAGGCCTCAGCAATCCATCATACTCCTGATATAGGACTCCTCCCAGACCTTCTCGGCTGGCATCCACATCTAGTTCATACGGCTTGTGAGGGTCCGCATAGGCCAGAACAGGAGCTCGGGTTAGATTCTCTTTCAGCTTCACAAACGCACCTTCACATTGACTAGTCCATTCACCTTGTATGGACTCTTTAGCTTTCCTTGGTCCTGGAGCGGAGGGGCTTCGGTCAGAGACCTTACAGCCTTCTTCGGTGGTTTCTTTCTGTAGGAGTTTGTTCAGCGGCTGAGCTATCTTTGCAAATCCTCCCACAAATCTTCGATAGTATGAGCAGAATCCAAGAAAGATCTAAGTTCAGTGACGTTTCGAGGTCTAGGCCAAGAAGCTACGGCCTCCAACTTTCGAGGATCTGTCGAAACACCTTCTGCCGAGACTACGTGTCCCAGATATGTGACTGAGGGTAAACAGAACTGGCATTTCTCCAGAGACAATTTCAACCCCTCTTCATGGAGCCTCTTCAAGACCTTCTCCAAACGTTGCTCATGCTCCTCCAGAGTCTTCCCGAACACAACTATGTCATCCAGGTACACTAACACTTCGATTAGATTCATATCCCCGACTGTCTTCTCCATCAACCGTTGAAACGTGGCTGGAGCTCCCGTCAGACCTTGAGGCATTCTATTGAACTCAAAGAACCCCAGTGGACAAATGAACGCAGTTTTCTCTTTGTCTTCAGGGTGCATCGGTATCTGATGATATCCGCTTCGAAGGTCTAGTACACTGAACCACTTTGCTCCAGACAAACACTGTAAGGCATCTTCAATCCGAGGAGTGGCGTATTGGTCGGGGATGGTTCTTCGGTTCAGGGTGCGATAGTCTATGCACAAGCGGACAGAACCATTCTTCTTCCGGACCAGCACTATTGGAGATGCATATGGGCTCCTGGACTCTTGAATCACATTGGTTCTCTGCAACTCATTTAGCTGTTCTCGCAGATCATCCAAGTCTCCCAGCGGAACTCGCCTTGACCTTTCACGAAACGGCTTGTCTTCTTGCAACCGAATGCGGTGTTCCGTACTCTTAGCCAGGCCCACATCGAACTCATCTTTCGAGAATAATTCTTTCCACTTTAGAACTTGAGACTGAAGACGTTTCTTCCACTCAGGTGAGATGGGGGCGTCTTTAGGGTAGAATCTTTCATCCGAAATCTCTTTATCCACTCCCCCTCCTAAATCAGTGGAGAGGGGTGTAGCAGACTCTACTTGCCCGATAGGCATTCGTGCTTTAAGGACTACTGGAGAATCTGTCACATTGCACACACTGACCGAGACTCTTCCTCGTGTTCTCTTCAAGGCTTTTGTGGAGATTATTTCAGGAATTACTTCGACTCCGATTTCACTCCCATGACTGACATCGGTTCCCAGCACCACATAGGGGCCTGGTTGCGATCCGTTCAACTTGACTGAAACCCGGAAGCTCGCTACTTCTCCTGCTTGCAGAACCTTCTCTGTCCCACCCAGTCTCCACAGTCTTCCCACCTCAGCAGGTGCTTTCCGTTCTTCAACCATCCTCTGATAGACCGGTCGTAACATGGGGTGCACTCCTTGAGTTGACCCTTCTTCCACTACAATAGGTGTCAGGAGACGCCGCACTAGGTCAGTATTCGTCCCCACTATCAGGGAGCTTCTGTTCGCGCCTGGGGGTCGAGGACACACAATGGCCAATGCATCACAACCCCAGACTGCCCGATGACTTCAGATCCGATCTCCAACTTCACTTGCAGGTACCCGTCATAAGGGAGTTTCTCAGTGCCGATACCCCATATTTCCAAATCCTTCAATTCTTGCAGAGGAATGTGCTTTAAGTGTTTCTCATAGAAGTCTTTGTAGATCAATGTCACTTGAGCCCCTGAATCTAACAGAGCTTTAGTGTAGACTCCCTCCACTCGGATTGGCACAATAGGAGAAGGACCTATCAGTTGGTCAGGAAACTTGGTGCGGTATCTGGACGCTTAGACCCAGTTTGCTGTACCCTGGCCTTTTTCTTGGCCCGTGTAGGTTTTGGGTGTGCATTGCCTCCCCATGACGTAGGTCCGGATGCTAAAGGAATGACTCTTTCAGTCCTGGCAGGCTCAGCAGTTGGTCGGACTTTGGGCCCTCTCGCCCTCTTAGTCCTGGCTTGATTTTTTGAGCGGGTTTCAATCTTCGGGCCCCTGGTTTGCTCCCTTACCAGGACCCTCTGGAGTTTCCCGCCTGCAGGGCGGACAACAGTTTCTCCACAGCTTTTAGAAGTTCTTCGACCGGTTTCTTTTCAACCCTCCCTTGTGGGCACTGAGCCCTGAAATGGCCGATTTCCCCGCAGCCAAAACATTTCTTCCTCGGGAGTGTGGGCATATTTCCTTCTTGCAGTTCCCTTGGAGACCCCCTGTTCGAGGCTACAGCAACCCCTTCAGTTCTGGGGTCCTCAGCCAACCGTGACATCATTAACTCCATCATTTGCAACATCTGAGTTTTTAAGGCCAGCACTTCAGTCTGTATGTTTGCTGCATCGGCTACCGAGAGAGTTCCTACTTCTGCGGTGAAAACTGTGTGCGAAGCATTTGCAACCTTTTTAGCCTGAATCAAGGCCTCTTCTTCTCGGATAGCTTTGATTAGTTTGGAATAGGTCAGCCTTGTGTTCTGGTATCTAGTCTGAAACTTCAACATTATGGGATCCAGTGGGTGCACCTTTGAAAACTTGATCCAGCAACGCTTTGCTTGCACGACTCGGCTCCATGCCTCTTTTAAGAATGACCTGATGGATGATTTTATCCAGCCGCCAGACATATGTGGACAATTCTTCTCCTTCCTTTTGATAGGTGTGAGAGAACTTGTGAATAAGCTCGGCACAATCCTCCACTCCCCCGAAATTTCCTGTAAAGCTTCTAGATACTCCGCAGCAGTGCAGCCGGGCTTGTCCCTTTTCAGATTTCGAATGACCTCTGAAGCAGGACCTCTTAGGCTCTCGATCAGCCTTTGTCTCTTCACGGTGTCAGCCACTTCCCATTCTTCCACTGCCTGCACTGCCTGATCTATCCAGGTCTCAAAGTCCTCTTCTCCAGTTGGCACGGGGACCTTACCAGAATAAAACCGTAACTTGCGATATCCGTAATTTGGAGACGCAGTAGAGTTTTTCGCTAGTGTTTCCACCAGTTTCCCCATAGTGGTGAAAAATGTAGCAGGAGGGAACCCTGTAGTTGGGGTAACATCGGGAACATTCTCGTGATCACCACGTGGCGTACTTGGCTGTATCAGTTGGACTTCCACCTCACCGGTCAGCTTCACGCTCGCGCCCTGAAAACATGCTGGAATACCTTTTCTCCATTCAAGAAGAACATGCGTGTGAGAGGTACCCGGGTTTTTCTTAATGTCCAGGATTAACCCCCGATGATCTGGTACTAGCGTGGCCACGGCCTGGCGAATCTGATCTTCGGCCCAAGTGTCTGCGGGAATATCCATGACTATGCAACATGCTAACTGACTACTGTGCTCCCCACACCATTCGGCAGCAGTGTCTGGATCCATATTTAACCCTTTAGATGCGGTTTTTCCAGAGACTGAATCCCGGAAACGAGCCCCACGTGTAGCGCTCACTCCCGGAGGAGCCGCTGAAAATGAACCACGGGTCAGTCTCCCCGCACTAGGGAATAAATATACTCCAACACGCTGGACAGTTTTACAATTTAAAAGGTTTACTAAATGGTTTGCAGCTCTTAAGACACGGTATATGCAGGAAGATTTACAGTACTTTCGTAACACGATAAACGCGTAGCGGTAAAAGAAACGAAAACACGAGGGCTTCGTATTTTCGGAAAAAAACCCCGACCGAGCAGAAAATTAAAAGATACGAAATTCGAGGAAAAACCGCGTAGCGGGACACAATAAAATACACAGTTCTCGTATCACGGTGAACGCGCAGCGGGAACAAAAAGAGGAAAAATGTTCGGAATGTAACTTTAACTTTGCCCCTTTGTCCCGGTTCGGAAAAGGAAAATGAGTCCTGCACAGGTTAAGTCCCAGAACATGAGGTGATATGTATTTGTGTGTGTAGGGTACCCGGGTACTTCTCAACTGGCCAGTGAGTTTACTTTAGCGATGTCTTCGACTAGTCAGTTGGGGCCCTGTGGGTTTTAGAAGGAAACAGCAGCGTACGCTCTTATTTAAACACGGCCTTGGGGCCTCTCACCCATCCAGCGCAAGCTTGAGATTCGGCTGGCCCAGGACGCCTCTCCGCTCGATGTTGCCGGGGGATGCCGACCACCGGATCTGTTGTCTGGCCCTCTGTCTGTCAGCCGCGACTCATCCAGCTTACCGCCTGCTCCCCGCTTCGATCGACCGCGGTACTCCTCACTCCTGGGGTCTTCTCTCCTTCAGCTGCACTTGAATAGCATAGAGGGTGAGGTCTGTGTCCCGCAAGCTGAGTGAGCCAATCCTGAAGGCCCCGATCCACTCTGTCTGCGCTCCGGCCTATCTTTGGTCTCTCTCTTTACTTTGTGCATCCACTCTCCTTGACTCCCTGGCGCGCTCTCCCTGTTCTCCACGAGGTGCAGGATGTACAGCTCTCCACAAACCCACCCACTTCCTGTTTCTTCGCAAAGCATGCATGGACATGTAGTTCAAGTGTCCAGGGTCTTTAATCGTGATAGTCTCCATCTTGTGGCCAAAAATGGGTACTGCCACAGTAAACTTTAACACATCGCTACAACTGTTTTTACAAGGTATGTTTTTGTTTGATTTTTGATGGAATGATTTATTTTTATTGTTTTTTTTTCGATGTAGTATTAAGAGTCTGTTTTGGGCTATGGGAAAATATTTCTGAGAATATTATTTACACAATGTGTATATGTATATGCCCGAATGTCCCATCCAGCTCCTGGGGCGGGATATTTTTTGCAAATTGCAAGCCCAAATTATGTTTTTTCTTTTTTTTTCCGGGGTCACGTTCAATTAAAACTGCCGGAGGGTGGCAGTTTTGTTCGGTAGTATAATCCAGCCAGCCCGCACAACCCCCAATCTGTGAAAATCGCAGTAGTTATGCCGAGGGAAGAAGAATGGCGCACGGCACCTACTCTGTCTGCCACGCTGGATCCGCACGCACTACTCCTTGGAATTCCTGAGGTGGGGGCGGAGGACAACCCGCCCAGATTAGTTAAATTAAAGCCCGGCGCAAAACCGGTGGCTCTAAGACAATATTATATCCCACAGAAAGCCAAGCAGGTTACAGAGTGTCTAAAAAGAAAGCACAAATATGTAAACAGAGTGTAAAATACCTGGGATTCCAGTTAACAGGTACCAAACGTGCACTAGGGGCAGAAAGGAAAAAAAAGCAATGTGCCGCATACCCCAACTAAAGACCAGGAGACAAGTCCGTGAGTTCCTGGGAGCTGCAGGTTTCTGCCGCCTGTGGATCCCCAACTTCGCAGAAATTGCCAAGCCGCTTCATCAAGCAACCAGGAAAGAATTAGACCCCTTTCATTGGGAAGAAGAGCAAACCGCAGCGTTTCTGAAATTAAAGACTCTGCTAATGGAAGCTCCTGCACTGGGCCTGCCAGATCATAGTAAGCCTTTTCTAGCTGTTTGTATATGAATATAATCAAACAGCAACAGGAGTATTGGTCCAGACCTTTGGCTCATGGCTGAGGCCTGTGGCCTACCTCTCCAAGCAACTCGACCCTGTGGCCTGCGGCCTACCCCCATGCCTGAAAGCAGTGGCTGCCACCGCAATGCTGATAGCAGAAGCAGACAAGCTGACCCTTGGACAAGTTCTCATGTCAAGGTGCCCCATGCTGTCAAGGCTCTGCTGGATGTCAAAGGAGGTTACTGGTTTAGCAACAGCCGGATGACGAAGTACCAAGCCATGATGTGTGAAAATCCACGGGTTCATTTGGACCTCATCGCTACCTTAAACCCTGCTACTCTACTGCCTGACTGTGAAGAGGATCCAGATCATGAATGCCTCCAAGTCATGGAAGAAGTGTTCAGTAGCAGGCCAGATTTGAAAGACGTACCCCTAGACAAATACGATCTACAGCTATTCACTGATGGTAGCAGCTACATGGATGATGGGAAGAAAGTCTCCGGCTATGCAGTAGTCTCAACAGAAGAAATTATTGAAGCAAAGCCACTGCCAGGCCATACATCGGCACAACTAGCTGAAATAACAGCCTTAACCAGAGCCCTTGAAATTTCTGAAGGCAAAAGAGTAAATATCTATACAGATTCCAAATACGCCTTTATGACAGTCCATGCACATGGTGCACTCTACAAAGAAAGAGGCCTACTCACGTCTTCAGAACAACAAATTAAATATGCTGCAGAAATCACGGCCCTCCTGGAAGCAGTGTGGAAACCAAGTGCTGTCAGCATCATGCACTGTCGTGGCCATCAAAAAGGCCGTGATGAAATTCCAAAAGGTAACAGACGCGCGGACCAGGCCGCAAAAGCAGCTGCAAAACCGCCACTACCAACAGAAGCAGAAGCTCAAGCTAAAGTACTGATCTGCAAGCAAGAGCCTCAATTTTCCATGCCAAATTCCGAGTTCTACATGAATTTGAAAAAGTTTGAACCCCACGGCGAGTTCATTGAAATAATATTGAACAAATGGCAAGATGATTATGAACTGTTAGAACTCAATTATGATTATATCCAATGGCTTTTCCCAACTCGAACACAAGGCCGAAATTTTTACTTTATTCCCCTTAATCCGCAAGAGACACGTCTAATGGTTAACACCTCAGAAGTTCAGCAAAGACTGCGCAGAGTCTGCAAGATGATGCTGAAATTCTTCGGCGTAAAAATAGTGGGGGAGGAGGAAGACAAAGAAACAATTGAAGTTGAACGAGCAGAGAATTTCGCGTCACATTTTGAAAATTTGACAATCAATTCTCACAATAATCTACGAATCACACGAATACTGCACAGTCTGGGAGAATTGGGAGCAGAAGAATATCAAGTCCCACTGGTGAGGTTCTTCCTCAAGGAGATCCTTATCAAGAACAGACTGCCAAGAATGAAGAAAAGTGCAATGAATTTTTTTATACCAGCAGTAAGAGATTCACAAGACAGACAAGATTTGTTATTTTGAGAACAGGCCCATCGGGCTATCCCCAATGGCATCATTACAAATAGACTTTACAGTGCTGCCACCCTGCAAAGGATACAAATATTTACTAGTGATGGTGTGCATTTTGACAGGATGGGTAGAAGCCTTCCCAACTAGAACTGAAAAGACGACAGAAGTGGTAAAGAGTCTAATGAAAGAAATAATACCACGTTACGGACTTCCACTCGAGATAGGGTCGGACAATGGCCCTGCATTTATCCAGAACTGTTTACAACAATTTGCCCGGCTACTGGGCATCACCTGGAAGCTATAGACCGCCTACAGGCCCCAAAGTTCGGGAAAAGTTGAAAGAATGACCGTACCCTAAAGACTTTGATGTCCAAACTGTGCCAAGAGACGTCACTAGGCTGGTTGGACTTGCTGCCGATAGTCCTTTTGCACATTAGGTGCAGACCAACCCCCCAATTGAAGCTAAGTCCGTACGAACTTATGTTTGGACGGCCAACCCCTCTGATTAATGGACTAAGGGGGGACCTTCGGGCATTGGGAGAAACTAAACTAAATGATCAGGTAGTAATGCTGGGTAAATCAATGCAGAAATTAAATACTTGGGTGGGGGATAATATACTGCATTTTCTGTATCCTTCATTGTATAAATATTGTCCGGGTGACTCAGTATGGGTAAAAGAGTGGAAAAATGATCCACTAGATCCAAAATGGAAAGGTTTTTATTTTGTCCTGTTATCAACCCCTATAGCAGTAAAGGTTGCCGAGGTGGTCCCGTGGATACATCACTCCAGGGTAAAAGCAGCCGCAGCCAGTCCTGAACCAACATGGAAGGTTGTTACAAACGAGACCAACCCACTGAGGCTGAAGCTGACAAAGACCACAGCCATGAGCACCTAAATGATCCTAACCCAGATAATACAGAGGATCAACAAGTGGGTGTTTTGATGGGCACAGGTCCTGACCACCCGCCAACGGGGATACCCACAGGGTGCTTTTTAGGGCCCGGCCCCCACCCTTGATTATCCAGAAATGTTCTTTACTTTTGAAATTCCGCGGTGGGGAGGGATTGGGTTTATGTGACTGTAAAAAGAATTGCCCAAGGAATTCTGACACTCGGGGCATTTGTGGTGCTGATTTTATATTTTGCTAATTTGATTTATGGACTCTCGTGTGGAGTATGCTCTAATTGTACGGGCAATGTGGGGAAGTGGATATTTCCCATATCTGGAATGGTACGCACCCGGTGATGGAGAACCGTACCATGTGGAGACAAAAACGAGAGGCGCTATCTGGAACCAACCCAAGAGGACACTTACTTGTGCAATTCAAATATGACTATGCTAAAAAGTCTGGGCAAACTGTATGCTGGTGTGTAGTAGACTGCACCCAGAGACAATTTATATACCATTTGCCTCTGTTCCAATGAATTTGAGTATGTTTGTATCAGGGAAAAGACAGAATCAGTCAGTCCCGGGTACCCTATAATAGGACCAGTGTATCCACCAGAATGGTGTTTTCAACTAGGACCAGATAAAGAAACAAATAACGAGGGTGGGTTATGTAACTCAAGTCAGTTCAACTGGACATTATATATTTATATATTTAAAACAGGACAAAAGGCGAATTATTTATATATACGATACAGGCAACTCACTAGAGACCAAGAGGCGGTGATTGGGAATGTGACCAATGGGAGGCAGGGTGCAGTGGATATGATGAGACGGCTGAGACACCTTGCGATAGAGATATCAAAGGGAACACTATATTCATCACCATTTATAGTGACAGGAGGGTACCAGGTGTGCTGTGAAAGGGTGTGTTACACATGGGTACCACCAACAATAACGGGAATGTGTTATTTGGCTAAGCTGGTCCCAATCCAGAAACTAAGGGGAGAAGACACAAACACAGACACAGAACTACACCCTAGGTACCCACTGGTGTTTGAAAGACCGAAGAGAGAATTGTTTGCGAAGATGGATCGAATATGGACATGGTTGCCAGCATGGACTGGATGGGGAGGAGAGATGATGAGGAGATTGAATAGCTATGTCAATCTGATGGATGAGATTCTGAATAGAACCAGTATGGATATCCAGCTGCTGAATCTGGAAATGCGTGAGTTACGAAAGGTGCAAATGATATATGAAATGGCGCTTGAGCAGATCAGTGCGGCCTTGAATGGATTGTGTGAAATGACAATGCACTATGAATGTTGCACCTTCATCAGAAACACTACACACGAAGTCCCAGACTATTACCAGGTAATTCAAGATCATCAGGAGAAGGTAGCACAGTTGCAGGGCACAGCCAGAAGGATTGCTGCCGAAGGCTGGAATCCGCTCCGTGGGTTTGGAGCAATGGGAGAATGGTTTGGTTCCATCTTGAGATTCATCTCAAAGATTGGATCCATGATACTTATGATAGTGGTGATTTTGATCATAGGGATACTGATATACCGTTAGGGCTATGTTTATGGCCACTGTGCAAAACAGTACTGATATCTACACAAACACAGAAGATACCACTGATAATTCCACAGGGTATGTTCCCAGTGAAAGAAACCCCCCTTTTTCAGTAGTTTCAGAATAGTGGAGTGTAATGGCTACAAGTGCCAGGAAAAGATCCTGACACTTGAGCCAAGGGGGGAATGAAGTGGAAATAGGCTGGAAGACGGCCGCCATTGTACACAGGCGGCCATCTTGTTCAGAATATTGGTTCACTTGTATATAACTAGACAGGTTTGTAGCTGAAACTAGAATGAGGTATACGTAGAAATTTAGGAATGCGTTTAGATTAGCAGAAAAGCAATTAAAGCCTTATGAAGATCTGTGCTGTTTTCTGGCACGGAGAAGTAGATATTCCAAGGTCGTTGGGGCCCGCGAAAGACGAAGGAGTATAGAAGACCGGGCCCCAGGCCATCTGAATAAACATAGCCGATAGGGAGGGAGGCACTGCCCGGAGAAAGACAGCACAAACAAATCACAGACTGTCAAACTAACGAGAAGTGTATCAATTTATAGTTATATGTGGAATGTTTTTGTGTTCGAATTAATGATGGGAGGTATTAACCCACGTGGGGTGGAATAGAGTGTCATAGGGAGGTGGGCTAATGGGGATGTACCTAATTATGTATTGGGGCATAAAACCTCATGTCTCTGTGTAATCGGGGGCTCACTCTAAGCGATTCAATCCTGTGTGAGCACTTGTGTGACGACACAATAAACTCTTGCCTTTCCTGAAGAGACTCGTGTTTGGACAATCCTTGCTTGTGTCTGGTCCGGCGCCGTTAATGAAGTGAACCTGTCTGACTCCGGCTACAATTATACTGTAGAGGTGTCGCCCGGCAGTGTGTGGAATCATATGCTGCATTATTATACTGTAGAGGTGCTGCCCGGCAGTGTGCGGCAGGGCCGTAGGGAGGGCGAGGCGAGGGAGGCACTCGCCTCGGGTGCAGCAGCTGTGAGGGGCGCAGCCAGTGCAGAGGAACCTCGGTAGGCTGATTCACTTTTGGGCCGTTTTATAATTTAAAAGCAGTTTAAACCTTTTTTCCCATCAGCCTGACAGTGTCACACTGCTGGGGGGGGGGAGCGTCGGCCACAAGGACTGAGAAGCTGGAGGGGGGGGGGTGTATGGCCGGTTGTCTGGCACAGCCGCAGATAGAAGCAGGCAGCCTGCTCCAGCGCTAGCTCGCACGTGGCAGGCTGCCTGAAAGCTGTTGTGGCCAGTGTGTTTGTCATGTGGTGGGACGGGCCCTGCATCTCCCTTGCCCTGCTGCATATCCCTGTGACAGGCAGCATTTCATCATGCTGCCTGCACTAACAGGGATGTATACAGTATAGATTGGCAGCACACACACAGGGGTGCAGTAAACCCTGCCTGTCTGCAGGGCAGCCATCAGAAATGATGGGGCCCCTTACTAAACCTCACGATGGGGCCCCCCAGGGCCCCCCTCAACCTCTAAGAGCTTTTCTCCCCCTTCAAAAAAAAAAAGACATAACATAGCACCACAGCAATAAAACTCCCAGTAATGTGCAGTGTGTATTAGCTTATCACAGTATCCACAGCAATAAAACTCACAGTAATGAGCGGTGTGTCTGAACATATCACAGAATCCACAGCAATAAATCTCACAGAAATGGGCTGTGTATGATGGCCTTTGGGTCTGGGCCTGGGCCTGGGCCTGGGTCTGGTCCCTGGGACTGGGCCTTGGGGTCTGGTCCCTGGGGTCTAACCTGGGCCCTGGTCTCTGGGTCTGGTCCCTGGGCCTTGGGGTCTGGGTCCTAGGGGTCTGGGCCTTGGGGTCTGGGCCTTGGGGTCTGGGCCCTAGGGTCTGGGCCCTAGGGGTCTGGGCCCTAGGGTCTGGGCCCTGAGGTCTGGTCCCGGGGTCTGGTCCCTGAGGTCTGGTCCCTGGGGTCTAGCCTGGGCCCTGGTCTCTGGGTCTGGGTCCTAGGGGTCTGGGCCCTGGGTCTGGGCCCTGGGGTCCTGGGTCTGGGCCTTGGGGTCTGGGCCCTGGGTATGGGCCTTGGGTCCTGGGTTGGGCCTAGGGGTCTGGGCCCTGGGTTTGGGCCTAGGGGGTCTGGGCCCAGGGTCTGGGCCCTAGTGTCTGGGCCTAGTGTCTGGGCCTTGGGTCTGGGTCCTGGCCTTGGGGTCTGGGCCCTGGGTTTGGGCCTTGGGGTCTGGGTCCTGGCCTTGGGGTCTGGGCTTAGGGGTCTGGGCCTGGGTCTGGGCCTTGGGGTCTGGGCCCTGGGTTTGGGTCTAGGGGGTCTGGGCCCTGGGGTCCTGGGCCTTGGGGTCTGGGCCATGGGTTTGGGCCTAGGGGTCTGGACCCTGGGCCTTTGCCCTGGGTCTGGGCCATAGGGTCTGGGCCCTGGGTTTGGGCCCTGGGCATTTGCCCTGGGTCTGGGCCTTGGCCCTGGGCCTAGGGGTCTGGACCCTGGGCCCTAGGGTCTGGGCCCTGGGTCTGGGCCCTAGGGTCTGGGCCCTGGGTCTGGGCCTTGGCCTAGGGGTCTGGACCCTGGGCCCTGGGTCTGGGCCTTGGGTCTGGGCTTTGGGGTCTGGGCCTAGGGGTCTGGGCCCTAGTGTCTGGGCCTTGGCCTTGGGGTCTGGGCCCTGGGTTTGGGCTTAGGGGTCTGGGCCCTGGGTCTGGGCCCTGGGTCTGGGCCCTAGGGTCTGGGTCCTGGGCCTTGGGGTCTGGGCCATGGGTTTGGGCCTAGGGGTCTGGACCCTGGGTCTGGGCATAGGGTCTGGGCCCTGGGTTTGGGTCTTGGGGTCTGGGCCCTGGGCATTTGCCCTGGGTCTGGGCCTTGGCCCTGGGCCTAGGGGTCTGGACCCTGGCCCTAGGGTCTGGGCCCTGGGTCTGGGCCTTGGGTCTGGGCCTTGGGTCTGGGCCTAGGGGTCTGGACCCTGGCCCTAGGGTCTGGGCCTTGGGGTCTGGGCCTAGGGGTCTGGGCCTAGGGGTCTGGGCCTAAGGGTCTGGGCCCTGGGCCCTAGGGTCTGGGCCTTGGGTCTGGGCCATGGGTTTGGGCCATAGGGTCTGGGCCCTGGGTTTGGGTCTTGGGGTCTGGCCTAGGGGTCTGGACCCTGGGCCCTAGGGTCTGGGCCCTGGGCCTTGGGGTCTGGGCCTAGGGGTCTGGGCCCTAGGGTCTGGGCCCTAGGGTCTGGGCCCTAGGGTCTAGGCCTTGGGGTCTGGGCCATGGGTTTGGGCCATAGGGTCTGGGCCCTGGGTTTGGGTCTTGGGGTCTGGGCCCTGGGCGAGGGGTCTGGACCCTGGGCCCTAGGGTCTGGGCTTGGGGTCTGGGCCTTGGGGTCTGGGCCTAGGGGTCTGGGCCTAGGGGTCTGGGCCTGGGCCCTAGGGTCTGGGCCATGGGTTTGGGCCTAGGGGTCTGGGCCTAAGGGTCTGGGCCCTGGGCCCTAGGGTCTGGGCCTTGGGTCTGGGCCATGGGTTTGGGCCATAGGGTCTGGGCCCTGGGTTTGGGTCTTGGGGTCTGGGCCTAGGGGTCTGGACCCTGGGCCCTAGGGTCTGGGCCTTGGGGTCTGGGCCTTGGGGTCTGGCCTAAGGGTCTGGGCCCTGGGCCCTAGGGTCTGGGCCATGGGTTTGGGCCTAGGGGTCTGGGCCATAGGGTCTGGGGTCTGGGCCCTGGGCCTAGAGGTCTGGGTCTGGGCCCTGGGTCTGAGCCTAGAGGTCTGGGCCTAGGGGTCTGGGCCTAGAGGTCTGGGCCTAGGGGTCTGGGCCCAGGGGTCTGGGCCCTGGGTCTGAGCCTAGAGGTTTGGGCCTAGGGGTCTGGGCCTTGGGGTCTGGGTCCTGGGCCTTGGGGTCTGGGCTCTGGGTCTTAGGGTCTGGGCCCTGGCTCACCACTCGCTGTCTTCTATCTTCTTTTCTTCTGCTCTTCTTTTCTTCACCTTTTCTTCAATCTTCTTCTCTTCTTTTCTTCTGATCTTCTTCCTGGTCCCTCCAGCTCCGGCGCGCAGCTTCACTGAGTGGAGGGCGGGGCCAAAGCAACGTGCTTGGGAGGCCCCTCACACGCTGCTTGCCCCGCCCAGCCAGGAAGTGAAGCTGCCAGGAGTAGTGATGGGAAGTTCGGATCATTTTTTGAATCGGATCGATTCGGATCGTTCATAAAAATGATCCGGATCATGATCCGAATCACCGGATCACTAAGTTAAACAGGGAGGGAGGGGGGGGGACACAGAACCTAATAGGCTCACAGTGTTTGTCGCTACTTATATATAACTGGGTAATGGCGAATATTTGTAGCTGCTCACCTTTATTAGGTGCACCCTTCACCCCTAGTATTAGAACAGTCAGAAAACACACACCCATACAGAGCAGTGTCTACAGGGAGCGCTTAAAAGTGTATACATGCAGGTATTAATATCCAATGTATCCAATGTATACCGGTGTAGACTTAACTTCTATAAACCATCAGGAAGAATTGACTGTAGATTCTCAAACCCAGATATCCTATATTGGATCTGTGTTTAGAATCTACACTCAATGCTTCCTGTTGGTTTATAGAAGTTAAGTCTACACCGGGATACATTGTATATTAATACCTGCATGTATATATACTTTTAAGCGCTCCCTGTAGACACTGTTCTGTGTGTTTTCTGACTGGATTCCAGCTGCAGGATGTGCTGCTCTGAGCAGCTTCAACAAGACCCCAGAAACCACCACCAGCAGTAACTGAAAATGCTTTTATTCTCATTGAGGACCCCTAGCAGGTTTGCTCTTAACGCCTCCTCCCTGTAATCGAGGTGGCTAACGCATTGCCTGCTGGAAAAAGTTCATATTTCCACAGGTGTGCGCGGTGTCGCCTTCTCGCCTGGTCCGAAGTATCGTGTAGGCGCTACGCGTTAGTTTCCCAATCTTGTGCTGCGGCAGCCAGCTCGGTGAGCTCAGCATGGACACTGGACAGATCCATTTCTTTGCAGGCAGCGCGGTGGGCAGCCCCTTTCCACCAGGCACCGGAAGTGGAGGTTGCAGTTCCGGATCGTTCAGCTTGGTGATTCGAATCACTCCGTTCAGTGAAAAGATCCGGATCAAAAGAACGATTCGTTCATGATCCGGCCATCACTAGCCAGGAGCCGGAGGAGACACAGTGGCTCAGTCTCCTCCGGCTCCTGCAGCAGCAGCAGGGACACAGCTCCGGATTCGGACTCATCGAGTCCGATACCGGAGCTGTTAAAGGGCGACGCCGCTGCCGTCGGGGGCCCGGGATCCTCCCCCCGGGACCCGGCGGCCCGGGCCCCCACCGGGCCCGGGCCCCTTACGGCAGTATTGGGCGTAATGCCCTGATGGCGGCCCTGCCTGTCTGTCATGTGATCAGAGGACCCGACTGATACCGGGATACAGCCTGTCAGCCAGCAGCAGGAGAGCTGGAAGCATGAGGCAGGTGAGTATGGGGGGAGGGGAGAGGTCTCTCCACCTATGTCTGTCCTTCTGTGTGTCCCTTTTATCTGTGTTTCTCCCTGTTTGTGTCTGTCTTTCTGAGTATCTTCATCTGTCTGTTTTAATATCTGTCCTTACAATTAAGCTAATTCTCTATTTCCCCTTATTAATCTTCTCATTCTCCCTTTAAATGTTTCTCTTTCCCCTTCTCCTTTGTCATTTCTTCTCTGGCACTCTGTCACTTTCACTCTACTTTCTAACCCTAATCTGTGCCCCCTAATAGCATCTAACCCTAATCTGTGCCCCTAATAGCATCTAACCCTAATCTGTGCCCCCTAATAGCATCTAACCCTAATCTGTGCCCCCTAATAGCATCTAACCCTAATCTGTGCCCCCTAATAGCATCTAACCCTAATCTGTACCCCTAATAGCATCTAACCCTAATCTGTGCCCCTAATAGCATCTAACCCTAATCTGTGCCCCCTAATAGCATCTAACCCTAATCTGTGCCCCCTAATAGCATCTAACCCTAATCTGTACCCCTAATAGCATCTAACCCTAATCTGTGCCCCCTAATAGCATCTAACCCTAATCTGTGCCCCCTAATAGCATCTAACCCTAATCTGTGCCCCTAATAGCATCTAACCCTAATCTGTGCCCCCTAATAGCATCTAACCCTAATCTGTGCCCCTAATAGCATCTAACCCTAATCTGTGCCCCTAATAGCATCTAACCCTAATCTGTGCCCCTAATAGCATCTAACCCTAATCTGTGCTCCCTAATAGCATCTAACCCTAATCTGTGCCCCCTAATAGCATCTAACCCTAATCTGTGCCCCCTAATAGCATCTAACCCTAATCTGTGCCCCCTAATAGCATCTAACCCTAATCTGTGCCCCCTAATAGCATCTAACCCTAATCTGTGCCCCCTAATAGCATCTAACCCTAATCTGTGCCCCCTAATAGCATCTAACCCTAATCTGTACCCCTAATAGCATCTAACCCTAATCTGTGCCCCCTAATAGCATCTAACCCTAATCTGTGCCCCCTAATAGCATCTAACCTAATCTGTGCCCCCTAATAGCATCTAACCCTAATCTGTGCCCCTAATAGCATCTAACCCTAATCTGTGCCCCCTAATAGCATCTAACCCTAATCTGTGCCCCCTAATAGCATCTAACCCTAATCTGTTCCCTTAATAGCATCTAACCCTAATCTGTGCCCCCTAATAGCATCTAGCCCTAATCTGTGCCCCCTAATAGCATCTAACCCTAATCTGTGCCCCTAATAGCTTCTAACCCTAATCTGTGCCCCCTAATAGCATCTAACCCTAATCTGTGCCCCCTAATAGCATCTAACCCTAATCTGTGCCCCCTAATAGCATCTAACCCTAATCTGTGCCCCCTAATAGCATCTAACCCTAATCTGTGCCCCCTAATAGCATCTAACCCTAATCTGTTCCCTTAATAGCATCTAACCCTAATCTGTGCCCCCTAATAGCATCTAACCCTAATCTGTGCCCCCTAATAGCATCTAACCCTAATATGTGCCCCCTAATAGCATCTAACCCTAATCTGTGCCCCCTAATAGCATCTAACCCTAATCTGTGCCCCCTAATAGCATCTAACCCTAATCTGTACCCCAATAGCATCTAACCCTAATCTGTGCCCCCTAATAGCATCTAACCCTAATCTGTGCCCCTAATAGCTTCTAACCCTAATCTGTACCCCTAATCAATGCCCCTAATAGCTTCTAACCCTAATATGTACCCCTAATCTGTGCCCCTAACAGCTTTTACCCCTAATATGTACCCCCAATCTGTTCCACTAATAGCTTCTAACCCTAGTTTCTAAAATCAGTTTATACCTGTATTTGGTACCCCTAGTTTCTAACCCTAATTTCTAAAAGCACATTACTGTGAGTTTTATGGCTGTGGAGCTCTGTGATACAGTAATGTGCAGTGTGTATGAGCGTATCACAGATGTGTACAGCAGCAAACGCTCATACACTCCGCACATTATTGTGAATTTTGTTGCTGTGCAGCACTCTTATACAGTAATATTCGGTTTGTATGAGTGTATCACAGTGCTGCACAGTAGCAAAATTCACAATAATGTGCGGTGTGTATGAGCGTATCACAGCTGCACAGCAACAAAACTCTCAGCAATGTGTGGTGTCTAGGACCGTATCGCAGATCTGCACGGCAGCAAACGTTCATACGCACTGCACATTATTGTGAGTTTTGTTGCTGTGCAGTACTGTAATATACTCATACACACCGAACATTACTGTATCACAGTGCTGCACAGCAACAAAACTCACAATAATGTGCAGGGCGTATGAGCGTTTGCTGTCGTGCAGATCTGCGATACGGTCATAGACACCACACATTGCTATGAGTTTTGTTGCTGTGCAGCTGTGATACGCTCATACACACCGCACATTATTATGAATTTTGTTGCTGTGCAGCACTGTGATACAGTAATGTTCGGTGTGTATGAGTGTATCACAGTGCTGCAGACTATAATGTGGAAACGGGATCCCCCGTGCATGCGCCCCATAAGCATGACATTTGTGATATCTGATTGGCTGAGAATGCTAATCACAGTTTGGATAATTATTTGGCACTTTGTTATAAATTTTACAGATCTTCAGTTCCAGTTCGTTCTTCTGACAGTGTGCAATTGCTTTGCTGCCCTGCTGACGGTGAGTTTGAACTGGAACTGAAGATCTGTAAAATTCAAAGCAAAGTGGCAAGTTATTATACAATCTGGGGTTAGCATTCGCAGCCAACCAGATATCACAGATGTCATGTTTATAGGGCGCATGCGTAGAGGATCCCATTTCTATATATATTTTAACCTCGGTAAAAAATATTGTGTGTGTGGGGGCGCAATTTTCTGTTCTTGCCTCGGGTGCAAAAGGAGCTAGCTACAGCTCTGGTGTGCGGAATCATATGCTGCATTATTATACTGTAGAGGTGCTGCCCGGCAGTGTGTGGAATCATATGCTGCATTATTATACTGTAGAGGTGCTGCCCGGCAGTGTGCGGAATCATATGCTGCATTATTATTCTGTAGAGGTGCTGCCCGGCAGTGTGTGGAATCATATGCTGCATTATTATACTGTAGAGGTGCTGCCCGGCAGTGTGTGGAATCATATTGCTGCATTATTATACTGTGGAGGTGCTGCCCGGCAGTGTGCGGAATCATATGCTGCATTATTATACTGTAGAGGTGCTGCCCGGCAGTGTGCGGAATCATATGCTGCATTATTATTCTGTAGAGGTGCTGCCCGGCAGTGTGTGGAATCATATGCTGCATTATTATTCTGTAGAGGTGCTGCCCGGCAGTGTGAGGAATCATATGCTGCATTATTATTCTGTAGAGGTGCTGCCCGGCAGTGTGCGGAATCATATGCTGCATTATTATTCTGTAGAGGTGCTGCCCGGCAGTCTGTGGAATCATATGCTGCATTATTATTCTGTAGAGGTGCTGCCCGGCAGTGTGTGGAATCATATGCTGCGTCATTATACTGTAGAGGTGCTGCCCGGCAGTGTGTGGAATCATATGCTGCATTATTATACTGTAGAGGTGCTGCCCGGCAGTGTGAGGAATCATATGCTGCATTATTATACTGTAGAGGTGCTGCCCGGCAGTGTGCGGAATCATATGCTGCATTATTATTCTGTAGAGGTGCTGCCTGGCAGTGTGCGGAATCATATGCTGCATTAATTATACTGTAGAAAACCATTTCGGATGCTGTGTATTTAAGTGCCGATCCGATTCAGAACATCGGACGAATCCGAAGCACCGAATCAGCCCGAATCGTGAAAAAACGAATCGGGCCGAATCGAAACCCTCATCCCTATTAAATATTATGCTGTGTCACGGATTTTGTACTTGAGTCAAATTAAACAGTGAAATTAAATTAATTTGTTTCATAAAGTCCTTTGCTGACTATTACTTGTATTCTAAATTAAGATCAATTTGATAGTTGATATCAAATTCGATAGTGTGGGAAATGTTGTATCCCATAGGCTTCAATGTTAAAAATATTCCAGTTTTAATTCAATATCTAAAACCGTTGCTTATAATATTCTGCAGCAAAAAGAATCTTTATTTTATTTTTATTTTTTAGATTTTTTAGGATCTTTTAAGCATTTTTTTTTTAATTAAAAAAAATAAAAAATTTATCAATTCGAAATTTGACCCGAAATTTCGAATCGATCCGAAATTTCGTGTGGTCGAGGATTCGATATGCCCTCGGAAGCACGAAAATTTCGTAGGAAAAACGAATGTGTACGAAACGAATTGCACATCCCTATTACCTAATTGTTTTCTTGACCTATCATTCTATTTAGCTGAGGAGCTTTACTTTGTTATTGCACATGTCTTAGCCACTAGATATATATACATATATATTTTGTTTTCTATTCGCTACTATTACAGTGACAAACCTGTGCAAAGAGTAACATCAGTCAACTCACTCTGGAATTGTGGATTAAAGCCACCTATTGCTGGACTACTAATCTATTTCAGTACAGGTGATATTTGGTTTTAGTTCTGGTTTGCGTTGTGTTTTATATTTGCAAGTTTGTGTTTCTAGTATATTGTCAATGCATCTCAAATATAATCTACATTAAAAAATGTAAATTCGTACGGGCTGGATAGAGTAGAGGTAGCATCACTGCTCTATAACCTTGGAGACCCAGGTTCAAATCTCGACCAGAGCACCTCTCCTGTAAGTGTCCTTTTGCAAGACACCTAACGGTACATCCTTGCCTACCGCACAATATCGACTGGAGTCCAGTGGTAACGCCTCTACCCTTCGACCATGGAGAAGCAAGTCAAATCCCATTCAGCACATCTTTCCAAAACAACTGTGGAGAAGCAAGCCTTGACTTTAGAAGAAGCGGGTTCAACCTAGCCAGGTCGCAGATCTACAATCACGAAAAGACGATCCGATCCCACTCAGAAGACGTCACCAGTGAGTGCCCTTGGGCAAGACACCTAACGATATGGAAGCGCCTTCCTCACAAAATACTTGTACATCTTATAGATTGTAAGTTCCCTTGGGAACAGGGTCCCACTGAATCAGGTCATCCATGTGTGGTACTCCAATGTATCAACTCCTTGTACAGTGATCTTGTAAAGCGTTGCAGAATATGTGGCGCTATATAAAGGATGATGATGATGATGATAATAAAGTCGTTTCTTTTCTCTCTCTTTTCCTGTGGACTGTTTTCTCTGTGGATCGTTGTATATCATATACGTATCTCTTTGCATTGATTGGATAATTTTACCCTGTCATTTGTTGGAAAATGCTAATAAAATCTTTATTGCAAAAAAAATAAAAAAATAAGTGTAAACCCATTGAATTCCAAAATGTTTTCAGGATGTGGAAAAAACAATAACACAATCCAATACAAAAAAACTTTATTATCATGAAAAAATATAGTACTTGGAACAACAACAAAAAACTTGTACAACACACAGAGTGGAAAGATAAAAAAAATGTGGTAAATGACATTATAAAATGTATTTGATGTTTCCTTCCGACAATATTTCTGTTAACAGCGTCCCTTCTAACACTTTTTTGAAGTCCCGGGAAACTTTGCCAAAGTATTAGGTTTAACCCCATAAGGACCAGTGACTTAGCAGGTTCATCCTAAGAAAATGGTCGATTAATGACCAAGGATGTACCTGGCATGTCATGTGTTTAACACCTCCTCCCTCCCTGTACCTACCTCTCTAACTGGGGTCCTGTGGTGGTCTCCCTTCCACTGCTCATTGTTTAAGAACACTTTTCAATGCTGACACGCAGTGGCACCTTATAATCAGTGGTACCCAGGGCAGACCGCCCCCTTAAAGTACGCCACTGGCTTTAAGGATTTAAGAAAGAATATTATGTGTCCAATCAAGGTGTTCCAGCAAGAGCTAAGGGGTGATCAAAAGAAGTGGTTCTCAAACCTGTCCTCAGGACCCCTTAACAGGCCGGGTTTTCCAGATACCTGAAGCACAGCACAGGTGATATGATTTGCTGCTCAGTGATTGCAGGAATCATGTCTGCATTTCCCCAAGGTGATCGGCAAAATCTGACCTGGTTGAGGGTCCCAAGGACAGGTTTGAAAGACGCCGATGTAACGTACTAACATAAGAATAAGAAGGACATTCAGAGGGGAAGCGGAAATGAAATTCAAACATGCGTGGTAAGAGGAGGGTGAAGGCACAAGACGCATGCGCAATGATGTAGGAGAGTGGAGGATACGTAGGACATTGCGCGCATGTGTGGGAAATGTATGCGCAAGAAGAACACGGAAGTAACAGCAGATCTGAATTTGACATGGATTTATGGGTCTATAAACAGCGTAGAGATACAGAAACTGTTAGAACCGACTGAGAAAGCCAGATAATCTGCCGGTGAAACGCGTCTTGGCGTCCAGTAAGATAGTTTTTATTTATGTTTTAATGTATGATGATTTTATTAAATGGTATAATTTGAATTGGAGATCCGCTGACTTCTTCTAACTTCAAGGATTGGAGGTACAAGAGAGAGGTGTGATCCTGATAAACACACTGCAAGTGCTGATACAGGAGAGCCACGCAGGTCTATTCACTAAAAGGTGACACTCAGGAGAATTGGCAGGAGAAGTGAAAAATCTAGACCAAATAGCCGATTTGAAAAGTAAGTTAAATGGGAGAATTTTTCTGGTTTGGCTATTTTGACTTAGGAGAATTGGCAGCAGAAGTGAAAATTCTGAGTTTTGCCATTAGTGAATAGACCTGCTGGTCTTTAGGCTCTCAACCACATGAGTACATAAGTTATATGTGTTGGTGCCGGAGGTTTTCTACACTATATCAGCATTTTTATTCTGCATGTAATATACGACATTGAGGAGGTGTCAGGGTTCAAGTCCAGTGTGCAGTGAGAGTGGAGAGGGGCAAATAAATAGGGGTATCACAAATAAAATGTTTATTAAACGAGGAACAAGAGTAAACCAAAAGCACCACTGAACATTAGGGAAGTATAGTAGGTGGATGGGTGGTACAGGAATGGGGCAGGTCAGAACACACCAGGGAGACTGGACAGGAAAGGGGCTGAAGAATAGAGAAGTGGACAGGAACCGGGCTGGAGAGAAGATACACAGAATACTGAACTAAACGCAAAAGGGCAGGACAGGAAGAGGGCTGACTATTAACAGAAATCGGAGGACGGAACTAAAGAAACTAAGGGGACTTACTGAAAACCAGATATACAGGACAAGGAGGGGGCCTGAGGAACTGGAGACACAGTGGGCAGAAGTCCAGGCACAAAATGGGCAATAGGGCGAACAAGGCAGGGTCTCCAAAAAGGGTCTATCCGAGTGTTCAAAGTCCAAAGCAAGGGACGAAGCAGGCGGCTGGCCTGGAGAAGAAGAATGGACAAAGTCTGTGGCAGAGGTCAGATAACACTTGGAGTCAATGAGGGTAGGCTGAAGGAATCAAGGGTATATCCAGATAGGGTAACAAGGAATCACAGTGGGAGCCAGGAGCACAATGGAGTGTAGTAGTGGTTCTCCAGACAGGGTCCAAGGTGCACAGCAGACTGGTCAGGTAATACTGAAAGACTTCAATGCAGAAGCATTCTCAGGAGGGTGGAGTACACCTATAAAGGAAGTACAGGCCCAGCTCCTGCCCGAGTTGGGATAGAACAATGGAAACCTGGCGTGGACACAGGATAAGACAGTAGTAAACTCCGGTCTGGAACCATATAGAGACCATCACATGGAATGGAGTTGCCGGAGTCTCATTGTGGAGCAGCACCAGGTTAGGCCTTTTTGCCGTACCAGCAGCGAGGGCCGTGACAGCCTCAGGAGGCTGAGAGTGAGAAAAATTACTAATCTGGAACAGAGAAAGAGGAAGGACAACCACGTACCACCACAGAGCTATTCCCTTATGTTAAAAGGAGCTCTGGAAAGAGTATGTTTTCAACGGACTCTATTTAAAGGACTTTGCAAATTGGGCTTCATTTATATGTTACATGATGAGAAATGGTAATGTCTTTTAGGGTGTAGGATTTTAAGAAAAAGCTATGATGTGGAAAATAATATAAGTATTATAAAATCTGTCTTTCGTTCCTTTTTGCTATTGCCACAAGGGTGAGTAAAGGAACAAACCGTTGCATGGTATTAGTGCACTGAGCTGGATATAGAATAACATGGCTGTTGCGTTCCAAGTTATTGTGACATTTTCTATGGTTTTGTAAGTGTTATGTACCACTTTTTGGTGTGAGCTGCAAAATAAATATTCACAAATTAATCTCCACTAACAAATTTGAGCGCCACATTTACTCCCTATTTCTGCTTTTTAGATTACTTGTGCAGTACAAATAAAACCACATTATAAAACACATTATACTAGACTATTCCTCCCTTACCCTCCCTCCTATTCTCCTCCTTTGAAGTCCATGCCATCTGCCCACACCACTACGTGTTGCTGTAATCTACCGCCCCCCTGGTTCTCCTGGACCATTTTTGGAATATTTCTCAGCTTGGCTCCCTCACTTTCTCTCATCCGACATTCCATCTCTCTCATCCTTGGAGACTAAGATTCCCATTGACTCTCCTTCCAACCCCCTCACCTCTAAATTGCTTTCGGTCACCTCCTCCTTGGGCCTTACACAGTGGTCAAACTCTCCTACCCACCAAGGTGATAACACCCTGGACCTTATTTTGTCCAGCATCTGTACGATTTCCAACACAACACTCCCCCTTTCCGATCCAAACCTCCTCTCCTCGGATCTTCTCTTGCTGCCAACCCAGACTCCTGCTTCTACTCCCACTTCCCTTCTTCCCCAAAAGGCACCTTGGTACCCTGAATACTAAGCTACTCTCCATCGCTATCCACCCTCTTCTCCTTCCAATCTCAACATTCAGCTGCACCGACAAAGCCACTGACATCTACAACTGTATGTATTCGCTTATGTACAATAAGAGTAGCAAGTGTACGAAAACATTTCCCACAATCAGGACATGTAAACGGCTTCTCTCCTGTATGAGTTCTCTCATGCTTAGTAAGCTCATCATGTGCCCTAAAACATTTCTTGCATTCAGAACATGAAAACGGTTTCTCTCTTGTATGTATTCTCTTATGTACATTAAGATTGCTCTTTGTTCTAAAACATTTCCCACAATCAGAACATGCATATGGCTTTTCTCCTGTATGAATTCTCTTATGTACATTAAGAGCGCCCTTTGTTCTAACATATTTCCCACAATCAGAACATGCATACAACTTCTCTCCTGTATCCTTTCTCCTAAAACATTTCTCACATTCAGAACAAGCAAGCGGCCGCTCTCCTGTATAAATGAGTTGATGTGCAATAGACTCACCCTTGTTTCTAAACCATTTTTCACATTCAGAACTCACAATAATTCCTGTATGAATGAGTTTATGTTGAGAGAGAGAAGGCTTTGTTGTAAAATGTTTCCCACATTCAGAACATGCAAAGGACTTCTCCCCTGTATGAATTCTCACATGTTTAGCAAGAGTTCCCTGTGATCCAAAACATTTATCACATTCAGAACATGCAAACGGCTTCTCTCCTGTATGAATTCTCACATGTTTAGTAAGCATATACTTTCTTCCAAAACATTTCTCACATTCGGAACATGCAAACGGCTTCTCTCCTGTATGGATTCTCTCATGTATAATAAGATCATGCTTTGTTCTAAAACATTTCTCACAATCCAAACAAGCAAATGGTTTCTCTCCGGTATGAATTCTCTCATGGTCAGTAAGCATATGCTTTCTTCCAAAACATTTCTCACATTCAGAACATGCAAACGGCTTCTCTCCTGTATGAATTCTCTCATGTACAGTAAGATCACACTTTCTTCGAAAACATTTTTCACATTCAGAACATGCATATGGCTTCTCTCCTGTATGAATTTTATTATGTTCGGTAAGCTTACCCGTTGTTCTAAAACATTTCTCACATTCAGAACATGCATATGGCTTCTCTCCTGTATGAATTGTCTTATGTATAGTAAGCTCACGCTTTGTCCTAAAACATTTCTCACATTCAGAACATGCATATGGCTTCTCTCCTGTATGAATTGTCTTATGTATAGTAAGCTCACGCTTTGTCCTAAAACATTTCTCACATTCAGAACAAGCAAACGGCTTCTCTGCTGCATCGATTCCATGTGATTCAATGGATGAATGTATTCGCTTATGTAAAATAAGATTAGAAAGTGTTCGAAAACATTTCCCACAATCAGTACATGTAAACGGCTTCTCTCCTGTATGAATTCTCTCATGCTTAGTAAGATCTCCATGTGCCCTAAAACATTTCTTGCATTCAGAACATGAAAACGGTTTTTCTCCTGTATGAATTCTCTTATGTACATTAAGATCGCTCTTTGTTCTAAAACATTTCCCACAATCAGAACATGCATATGGCTTCTCTCCTGTATGAATCCTCTCATGTACAGTAAGAGAAAACTTTCTTCTAAAACATTTCTCACATTCAGAACACCAATACGGCTTCTCTCCTGTATGAATTCGCTTATGTTCAGTAAGCCTACCCATTGTTCTAAAACATTTCTCACATTCAGAACACCAATATGGCTTCTCTCCTGTATGAATTCGCTTATGTTCAGTAAGCCTACCCATTGTTCTAAAACATTTCCCACATTCAGAACATGCAAACCTCTTCTCTCCTACGCAAACTCTCCTTTGGGTACCAAGACTTGCATTCATGCTTAAACATTTCTCACTTTCAGGGTACATCAATGTTTTGGTTTCAACATGAGCTGTGTGAGATTGTGGAAGTTCTGATTCGTGAGAGAGAGAATCTATGTACTCAATTTTTTGAACGGTCCAAGGTGAAAATTCAGAATACTCTGGTTCTTTTAGATTTTCTTGGAAATCCAGAGGTTCAGCTTTGATGTTTATTTCCTCTTGCTTTACTGACAGAGGCTTCATGAGGTTTTCTTGAGCGTAAGATACTTTTTCTTCATAAATTACTCCTGCAGACATTCTCAGACTCTCGCTGTACTCCTAAAAAAAATATAAAAATTGATATTACAACCCATCACAAAACCATTGCAACAAAATACACCTATAAGAAAAGTATACAAGGGTATCAAATATTTACACCGGACTAAAAAAACCTGTTGTTTACAACTTTGGCTAGGGTCAGACTAGCGCACTTTTTTTTTTTTTTTTTTTTTTTTAAATTCAAAATTTTTTATTTTGGAAAAAGTCAGCTTAACAATCATGCTAGAAAGCGCCACGCAGGGCCAAGAATTGTCTTCATAAAGAACACATCAGTGTAAAGCATATAAAGAAGTCTTCTATTGACATACATAAAACAGCAATAAACATCCCCTAATAGGGGGGTCTCATCTGCGCATAAGCGAGTCTGCAAACATAACGCTTGTAAGAGAAATAAAAAAAACGAATGAGGGGGAGATAACATAAAAATAAAGTGTAACTCAGGGGAAGGGGGAACTGCGTTAAGACTGCTCGAAAATAAAAATATAACCAGAAAGCCTCATCTATGTCCCCATCCGGGGAATGTCATCAGGAGAAACGAGAAAAAATAAAGCTTTAAGCGTCTCTGAATTAAATGGGGGGGGGGAGAGAACAACTCAGAAAAAGTGTCTAATAGAAATGTCCTCAATAAGGGTCTCAGAAAAACATCCAGAACATAAGCGGGGGGTCATCAGTCAGTATAGAGATCAAACGGGGGAGTCCGCAGGTATACTCTTCAGAATAAGATAGGTCAAAAACATCCCCGATTGGGGGGTCTCATCGAAAAAAAAAAAGGTCAACAGTCCAGCAAAAAACGATGTCTCAGAATATCAGGAGTAAGCACACAAAGATCCAGGTCACCACAGGAAACAGGCAGTCAGGGAAGAAGGAAAAAGCAGACTCAGCCAGTGTCTCGGAACGGCAGCGAGCAACCCGCAGGCAGAGCGACCCAAGGCAGGCCAGGCCAGCGGGGGAGGCACAAGTCTAGGCGATAATCCGTTTCAGGCGGTGTCGGAGCGGGGAACGGCAGGTGGAGACCAAGCGTCGCCATCCTCTCAGCCATGAGGGGGATCTTCACGTTTACCAGGCTCCGATCGGTTTCAGCGGGCGCCCCCAGCGCACCCACCGACTCCGCCCGGACCAACTCCCCACGGCAGAGAGGTACCTCCAAATCGCGCCACGTGGACTGTCTGTCCCGCGGCACCTCAGACAGCTGCAGCACGCCATCCGCCACTCCAGCCCCATCTCGTTGAGACATGGCAGCCCTCTCCATCCCCAGCCCCCACAGCCGGAGGGATCCTTCTGAGGCAAGCTGTCTCCAGGATCACTGTTGCACGGCGTCTTAGCATCTCGGCCCGTCCGCAGCACGGCCATGATGCGGCGCATGTCGCCTCGCGTCACCGGCTGATCATCGTCCCCCAGCAGCAGCAGCAGGGCATCCAGCAAGGCCGGGAAACGGGGGCCCTCCGTCTCCACAGCCCTCAACATAGCACTCAGCAGGGTCAGGGCACCCAAAACAGCCGCGCAGGGGAGCGACGAAAGTCAGTAAGTAGGCCTCAAAATGGCCGCCGGGGCCAAACTCCGATCAAGAACGGCAGGGAGCAGGCGAGTCTCTAGACCAGAGGGGGGGAGAAACGGACTCCGGTCTGCACATTCCGATGGCCAGCCGCTAAGGAGCCACAGGAAAGGTTTCTCAGCGGCAAAAAAAACATCAAAAGTCCCCAGAACCAAGTCTTCATCACGGAGCTCTAGTAGTATGCGACTGCTCCCTCCAGCGGCCGGCCACGCCCCCCCAGACTAGCGCACTTTAAACGTGCGTTCTGGCGCACTTAATTACGGCCGCACTAGCAGCAAATGACGGGCAATGACGGCCAATATACGAAGTACGGTCGCACGAAAGTCCGGCCGTGCAACGCAAGTGGCAAACGAACGCATTTTGTCGAGAACGTGAAACCACTAGTACGGTCGTACAGAGTGCGCTACGTCCGCTAGCGGCGTGTTTGCGTGATTTGGAGATGTCAGACACTGCTAATGTCCGGCCAACATAACGTCCAGATGAAAAAGTGTTTTATTGATGATCCGTACAAAATCACGAACGCAAATGCGCATCGTATGACCGCTATCGTGTACTCCGTGAAAAGATGCGTCCATTCGTTCGAACGCACTTTTTCACAGACAACACGAAAATGCGTTCGTCTGACCCTAGCCTTTGACAACACAGGTCATTTAGAGGTGAGAATCTTTGCACTTAGATAATGAATTAAAAACTAATGCCTAATAAACCGTTGCCTATAATATTCTGCAGTAAAGAGTCCTTTTATTTCTAGATTTTTTAAGCATTTTTTTTATACTTTTTTCAAAAAAAAATTTGCGAACTCGAACCAAACACGCCAAAAAAGTTTGAAGTTCGCGAACTTGCGATCGGCCAAAGTTCGAATCGAACTCCGAACTGATCGAACCGAACAGCTCATCCCTAATTGGAACCAGCAAACCATTGGAGCCAGAAAAGAGCTCCACAAATCGCTACAAGACATGATGTCACGTGGGGAGTCCTTTAACCCTTTCACTGCTGAGGACGTGTGGGGAACGTCTTCATTGACTCATAAGGAAAGATGGGAGATATCGGGGTTTAAAGAAACCCCCTGACTGTTGGCAGCTAGCAGGGTCATGTTTGGCATCATTAGAAAGGGTAGAAAAAAAACAAAAACAGTCCGCACACATATGTCTGCCCGCAACGTTACTGCGCGAGTATTTTTCTGCATTTTTGCTCGTCCATTTTACGCACTTTATTTTTTGACGCATCAAAAAATGCACTCTGATCGTAATACCACGTTAAATTTCGCGCAATAACATTTTTTTTTTCGTGCGCAAACAAAATTGCGCAGAGAATGTAATATAGCCCTATGAGTTTATCAGTTACACTGTAGCACTGGGACATCTTTTGTATTTCTAGATAGGATTCATTCTACAGTTTGACTTTATTTTTATGTATAGACGGAGACTGTGGCTTCGGGAGATAAGCGTCACTCCGCCAAGCGGTGGCTGGTCAGGACCAATATGTCATTTCCAGTTTTGTGCCATGGATGGATGCCGGCGGGAAAGCAATGGGTACCTCATTTTGGATGTACCTAATTGATTAATAAGTGTATTTAATGGCAGACTGCAGAGGAATCCATAGCTCTGGATGAAGTCTTTTGGACGAAATGTGCCGAGTGTTAAAAGACTTATTATTGAATGAGACTATGTGCTGATTTTCGGCTTGGTCTGTGTCACTCCGCTAGCCCACTATACCATTCTGCTCGAGATTGGAAATTCCTGCTCCGATTTTGGAACATCATTTATCCCGCTTGGCTTCTTCAAAGGTTTCCTGGAGGTCAGGGAATTTTTGCATGAAGCTACATTATGCACAGTGTGGGACTTCCTTCAAAAGGTGACGGTGACTTCTGGAGTCTGCTAATTAATGCCATTTCACACATACAGCAATATTATACATTATGTTGTTCTACTTGTAAGTGAATGCTATATTAATCCCCCCACATCCACCCATGTACATTCTGCCTCAGAGTGGCTGTCCTTCAACCTACGCAGTGGCACAGTGTTTGAGGTGTAGCAGGCAGGGTGACAGTACCTGGAAGTGACATGGTGACTGGGTGCTGCAGTAGTAGTGGTGTGGGAGAGACATTAACTTTGTGGCGTAGTAAAGGCGGTGACTGGGTAGTGTAGTACACACGCACACAGCTGCCTGGTCGTCCTGCTCCGATAGAGTCCAGGCGGGGTGAGGTGAGGGGGGGCCCCATGCTCCTTCCTGAACCCCGCCTGACGTCAGCGCACTGCATCAGCATGTGTAACGGGCACAGTGGCGCTCACACAGGAGTAGCGAGGTTGACATCTTTTTGGACAGAATTATCTGCTCGATGGTAACAAAGAAACAGTATTTTCAGATTTATACTCCAAAGCCAGGGAGTATGACAGGACAACTGAACTGCTACTAAGTTCCAAAGGTTATGAGACCAACGGACAACTTAGAGCACACAACAATACAGCGGATTGCAAGACTTGAGCGTTAGTACGAAGGTATTTAGTACGACAGGCAATGAATTGTTCGGACTGCAGGGCAGTCAACACACTGACAGACTTAACGTATTCAGAACACCTTGATCGGGTATGTTGTAACTTGTAATCACTAGGGTCTATAGACACACATACAGGTTTAAGGATCGTGCAAGCCTGGGTACGTTTGGCAAATCGAGCAAGATGAAGATAAGCAGAAAACCAACGGTATTTCGTATTTGCAGATTGTACAAGCGTACAAGATCGTATCTCATAAACCTTAGACCTGGAGCAAAACCTTGATAAGGCTGTTGTAGACAAATCAGGGCGAGATGGAAATCTCCCCACGAAGCGAGTAAAACCCCAAGCAGCGTGCATGGGGTTAAACCAACGGTCGCACAGCACTAGCCACCGCTATAGCATGTTACATGAGAATGGTCAGAGACGAGCCGGGTCAAAATCAGGAGCAGGAATCGTAGATGAAAACGGGTCGGCAACAGAATAGCAATGATTATAAGAGGAAGCGATACGGGAACAGAACTCTACGTCAGGGCGACGAGGCAACTCCTCGCACCCGGCTTTAAACCCGGCGGCTCCTTGTGACCACGCCAGGCCCCACCCCCTCTGACGCCACTCGGCCATTACATGGTGTTGGCACTCGACCAGCCCTTGGCACTGAACCATGCCCAGACCCCCCAGGAAGCACAGCAGGGGCTGAGGATGTAACAGAACCCCCCTGACGGTCAGACTAAGAACGACCTCCAGGCGCTGAAGGATGGGCCACATGGAATTGCCGAACCAGACGAGGTGTATGGATCTCACTGGCTGTCAGCCAAGAATGATCCTCAGGCCCAAAACCCTCCCAATCCACCATGTATTGAAGGACACCTCGGACCACACGGGACCTCAAGATGGCACGAACCTCGTACTCCTCCTCACCCTGGGACTTGATAGGCGGCAGTGGAGCAGTGACTCTGGTATACCTATTACAGGTAAGAGGTTTCACAAGGCTAACATGGAATACGTTATGTATACGTAGATATGGGGGTAAAGCCACAGCATAGGAAACAGGATGAATACGTCTTCGCACCTTATAAGGACCAATAAACCTGGGAGCCATCTTCATGGACAGCATCAACAATTTGATGCTTCTAGTTGACAACCATACCTTGTCCCCAACCGTATACACCGGTGCAGGACCTCTGCGTCTGTCTGCTTTTATTTTTTGCTTTTGAAGATTGGCCTCCATGATCTCCTTAACCTTCTCCCATGTCTCTTTCAGATTGTTCAGATGCTCATCCAAGGCTGGCAACGTAGTACCTTGGAATACAGAGGGGAGCATGGGAGGATCATAACCATAAACTGTATGGAACGGTGAGTGGCCTGTAGTTTCACTCACTGAGTTGTTTAGTGCAACCTCAGCCCAGAGTAACAGATCTGCCCATTCATTTTGCTTTTCAGACACAAAGCACCGCAAATATTGTTCGACACTCTGGTTGGCTCTCTCTGCGGCCCCATTTGTCTGTGGGTGATAAGCCGAGGAGAAACTCAACGTGATTCCGAGGTTGTCACAAAAACCCTCGCCAGAAACGAGAAACAAACTGAGTTCCTCTGTCGGATACTATTCCCAGAGGAACCCCATGAAGTCTGACAATATTTTGTATGAACACTGGCACCAGCTCAATGACTGAAGGAAGCTTGACCAGATGTACGAAGTCTACCATCTTAGAGAATCTGTCTACCACGGTAAGGATCATCGTATGACCCTTTGACATAGGTAGATCGGTAATGAAGTCCATAGAGAGGTGGGACCAAGGTCTCTCAGGCACTGGCAAAGGTTGCAACAGACCTATAGGTAAGGACCGGGGATTCTTGCTTTTACAGCACACTTCACATGTGGCTATGTAGTCCTTGATATCCCTTCACATACCTGCCCACCAGAACGTTTTTTCAATTGTGGCTAGAGTCTTAGTTATCCTCATATGCCCATAAGGCTTGGAGTCATGGTATATCATAATCATCATCTGTGTTCTCTCCTCCTCAGGTACAAAGAGGAGCAACACCTTGGACCACCTGAATTCTTTCCAACAAAGGAGAAGATACAGTCAGGACGGTGGTACCCAATATCCTCTCATGAGGAATAATGGGACTGTGGTCGAACGTATGTTGTTCGTATGATTCGAATTGCCTGGACAAAGCATCAGCTTTTGTGTTTTTTGACCCTGGGTGATAAGTCAACAAGAAATTGAAACTGGACAGTAACAATGACCACCTGGCCTGCCTGGAATTTAAAAGTTTAGCGTCTCCCATGTAAACAAAATTTTTGTGATCTGTTATGATTATCACGGGATCCTTTGTACCTTATAGCAAATACCGCCATTCCTTGAGGGCTGCTATAACTGCCAGTAATTCCCTATTCCCAATGTCATAGTTTCTCTCTGCAGGTGTCATTTTCCTAGAGAAAAACCCACAAGGTTGTAACGGTCCCTCAGGACGCTCTCTCGGAGACAAAACTGCACCAATCCCTATCGCGGATGCATCTACTTCAAGCTGGAATGGCAAGCCTGGTTCTGGATGCCGCAGGATAGGTGCCGTGATGAATGCCTACTTGAGTGACAGAAATGCCTGCATGGCTTGATCACTCCAGACCTGATTCTGAACACCTTTCTTGGTCATGACCGTGATTGGCGACACCACAGTAGAGAAACCTTTAATGAACTTCCTATAATAATTTGTGAAGCCAATGGCCTCTGTATGGCCTTCAGACCCTGAGGTAGTGGCCATTCTTTGATGGCAGATAGCTTTTTTGGGTCCATCTCAACCCCTCAGGTGTGATGATGTAAACCAAGAAATGAACTGAAGTTATGTCGAACAGACACTTTTCTAACTTGCAGTATAGTTTATTCTCCAGCAACCTTTGCAACACTGTCCTCACATGGACATGGTGTGTGTCAACAGCAGGAGAATAAATCAATCGTCTAGATATACTATTACAAAGACTTGCAAAAAATCCCTCAGGACATCATTTATAAAGTCCTGGAAGACTACTGGCGCATTACATAAGCCAAATGGCATGACCAGATATTCATAATGGCCGCTCCTGGTGTTAAAAGCGGTCTTCCATTCATGGTCTTGCTTGACCCTTACCAAGTTGTAAGCACCGCGAAGGTCCAACTTGGTGTAAACCTTGGCACCTCTCAAACGGTCA
>CM019068.1:146739052-146803328 GCA_009667805.1 Leptobrachium leishanense | reverse complement strand
TTAATCTTCTAGCGGTTAATAGTAAATGATCAAGTGGAATAGTTTTCAAGAAGATAATGTACTGGCTGAACATGAAGTGATTCTTCAATAAAAAGGTGTTATGGTGTAAATCTGTTTTATTATTAATTGAAAACAGTAAGAGAAGAGGGAAAAGTAATATGCAGTTATAAAATAATTACTGTATAGTAAATAGGGTGCAGTGTATGCCAAAAAAGGAATGCAATTATAAATAGATAATGTGGTGTTTTTTTTCCGGTGCCTCGACCAGGGCACTACCCAGTGTCCCAAAACCCCAAAAGGGGGGGGGGTTCCTGATGATCCAGCAGAGAAATGACCACAAGCCTGGCGGGAATCTCTTCAGCCAGGTATCCAGGCTGCGGGGCGAAACACCTCAACCAGAGTCCATATGGGGAGCAAGTCACGCACCCCCCTCCAACCATGCACAGAGGGTAAGAGACCCGCCAATCATGTAGCCTGCGGACGACCCTGCCAGCTCCACTCACGGTGCCTCGGGCCAGAATCAGACCACAAAGAAACGTATGGCTGGGGAAGGAACACTGTAACCTGCATCCAGGAGTTAGAGCGGGGATGCGCAGCCCCACCAGGGACAAACGGGAGTCGAAGAACCAGTCGGTCAGGCTGTCTCCGCACCACCAGTCTGGTCTGCATCTTCCTTGACACTTGGCTTTCTAACACCTTCTGGGTAGGTGCCACCAGTCGCTTCTCTGGAATCACCGCGGCAGCCACTCCTCCACAGCCTCACCAGGTGTCTCGTGATCCACCAGCATTACCGCAGCCACAAGGTCAGGCTGTGTCTCCTCGGGCCGTCCACTAGGGGGGGTGATCTCCATGGTCCCCGTCAACAGACGTGCCCAGTGGTGACTCTGGGAACAATATTTAGGGGGGCACATAAGATACCACAGTCAAAACTGGGGGGGGCGCTAATAATTTTCACCACTAAATCATACCACTGGAAAAAACTAAGGACCCTATCACCTGGAGTGAGCTAAAACGTCGTCGCTAAAGGAAGAAGTTGGCACAAGTCGCTAAGACTGATAACCTACTAACAGAACACCTTGTCCGCGGGAGTCTGTGTACAAGGTCAATTAGCGCATGCTAGGGAAACCCCAAGACCCAGACTGAGACCAGGTGCTAATGCGTTTGAGTACAGGATAGAACTGTTTTTTTACAGTGCAGAGTGCCGGGACATACCTATCCCCTGCCCTCACAAGCTTGTATAAGTATGAACACAACCTTTGAAGCGCCATCAAACCACTGTATTATTAACATCCTCCAAGGTGGCCGTATTATCCATGTTTTGATGCACACATTAATTAAAGCTGATGGGCATTGCATAATAAATGCCTCCCAACAGCACGTAGAATCATTACAATGCATTTAATAGATTCAAAAGAAAGGCCAGGTGAGCGACAATAATTTCCCTGCTGCAGCATATAAATACTACAGGTATTGAATGCGTGCAAGGCATCTTGAATGTGTGCAAGGCATCATGAAATCTGAGGATTATCAAAGGATTTTGGGTCGCACTGTAGAGCCCAGTGTCAGAAAGCTGGGTTTGCGTCCGAGATCTTGGGTCTTCCAGCAGGACAATGACCCCAAACATACGACAAAAAGCACCCAGAAATGGATGGCAACAAAGCGCTGGAGAGTTCTGAAGTGGCCAGCAATGAGTCCAGATCTAAATCCCATTGAACACCTGTGGAGAGATATTAAAATTGCTGTTGGGAAAAGGCGCCCTTCCATTAAGAGAGACCTGGAGCAGTTTGCAAAGGAAGAGTGGTCTAAAATTCCAGGTGAGAGGTGTAAGAAGCTTATTGATGGTTAGGAAGCGACTGATTTCAGTTATTTTTTCCAAAGGGTGTGCAACCAAATATTAAGTTAAGGGTGCCAAGAATTTTGTCCAGCCCATTTTTGGAGTTTTGTGTGACATTATGTCCAATTTGCTTTTTTTCCTGTTCCAATACACACAAAGGGAATAAACATGTGTATAGCAAAACATGTGTTACTGCAATACTTTTCTGTGAGAAATACTTGATTTTCTGGAAAAATGTCTGGGGTGCCAACAATTTCGGCCATGACTGTAGCTACCTATTAACCCCTAAAATGCCGTACATCAAGAAAAAAATAAAATGTATACTGTGAGGGATGAAGCCTGCCCATTAACCCTTAAAACACAACTAAACCAAGGCAAAAATAAAAGTAATTCACAATGTAATATATAGTCTGAATGTTAACCCTTTAACTGCTAAGCCATTTCAACCCTGTGAAAACATTTATGTCTACATGCACGTGTAGCGCTGTGTTAAATCTTGCTGTGGCAGTACCTATTTTTGGCCACAAGATGGAGACAATCGCGATTAGAGACTCTGGACATTGGGACTACAATTCCCGGCATGCTTTGCAAGGATACAGGAAGTGGGTGGGGACTGGACGCTTACATCCTCCACCTCGTGGAGAAGGTGCCAGAGCGCGCCAGGGAACCAGAGGGAGCAGACGCAGTGAAAGACATCGTGAGAGGGCCCAAGCCAGAGCCTGGGCGAGACCTGTCAGTCCTTTATTGATCATACAGCCGAAAGAAAAGAAGACCCACCGTTCCAGAGATTGCTGCAGATCCAACAAACCAAAGACCTGAAGATAAGGAGTTGCCGTGAATCGATCGGGTACGGAGAGCAAGCGGTGAGCGGGACGAATCTGGAACAAGCTACAGGAAGTCAGACAACGGACCCGGCCGTTAGTATTCCCAGTCAAGATCGAGCGGAGAGTCCTGGGTCAGCGGAGCCTAAAGCAACCGTCGGATGGGTGAGCGGTCTCCAAGGCCGTACTGTAAATAAAGAACGCGCTGCTGTTTCTCTTTAAAGTCCACAGGCCCCAACTGACTAGTCGAAGACCTTCCTTAATAAACTCACTGGCCAGTTGAACAGTACCCGGGTACCATACACACACATATACACCTTTTACATTCCGGGACTTAACCTGTGCAGGACTCCTTTTTGTTACGAATTGGAACAGGGGTTAAAGATACGTTCCGAATATAATTTTCCCTTTTCCGCTGCGCGTTTAACGTAATACGAAGAGATTGTATTTTTGAGTTCCGCTACGTGTTCCTTTTCCGAATATTCGTGCAATTGCATTTTTCTTTTATGTTCGGTTACGAATATTTTATTTTCCGAAATACGAAGCCTCGCGTTTCGTTTCTTTTCCGCTACGCGTTTTATCGAAATACGAAAGTACTGTAATAAGATCTGTGAATACCGTATCTCAACATCTGCCAAATATTTTAGTAAACTGTGTTGGAGTATATTTATTCCCTAGTGCGGGGAGACTGACCCGTGGTTCATTTTCAGCGCTCCGCGGGCCTCCGGGAGTGAGCGCTACACGTGGGGCTCGTCCGGGATCCAGTCTCTGGAAAAACCGCATCTAAAGGGTTAAATATGGATCCAGAAACTGTTGCCGAGTGGTGTGGGGAGCATAGTAGCCAGTCAGAATGTTGTATAGTTATGGATATTCCAGCAGACACTTGGGCTGAAGATCAGATTCGCCAGGCCTTGGCCACGCTAGCACCAGATCATCGGGGGTTAATACTGGACATTGAAAAAAACCCAGATACTTCTCACATGTATGTTCTTCTCGAATGGAGAAAGGGTGTTCCGCCATGTTTTCAGGGCACGAGCGTGAAACTGGCCGAAGAGGTGGAAGTCCAACTAATTAAGCCAAGTATGCCACGTGGCGAATCCGCAAGTGTCCCCGCGCCTAGTCCGTTGGCCATGATTGGGCCTGAATTTATCGTGGCTATTGGAGATCTACTGGCTAAATGTCAGAAAACAAGTCCTCCTTACACTAACTTCGGTTATCGACGGTTAAGAAATTTTACAGGAAACGTACCAACTCCGGCGGGAGAAGAAACCTTTGAAGAATGGGTGGAACAGGCGATGCAGGCTCTGGATGAGTGGGATGTCCCTGAGGCCCAGAAAAAGCAAAGGATCACCGAGAGCTTAAAGGGACCTGCGTCAGAAGCGGTGAGAAACCTAAAACTGAGTAGAAAAGATTGTACTGCTTTGGATTATTTAAACGTTCTTGAAGACGTTTTTGGACGAACTGAAAAGGCGGCCAAACTGGTATATCAGTACGAACACACCTATCAGAGAAGAGGTGAAAGGATGACCGAGTACATGAGGCGCCTAGATAAGATTCTACACCAGATACTCCTCAAGAAAGGGGCCGAACCGGCCGAAGTAGATAAGATCCGAATAAAACAAATCCTGAGGGGCTCTCAACCTCTAGATCCAGTAATGATGCAACTGAGAAGCAGAGCAGGTAACCAAGAATTGAAGTACCTGGAACTGATCCGAGTTGTATGAGAGGAAGAGGCTTTACTGGAAGAGAAATCCTTCAGGCGGGGGAAAGGGCTTATGCACAACCTGTGAGACATAGCGATGGTCTACAGCCTGAAAGCGACTCCCTAGATGCTTATGGATCTGACGAGGACGAACAAGAACACCTAGTCGTTTTTAAATCTACAGAAGGGCTGCCAAACAAGCGAACCTCTCTGAACATGGTGAATTGTTCAAAACCGTCCAGAAAGTACAGGAAGCTCAAGCTGAATTGCAACAAGCGCACGCGGAACTGTGCCGAGTGTTGATGAAGGTGACTGAAATGCAGGCAGAAATGCAGAAATTCCTCACAGGTATGCAGACGACGGAAGTTGCTGTGGCGTCTGGTCCAAACCCTCTAACAAAATCTCAACAAGAAATTACGTCTCCGCTCTCTAAGAAGAGATGTTTCGGTTGTGGAGAAATGGGCCATTTCCGCGCACAGTGCAAAGGCCGAAGCCTGAGAAGGATAGAGTCGAGGGATTGTTGAAAGCTTTAGAAGGACTGTTATCTACCCCACCGGCGGGAAACGCCAGAGGGCACCAGTGAAGGAGCAACCTGGGTGCCCGAAGGTTGAACCCTGCTCCAAAAACCAAGCCAGCGGCTAGAGGGCGAGAGGGCCCAAAGCCAAGCCAACTGCTGAGCCTGCCAGAATGGAAAGAGTCACTCCCTTAGCATCCGGGTCTACGTCATGGGGAGCAATGCACACCCAAAACCTACACGGGCCAAGAAAAAGGCCAGGGTACAGCAAACTGGGTCTAAGCGTCCGGATACCGCCACCAAGTTTCCTGACCAACTGATAGGTCCTTCTCCTATTGTGCCAATCCAAGTGGAGGAGTCTACACTAAAGCTCTGTTAGATTCAGGGGCTCAAGTGACATTGATCTACAAAGACTTCTATGAGAAACACTTAAAGCACATTCCTCTGCAAGAATTGAAGGATTTGGAAATATGGGGTATCGGCACTGAGAAACTCCCTTATGACGGGTACCTGCAAGTGAGTTGGAGATGGGATCTGAAGTCATCGGTCAGTCTGGGGGTTGTGATGCATTGGCCATTGTGTGTCCTCGACCCTCAGGTGCGAACAGAAGCTCCCTGATAGTGGGGATGAATACTGACCTAGTGCGGCGTCTCCTGACACCTATTGTATTGGAAGAAGGTTTGACTCAAGGAGTACACCAATGTTACGTCCGGTCTATCAGAGGATGGTTGAAGAACGAAAGGCACCTGCCGAGGTGGGGCGCCTGTGGAGACTGGGGGGAACAGAGAAGGTTCTGCAAGCAGGAGAAGTAGCGAGTTTCCGGGCCTCAGTCAAGTTGAACGGATCACAACCAGGTCCCTATGTGGTGCTGGGAACCGATTTTAATCATGGGAGTGAAACCGGAGTCGAAGTAATTCCTGAAATAATCTCCACCAAAGCCCTGAAGAGAACACGAGGAAGAGTCTCGGTCAGTGTGTGCAATGTGACAGATTCTCCAGTAATCCTTAAAGCACGGATGCCTATCGGGCAAGTAGAGTCTGCTACACCCCTCTCTACCGATTTGGGAGGGGGAGTGGATAAAGAGATTCCAGATGAAAGATTCTACCCCAAGGACGCTCCCATTTCACCTGAGTGGAAGAAACGTCTCCATCTCAAGTCCTAAAGTGGAAGGAATTGTTCTCGAAAGATGAGTTCGATGTGGGCCTAGCTAAGAGTACTGAGCACCGCATTCAGTTACAAGAAGACAAGCCGTTTCGTGAAAGATCAAGGCGAGTTCCGCTAGGAGACTTGGATGATCTGCGAGAGCAACTGAATGAATTGCAAAGAACCAAGGTGATTCAAGAGTCCAGGAGTCCATACGCATCTCCCATAGTGTTGGTCCGGAAGAAAAATGGTTCTGTCCGTCTATGCATAGACTACCGCACGTTGAACCGGAGAACCATCCCTGATCAATATGCCACTCCTCGAATAGAAGATGCCCTACAGTGTTTGTCTGGAGCGAAGTGGTTTAGTGTACTGGACCTGCGAAGTGGATATCACCAGATACCCATGCATCCTGAAGACAAGGAGAAAACTGCGTTCATCTGTCCACTGGGGTTCTTTGAATTCAACAGAATGCCTCAAGGCCTCACGGGGGCTCCAGCCACGTTCCAACGGTTGATGGAGAAGACAGTCGGGGATATGAATCTAATCGAAGTTTTAGTGTACCTGGATGACATAATTGTATTTGGGAAGACTCTGGAAGAGCATGAGCAACGTTTGGAGAAGGTCTTGAAGAGGCTCCATGAAGAGGGGCTGAAACTGTCTCTGGAGAAATGCCAATTCTGTCTACCGTCTGTTACGTATCTAGGACATGTGGTCTCAGCAGAAGGTGTTTCGACAGATCCTCGGAAGTTGGAGGCCGTAGCTTCTTGGCCTAGACCCCGAAACGTCACTGAACTTAGATCTTTCTTGGGATTCTGTTCATACTATCGAAGATTTGTGGAGGATTCGCGAAAATAGCTCAACCACTGAACAAACTCCTGCAGAAGGAAACTACTGAAGAAGGCTGCAAGGTCTCTGACCAAAACCGTCAGCTCCAGGGCCAAGGAAAGCTCGAGAGTCTATACAAGGTGAATGGACCAGTCAATGTGAAGGAGCTTTCGTGAAGCTGAAAGAGAGTCTAACCCGAGCTCCTGTTTTGGCCTATGCGGACCCTCACAAGCCGTATGAGTTACATGTGGATGCCAGCCGAGAAGGTCTGGGAGGAGTCCTGTATCAGGAGTATGGTGGATTGCTGAGGCCTGTAGCGTACGTGAGCCGGAGCCTTACGCCTTCCGAAAAGAACTATCCTACTCACAAGTTGGAGTTCCTAGCCTTAAGTGGGCAGTGGTAGACAAGTTAAAAGACTATCTGTATGGAGCCGAGTTTGAGATCAAGACGGATAATAATCCTCTACCTACATCCTTACTACTGCAAAACTGGACGCAACGGGACATCGGTGGTTGGCCGCTCTGTCAGGGTTTCGGTTCAGCCTGAAGTATCGACCCGGGGTGAACAATCGAGATGCTGATGCGTTATCGAGAAGACCCTACACTACAGAATGGACTCAGTTGACTCCAGACGGGGTGCAAGCTTTGTGCCAAGGAACAGAGTGCCGGGTCAAAGGAGGGATTGAAGCGGAGGCCATAGGAGTTATGGCTGCGGCTGTTCCTGAGTTCTACTGTAACCCTACGCAGTTAAGGGATGAAAATTTACCTACCTTTTCGAGACAGGACCTGAAAGCGGATCAGGCCAGAGACCCTTTAATTGCCTTGACCATAAAGGCCCTGACTGCAAACCAGCGAGAGATTTTGTTAACCAACTCCCCGAGTGGAGCCAGATTGGTCTACAAAGAGTGGGAGCGGTTAAAGATGTTGGATGGGGTGGTCTACCGAAGGGGCCCCTCAACTAACTCTGAAGAGATTCAACAGTTATTCCTCCCCACTAAACATAGGGAGAGTGTGTTGCGATCACTACATGATGAGCATGGACATTTGGGTGCTGAAAGAACTTTTAAGCTGGTGCGAGATAGGTTCTATTGGCCTTGCATGAGAGCTGAAGTGGAAAGTTATTGTCACTCCTGTCTAAGGTGTATTCAGAGGAAGACTCTACCGACCGAACTGCCGAATTGGGCCATCTGCAGAGCCAGGGACCCATGGATTTGGTGTGCATTGACTTCTTGTGCTTAGAGCCGGATGCTAGTGGGCAAGGGAACATTCTAATAGTGACTGATCATTTCACTCGTTATGCCCAAGCATTTTCCACAAAAGATCAACGCGCTCCGACAGTAGCCAAGGTGTTGATGGAGAAGTTCTTTGTTCATTACGGACTGCCAAGGAGGATACACTCTGATCAGGGTAGAGACTTCGAAAGCAGACTGGTGGGGCAGTTGTTAGAGTTGTTGGGGATCCAAAAGACCCGAACCACACCATATCACCCTCAAGGTGATGCTCAGCCTGAAAGGTTTAATCGCACACTGCTAAACATGCTGGGGACCTTGTCGAATGTGGAGAAGCAGAGTTGGAGTCGTCACATAGCTACTCTGGTGCATGCATATAACAGTACGGAGAGTGATGCAACTGGATACTCACCGTACCGTCTTATGTTCGGAAGGGAGGCTCGACTGCCGGTTGATTTGGCATTTGGGTTATCTCTAGACCAGACGTCAGTAGCTTCCCATAGAAACTACGTGGATAGACTTCGGAAAAATTTGGCTTCTGCATTTGAACAGGCCCGGTTGACCTCGGGAAACAGGGAGCAAAGAAACAAAAGGAACTATGACTTGAAGGTCCGGATACAAGATCTACAACCCGGTGATAGGGTCCTATTGAAGAACTTGGGTGTTGCTGCAAGACACAAGTTGGCGGATAGGTGGAGTTCCCAGGTTTACATTGTCTGCAAACAGCTACCAGGTCTACCAGTGTATCAGATTCGCCCGGATGGAAAGGCTGGGCCTCTCAAGAACTGTCACCGGAATCATTTGTTACCTTTGAGGGAGGCTGTGAGAATGCCAGTTGGGGATGAACCGCCTCTGCCAAATCCGCCTGTTCCATGTTTGCCTCCTGTTACCCGGTCTCAACAGACTCGGGTTGTCGAAGAGAGCGAAAGGGACAGTGAGGAAGAAAGTTTCTGTCTGGACTGGATACGTTCACCAGAGCCTGAAGAGATTACCTCAGTTCCTGAACGATGGGAGAGTGATTTGAGGCCTGAAGCTCCTGAATTCTTGTTGGAAGTCCCTGGGACTGTTGATATCCCTGAGCCTCTTGAATTTCAGTTGGAAGTCCCTGAGGATGTGGGGATCTCGGTAGCTCTGGAAGCTTATTCAGGTGATTATAGTTCTATGCCTTCACTGGAGGGATCATATTCTGAAGAGATGTCTGATCCAGGGGAAGAGGAACTGATTGAGTCAGCACCTATAGTACTTCCACCTGAAGAGGAACTGATTGAGCCAGAACCAAAACGCTCTGTTCGACCTCCCCAGCGACTCACCTACGACTCACCAGGACATAGCACTGAAGAGGCCATCACCACAGTGCAAGGTTGCCCGAAGTGTCTACTATGTTAGCTGAGGTAGCCCAAAATATGAGTCAACTTGAGGAAGTGTTCCTAACCCACTGTATGGTTGCTGCTGAACCTGTATATTGTAATGTAACTGTTGTACCTCCTTGGAGAGACCCAAGAGTTCTAGGAGGGGGAGAGTGTAGCGCTGTGTTAAATCTTGCTGTGGCAGTACCTATTTTTGGCCACAAGATGGAGACAATCGCGATTAGAGACTCTGGACATTGGGACTACAATTCCCGGCATGCTTTGCAAGGATACAGGAAGTGGGTGGGGACTGGACGCTTACATCCTCCACCTCGTGGAGAAGGTGCCAGAGCGCGCCAGGGAACCAGAGGGAGCAGACGCAGTGAAAGACATCGTGAGAGGGCCCAAGCCAGAGCCTGGGCGAGACCTGTCAGTCCTTTATTGATCATACAGCCGAAAGAAAAGAAGACCCACCGTTCCAGAGATTGCTGCAGATCCAACAAACCAAAGACCTGAAGATAAGGAGTTGCCGTGAATCGATCGGGTACGGAGAGCAAGCGGTGAGCGGGACGAATCTGGAACAAGCTACAGGAAGTCAGACAACGGACCCGGCCGTTAGTATTCCCAGTCAAGATCGAGCGGAGAGACGTCCTGGGTCAGCGGAGCCTAAAGCAACCGTCGGATGGGTGAGAGGTCTCCAAGGCCGTACTGTAAATAAAGAACGCGCTGCTGTTTCTCTTTAAAGTCCACAGGGCCCCAACTGACTAGTCGAAGACCTTCCTTTAATAAACTCACTGGCCAGTTGAACAGTACCCGGGTACCATACACACACATATACACCTTTTACATTCCGGGACTTAACCTGTGCAGGACTCCTTTTTGTTACGAATCGGAACAGGGGTTAAAGATACGTTCCGAATATAATTTTCCCTTTTCCGCTGCGCATTTAACGTAATACGAAGAGATTGTATTTTTGAGTTCCGCTACGTGTTCCTTTTCCGAATATTCGTGCAATTGCATTTTTCTTTTATGTTCGGTTACGAATATTTTATTTTCCGAAATACGAAGCCTCGTGTTTTGTTTCTTTTCCGCTACGCGTTTTATCGAAATACGAAAGTACTGTAATAAGATCTGTGAATACCGTATCTCAACATCTGCCAAATATTTTAGTAAACTATTTAAATGATAAAAACTCACAACTGTGTTGGAGTATATTTATTCCCTAGTGCGGGGAGACTGACCCGTGGTTCATTTTCAGCGGCTCCTCCGGGAGTGAGCGCTACACACGTTTTTATTTACATTGGATATGGTCATTTTGGGTATCATTGGAAAGGCCAGAATCAGCCTTTTCCAATGACACCTAGATCGTCCATATACGATGCACAGGGACGTGGATACAGTGGTCCAAATATGTGGGGGAAGCTGGATGCTGATTTTTGGTGCGGGGGCACATGTGCTGGCAAGGAATAACCTAGGGGGCAATTGCCCCCCTTGACCCCCTGTAGAGACGCCTATGCTTCTGCCAATTCTCCTAAACTTCACCTTTTAGTGAAGAGACCTGATTGTGTGAAACATCACCCAATACTGAGGAGCTCAGTCATAAAGTATTCTCCCTTCAGGAGTTTAATGTGTATTTGTATACACCTTACTCACAGTAATGTGCACTGTGTATGAGCGTATCACAGAACTCCACAGCACTACAACTCACAGTCAGTAATGTGCATTATAGACCTTTATTTCTTCACCTGGGTGACTATTTCAACTGCTGCAGATTTCTCTTTCTCTGAGCTTTATCGCGCCCACAGGATCCTGGGAAGGGTTGGAGTTACACAAGCTGGATGTATGAAAGTCACACAGACTGGACTTGCGGTTTCTTCACAGCCCTTCTAAAGAGCACTTTGTTTATTCCTGGTTATATGCGTCTTTGAGAGACTAAGATGTGGACCAATCAAAGCAGTCCCCATTACACCTTGTAGAAATGCTGAATACGCGGTTTCAAACAATTCTCAAAAGAAGATCCAACACATATAAAATATATTGTGTTTAAACTGCATGTCCATGGAGGGGTTAATGTTCCAACTTTGGGACTAGTCTTCTTTCAATAGTACCAGGAACAGGTAAATATTCTTCTCTACCTTTGGACCTAAAAGCAAGTGTAGCGCTGTTAAAAAGACTGTTCTGCTGCCTTTACTTACAATGGCCACCAGAGGGAGACAGAGACTGGTGGATTAATGCTGGACAACCAAGGAAAGAACTGTACTACGTTTTCCAGCATGCTTTGCGGTGAATACAGGAAGTGGGTGGGGAGAGACTGACATCCTCAGCCTCGTGGAAAGAGCTGGCAGAGCGCACCGAGGAGTGAGAGGAGCAAGACGCAGTGTAGCTGAAAGTGATCACAACCAGGCCGGAGCGCAGGTGCGGCCTGACAGAGCTGGAGACCGGGTTTTTCCTTCTTATTACACGAAGACCCAGTGATCCAACGCAGTAACCCACGCTGATACAGAGTGAGCTGGAGGACCCCGAGTTAGGAGAACCGCAGATCGATCTAACAGGGAGTGCAGGCGGTGAGCTGGACATCTTGTGGCAGATACAGACAAGCAAGACAGCGGATCCGGTGACACAGAGAATCCCAGTCAAAATTGAGCGGAGAGACGTCCTGGGTCGAGCGGAGCACAGAGTATCTGGCGGATGGGTGAGAGGCCTTCCAGGCCGTTGTAAAATACTAAAGCACGCTGCAGTTTGTTCAAAACCCACAGGGCCCCAACGTGACTAGTCGAAGATACCTCATAAATAATTCACTGGCCAGTTGAATATTGTACCCGGGTACCAATACACACATACACATACATTCCTTGGGACAAAACCTGTACGGGACTCACACTCCAACCACTAAGGGGGTTAAAAATACTTTTTTTCCTTTTCCGCTGCGCGCTTCTCGCATTACGAAGTATTGTATTTCTTTTCCGCTGCGCGTTTCTCGCATTACGAAGTATTGTATTTCTTTTCCGCTGTGCGTTTCCCGCATTACGAAGTATTGTACTTCTTTTCCGCTGCGCGTTTCCCGCATTACGAAGTACTGTAAATAATATACGTATACCGTGTTACTCATTATATGCCAGTTTATTCAGTAAACTATGTAATTTATAAAATCCACGACGGTGCTGGAGTATATTTATTCCCTAGTGCGGGGAGACTGACCCGAGGTTCAAATTCAGCGGCTCCTCCGGGAGTGAGCGCTACACAAGAAATAAACAAATATTTTTACTAGGAAATATGTTGCAGAGCAAGACAGGTTTGTTTAACCCAGTGGCGTAGCGTGGGGGGGGGGCTGGGGGGGCCATGGCCCCGGGCGCAGTTTTCTTAGGGGCGCATAATTTCAAAAGAAATTTGCGCCCCTAAAAGTTGAGGCCCGTGCGGCTGTTCGAATGCTCTATCGGCATTCGGACAGCCGCTCCTGGAGCTCCGTTTCCGGCATACTTACCTGCCTGAGCGGCGCAGGGAAAGTTTCCTCGCTTCCGCTCTTTGAAGGACCCAAGCCGCGGTCACGTGGGAGTCCCACGTGACCGCGGCTTGGGTCCTTCAAAGAGCGGAAGCGAGGAAGCTTTCCCTGCGCCGCTCAGGCAGGTAAGTATGCCGGAGACGGAGCTCCAGGGGCGGCTGTCCGAATGTCGATAGAGCATTCGAACAACCGCCCCATGTCTGGTCTGGGGTCTGAGCTGGAGCATATCCATGAGAGCTTGGGGGGCAGTATATCCACGAGCTGGGGCAGTATCTCCGTGAGCTGGGGCATATCTCCATGAGCTGGGGCATATCTCCATGAGCTGGGGCAGTATCTCCATGAGCTGGGGCAGTATCTCCATGAGCTGGGGCAGTATCTCCATGAGCTGGGGCATATCTCCATGAGCTGGGGCATATCCATTTGTGAGCTGGGGCATATCCATTTGTGAGCTGGGGCAAATCCATGTGTGAGCTGGGGCAAATCCATGTGTGAGCTGGGGCAAATCCATGTGTGAGCTGGGGCAAATCCATGTGTGAGCTGGGGCAAATCCATGTGTGAGCTGGGGCATATCCATGTGTGAGCTGGGGCAATATCCATGTGTGAGCTGGGGCAATATCCATGTGTGAGCTGGGGCAATATCCATGTGTGAGCTGGGGCAATATCCAGGTGAGCTGGCTGGGGCAATATCGATAACGTGTCCACAGGTTGGGGGGGCGCACAATTCTTGGCTGGCCCCGGGCGCTGACAACCCACGCTACGCCACTGGTTTAACCCTTTCAGTGCGTATCACAGAATCCACAGCAATAAAATTTACAGTAATTTTGGGAACCTGTTTTAAGGATATTACGGCACAAGAGAAAGTGCAGAGGCGGCGACTATTGAATTCGGGGAATGGTACGGTTACCTTTCTTGGCCATTCGGCTATAAATATTGGTGAATTGCCTGCACATACGGTGCCTGTTCGTGGGCAGTGAAATCCCCATAGAGAATGCTTCGTCTATTCAGAGAACAAAAACCAGCAGTGAAAGATTCTTGAAATGCCCTGCCATTCGGTGGTTTCATTCGACAGGTTTATTCAGGAGAATCCCATAGGCTTAAATCTTAAAAATATTCCCTTTTTAATCCAATATGTAATAAACCGTTCATTAAATATTCTGCAGTAAAAAGTCTCTTTATTTGTAGATTTGTTAGGACCTTTTAGGCATTTTTCGGGATTTTTTCCAAACTATTTTTTTTTTTAAATCGTTTTTTCTTTTTTGTGTAACAGCCCTTTTTATTATCATTCCCTGGACCTCATATGTAAATTTCAGACATTTTCGCTCTGTAGTTTATTTGCAAACAGCGTTTCACTTTTCAAACATTCAAGCAAACTGTTTTTATTTTCTTCACCTCCTTCGTCTGCGGTGTCGGCTTTTTCGGGCGGCTGCTCTGCGCTGGGGTCAGTTCCTGCTCGGGTTTTTCAGGTGTTTTCAGCAGGTTAATTCAGATGTTTTTGCGGGTTTCGGTGTGCGTTCGCCCTTGTTTTGCGGTGAGTTTTCGGCGGTTTTTCCCTGCACTTTGACGGCCCTGTGGCGCTTGCTGAATACACCGCAGGGTCGCCGAAATGGGATCGCCAAATCGTGCCGAATTGAAGAGAACGAAAAGTCACCGAACGTGCGGTGACTTTGATTCTCTTTGAATAACCCTGTAAGTCTTGTGTTGGGGTGCTGAAGGAAGAGATTGGACAGGCAGTGGACAAGCAGTGCACCTGACTACTGACCTGTGGAGTACATGTAGTTCCTTTAAAAGAAAGACACAGAGACATTTGATGAACTGGATGAAAAAGTATTTATAAAATAGGAAAAAAAACTAAAACAAATTTTTTTTTTACAAACTTTGGAGAAGTTTCGCGTCCAGCGTGTTCTTAATATTAAGCTGCACTTCCTCCACTTGCTCTTTAATAAGTTCAATCTTCCTTTGCTGTGCCAAAAGATCGGCAATGCAGCGCCGCAGAGTCGCCCTATCGATGTGCATGTCCGAATCTTGCGCTATATGTACCAGAAAATATTTTTTTTAAAAAATAAGGCACTTTTTGTTTTACAATACATATATTTGTTTAAGAAATCAAACCGTGCATACCAGAGGTTGTGGCCTCCTCCACATATTCCACCTCTTGCTCTACAACCACAACCACACCTGGTTCTCCAGGGCTCGGCTGGGACTGGTGTTCTTCTTGGGGGTTGGAATGTGATTGGCCGTTTGGACTTGGAGGAGTGGCCTTGCTTGCACCAGCTCGTCTCTTTTTTCTCTATCTACAAAACGCAGAGATGACCAATAATATGGCGTGTACTTCACATTTTTCTGACGTTTGGTGTAATAGTTGGGAATGGGATTATTCTCTAAATTCTAATTTTTTTTTAGAAGACAGAAGTGCAAAATGAAAGACAAAAATCGATGAAGTGGACAGTGAGCTGAATTTGAGAATATTTCCACATCAACTCTTTGCCACCACACATTGCTCACTTCTCCTACATTGGCCAAGCTCTTCACCCTTTTGTTAATATCACTTATTCTGCTTGATTTATCTTCAACTGCAGCAATAAAAGTTATTTTAGTACAATTTCTGGGCCTAAGGTCATTTCTCAATGTTTGGTCCTACATACTTGATTGCACTAAGCCAAGACGTCATCACGCACTCGCGTCACTCTTCGCAATACCTGCCTGCGGTCATCTTTGTGATAAACACCGGCAGAGAGAGGGGGGGACACTCAGTCACCTTTCGAGATAAGCTATGCCACCGGTTCCCCACCTCTCTCCTGATACTGTCGGGCAATCGGTCCATGACCGTGCGCCCAATTTAGCAGAGAGGGTGGGTGACAACAAAGTTGCTGTCAGTCATTTTGTTGTCGCCCCTCCAATGGTGTCAACCGGGTGTACCGCCCTTGTGACGCCAACGGCATGCATGTTGTTGCAGCAGGTTATATACATTGTACAGATTAGCCACTTTACAGGCAGTTTAAGTGCACCCACCCAGGCACAATATTTACTTATTCATTTTTAGAGTTTCACTTTGTGTGATGCCGAAATGACTGCTCTTTTAAAAACGGCATTTTAAAAAAAAGGTTTTTTATCATTGATTCCTGTGCCCCGGGGAAGTACCCGGTTCAACAAACATACACTTTTTATGGCAATTAACTTGCAGGTAAGCCTTCAAAAAGGAGACGGGGTCACTTGATGTTGTAAGTTCTACCCCGTCCCCCATAGACTTTCATCAATTTTCAAAGTTAACCCTTTCGCTGCTGAGGCATTTCCTGCCTCTGTGCTGAGCTAATTTTTACCTTTTTCGCTCATCATGTTTAACCACTTCGCTGCTGAGGACGCGCTCAGCGCGTCCTCAGCAGTCCCGCTGGTATGCGGAGGACGCGCTGAGCGCGTCCTCCCATTGGGGTCAGCGTTCGGCCGGGTTCCGGCCGATCGCTGGCCCCTCCGGTGCGGGCTGACATCCTGGATGTCAGCCCGGCATCCGGACCAGCAGCCGCCAGAATTAGGTGTCATCGCGGGGGCGCGATGACACCTAATTCAGGCGCACCCCCCGCATGTGCGGAGGAGGCGCCTGAAAGGGAGGGACCTCTCTCCCTCCCGATCGGCGTCTCTGCGGGGCTTAACCCAGGCATCATTTGGAAGGGCACAGCCTGCCCTTCCAAATGATGCCTGGCATTAACCCCTGGGGAGCTGGATCGCGAATCGGCGCTGAAAAGCGCCGGTTCGCGATCCTTTCCCGGAGCTGGCCGACATTTTGGATGTCGGCCAAGCCTCCGGGAACTCCCCCAGAGGACTGGCGTCATCGTGCGTAGCACGATGACGCCAGTCCTAGAGTTAACCCCTAACTGCCAACAAGTGTGGAGATAGGGAGTTCATTGGAACTCCCTATCTCCCGATCCGTGGCAGTTAGGGGTTAATGTTTGGTATGGTTGGATCGGCCAGAGCATGGCCGTTCCAACGATACCAAACATGAAAGTGAAAAATTTTGTAAAAAAAAAAAAAAAATGAAAAATAAAAATAAAAAAAAATTAAAAAAAAAAATTAAAAAAAAATAAATAAACACTTTTTTTTTCTTTTTTTTGGTTTGTTAATGCAGCAATATTGTTCCCATTGTACACCGTTCACCTGAGTTAGATGTAAATACCCTCAAATTAAAGCTGACAGTCTGCAGTTGAAGCACATTTTGTTTGTTTCATTCCAACTCCATTGTGGTGGTGTATAGAGCCAAAGATGTTAGAATTGTGTCGATGTCCCAATATTTCTGGACCTGACTGTAAAACCACATAAGATTGGATATAGGAAATGAAACAAACCACAGGAATCATGTGCATAGGATACTAGTAGAACAACAGTCATGCGTGCGTGAATCCTGAGCACAAGTACAGTGGCAAGAAAAAGTATGTGAACCCTTTGGGATTACGTGGAGTTTTGCATGAATTGGTCATAAAATGTGCTCTGATCTTCATCTAAGTCACAACAATTTGAAAAACACAGTCTGCTTAAAATAATACAACACAAACATTATATGTTTTCAGGTGTTTATTGAACATAACATGTAAACATTCACACTGGAGGGTGGAAAAAGTATGTGAACCTTTGGACTGAATAACTGGTTCACCCTCCCTTGGCAGCAATAACCTCAACCAAACGTTTCCTGTAGTTGCAGATCAGACCTGCACAAAGATCTGGAGTAATTTCGGACCACTCCTCTTCACAAAACTGTTTCAGTGTAGCAATATTCTTGGGATGTCTGGTGTGAATCGCTCTCTTAAGGTCATGCCACAGTATTTCAATCGGGTTGAGGTCAGGACTCTGACTGGGCCACTCCAGAAGGCGAATTTTGTTTTGTTGAAGCCATTCTTTTGTTGAATTACTTGTATGCTTTGGGTCATTGTCCTGTTGCATCACCCATCCTCTGCGGAGCTTCAGTTGGCGGACAGATGGTCTTACGTTTTCCTGCAAAATGTCTTGATACACTCTGGAATTCATTTTTCCATCAATGACAACAATCCGTCCAGGCCCTGAGGCAGCAAAGCAGCCCCAAACCATGATGCTCCCTCCGCCATGTTTTACAGTGGGGATGAGGTTTTGATGTTGGTGTGCTGTGCCTTTTTTTCTCCACACAGTGTTGTGTTTTTTTTCCAAACAACTCAATTTTGGTTTCATCTGTCCACAGAATATTTTGCCAGTAGTGCTGTGGAACATCCAGGTGCTCTTTTGCAAACTTCAAAGGTGCTGCAATATTCTTTTTGGACAGCAATGGCTTCCGCCGTGGTGTCCTCCCATGTACTCCATTCCTGTTTAATGTTTTCCTTATTGTAGATATGTCAACAAAAATGTTAGCATGTGCCAGAGATTTCTGTAAGTCTTTAGCTGACACTCTAGGATTCTTAATTACCTCATTAAGCATTCTGCGCTGTGCTCTAGCAGTCATCTTTCCCTAGGCGTGGTCATACTGTAGAGTAGCAACAGTGCTGAACTTTCTCCATTTGTAGATAGTCTGTCTTACCGTGGACACGTGAACATCAAGGCTTTTGGAGATACTTTTGTAACCCTTTCCAGCTTCATGCAAGTCAACAATTCTTGATCGTAGGTCTTCTGAGAGCTCTTTTCTGCTAGGCATGGTTCACATCAGGCAGTGCTTCTTGAAACCAGTAAACCCAAAACTGGTGTGTGTTTTTAAAGGGCAGGACAGCTTTCAGCAACACATCCAATAATATCACAATGATTGGACTCAAAGTTGGCTCACTCCTGGCTCCAATTAGCTCTTGGAAAAGTCATTAGGCTAGGGGTTCACATACTTTTTCCACCCTGCACTGTGAATGTTTACATGTTATGTTCAATAAACACATGAAAACAAATGTTTGTGTTGTATTATTTTAAGCAGACTGTGTTTTTCAAATTGTTGTGACTTAGATGAAGATCAGAGCACATTTTATGACCAATTCATGCAAAACTCCACGTAATCCCAAAGGGTTCACATACTTTTTCTTGCCAAACAGTCAATGTCATGATAAAAACAATGTATAAATAAACACATCGGTACACATGTGTAAAAAAAAAAGAGATTTCCTTTTTAGGATTTCTCGAATTCTTTTTAGCTGATCATGCTCACGGTTCTTCAAATCCGACCATCTCTTTCTGATTTGATTCTTGCTGCGTTCTTTCCCAAATTTGTGTGCAATTTTGTGGATTACTTCCTCTATGATTTCTTCCTTTTCTGAATTTTTATTTTTGTATTTTTGCTTGCTGCAATCGCAATCCTTCTTTTTGAAGATACGGACCACTTCTTCCATCTCCTCCAATGACATGGCGCTTGATCTTCTGCGGTTTTTTGTAAAAGATTTGACACGCTCCTCCACCTCCTCACCCTCTCTGCTTCCACTTTGCTGGGTGCCACTCTCTTCAATTTCAGACATTTTAGGTTTCTGTCTGTGTCTGTGTAGTAATTATCGAATTCTGCTCTTTCTTTCTCTTCAAAGTTCTTCTGCTCTCACTCCCTCTGCTCAAATAACGGCCGCTAAGTCGTCCCGGACGAACTTACGCTGTAGGTCCGGCTACGCTGGTTTCCGGCACAGGCCTGCGCTAATTTTGTTCAATGGACGAACGATTACCGAATTTCACTATTTAAAAATCAAAACCGCAAGTGCACAGCAGCAGCAGACCGCATTGAAGATCAAACTCCGAGTCGTGTCTATAAATGCTCGCAGTTTAGTCAATAAAATCAATGACACAGTAGAGGAGATGGTAAGCGCCCAAAATATGTGCCACCACCGAATGGCCAGCTGAACCAGATGACCAGTTGTTTCCCCCAAACCAGAGTAGACAATGGAAATGGATACGTATCTGGTCAGTGCAAAATAAACGCTAGGGATATCAGGCGGTCGTTTTCTCCGTTGCTGCGCATCCGGTTTCTGTTGGCTGCGTGCACAGCTTCGGAGAAACGCTGGATCCGCGTGCAGCCTCGGAGAAATGCTGGATCCGCGCGCAGCCTCTACCCCGCGCGCATCCAGGAGAACAGGACGCGCACGCAGCAGCCAGGTAGAGGCTGCGCGTGCATCCTGTAGAGCCGGATGCGCATGCAGCCTATAGCCGTCTGCTGCGAGCGCATCCGGCTCTACAGGAAGCACGCGCGCAGCCTCTACCCGCTGCTGCGCGCGCATCCTATTCTGCTGGATGCGCGCGCAGCCTCTACCCGGCTGCTGCGTGCACATCCTGTTCTCCTGGATGCGCGCGGCAGATCCGGCATCATGAGCTGGGGGCTAATATACCCTTCTGAGCTGGGGGTAAATAAACCCATGTGAGCTGGGGCAAATATACCCATGTGAGCTGGGGGCAATTATACCCATGTGAGCTGGGGGCAATTATACCCATGTGAGCTGGGGGCAATTATACCCATGTGAGCTGGGGGCAAATATACCCATGTGAGCTGGGGCAATTTATATATCCATGTGAGCTGGGGCAATATATATATCCATGTGAGCTGGGGAAAATATATCCATGTGAGCTGGGGCAAATATACCCATGTGTGCTGCGGCAATATATATATCCATGTGAGCTGGGGCAAATATACCCATGTGAGCTGGGGACAATATATATATATCCATGTGAGCTGGGGCAAATATACCCATGTGAGCTGGGGACAATATATATGCCCATGTGAGCTGGGGGCAAATATATCCATGTGAGCTGGGGGCAATATATATATCCATGTAAGCTGGGAGCAATATATATAGATATCCATGTGAGCTGGGAGCAATATATATATAGATATCCATGTGAGCTAGGAGCAATATATATAGATATCCATGTGAGCTGGGGGTCAGAAACTGGGTGCGATAAACAGCCACCTCATTGGGAGCACTGGGCAGCCATATGCTCCACAACAATAGACTGCCCTCCGGGCAGGCTTGATACCTAGTTATTTATAAATATAGAAAGAGCTCAGGATCTGCTAATTCCCCGTATACTCCTTTATAGAGCCCAGGATGCGCTAATTCCACGTATACTCATATATATTTTTTATTTTAAGAAAATATTTTACCAGGAAGGATACATTGAGATTTCGCTCGTTTTCAAGTATGTCCTGGGTGGCGAGTATGTACCGTTAGGTGTCTTGCCCAAGGACACTTACTGGAGAGGTGCGCCTGGGGATCGAACCCATGTCTCCACAGGCTCTCTCCACGCAGAGCAGTGATGTTACCTCTACTCCACCCAGCCAGTACCTCATATATAGAGCTCAGGATCCGCTAATTCACCGTATACTCATATATAGAGCTCAGAATCCTCTAAATCCCCCTATATTCATATATAGATCTCAGGATCAACTAATTCAACAAATACTCCTATATATAGAGAGAGACACTCAGGATCCGCTAATTCCCTGTTTACTCATATATAGATTTCAGGATCCACTAATTCACAGTATACTCATATATAGAGCTCAGGTTCCGCTAATTCCCCGTATACGCATATATAGAGCTCAGGATCCGCTAATTCCCGTATACTCATATATAGAGCTCAGGTTCCGCTAATTCCCCGTATACGCATGTATAGAGCACAGGATCCACTAATTCCCTGTATACTCATACAGTGGATAGTAAAGTCTACACACTACTGTTCAAATGTCAGGTTTCTGTGATGTAAAAAAATGAGACAAAGATAAATAATTTCAGAACTTCTTCCACCTTTAATGTCACCAATAAACTGTATAACTCAATGAAAAACAACCTAAAATCTTTTAGGTGGAGGAAAAATAAAAAAATAAAATTATATGGTTGCATAAATTGGCACCCCCTCTTATAACTGGGGATATAGCCGTGTTCAGAATTAAGCAATCACATTGAAAATCATGTTAAATAGGAGTCAGTACACACCTGCCATCAGACAAGGTGCCTCTCATTAACCCTTAGGTCTTTCCTGACATTTTCTTAGTCGCATCCTACAGCAAAAGCCATGGTCCGCAGAGAAGCTTCCAAAGCTACAAATGAAGTGCTGAGGTATTAATTATGTGATACGCGTTTCGCTGCCTATCGCTTGCAGCTTCATGAGTCACAAAGGCCACTTAGAGATTGTATTGTTACCTTTAGGAATGTCCTGAGAAAAGTGTCCAAAATGGTGCCGGCATTTTAAAACCAAGCCAAAAGCTAATGACCAATGGATTGTATGGGGCCAATAGGACATGCGCAGTGCTTCATTCCTTTTTCTAGGCTGGTAATTTAGCACTTGCACAGATTCTTTGATTTTTGGGGTTAGGACCTGGTTTGAGTAGTAGCTAAAGTTTTCAACATTGCATCTGTGCGTTAATTACCGCCAGCACCATGTAATACCTTTGTCAGGTCCCGGCAGACGCCAGGCCGCTTCCCGACTCTCCAGGCTCATTGGGGTCCCCCTGGCGTCCTCCGGAGTGGCGTGGGGGAAATATGCCGCTCTCCCGGCCGAGGTGCGCGAGCTCTTGGGTTCGGGCACCGTCCACGAGGTCCTCCTCCCATCGCGATGGCGAGACCTCCTTGTGGTTCCGGCATTCGGGCACGTTGGCGTGCGCGCAGCGGATCAGATGGGGGCGTGGCCTCGGCCTCCACAGCTGGAGTGGCGTCTGTTGTGACGCTGGGGATCTCCTCCTCTGCTCCAATCATTGAGGAGGGGGACTAGAGGGGCGAGGCTAATGGGTAGTGTCAGGGATTATTATTCAATAAGAAATTTATATGAGACACAAATATCAATCGTTTATATTTCCTAGAAATGCTCCTAAATTCTTTTAATTGTCTAGTGTATTCTTCAAAGCAAAACACAATCAATAATCGGATAAAAATATATATATTTATTACGTATACAAAAAAGTTTAAAATCTCATATCATAAACAAAAATTTATAAACCACAAAATCCATCAGCACATAGAAACTAGCTTCACAATATATGTATCTCCTGTTAGTAACTGCATATATGATTAATATCATTTACCTTATCAGTTAGTAACTAATACACAAATGGTATTTCCCAGCAAACCAATGTTTAACAAGCTAGATCTTGTAGAGATATATGCATCTCTCTATGCTACTTGGATCAACAAAAGATGAGCTATCACTTATTCTATTTTTAGAATGATAAGTAATAAAAACTTATTTAGTGAATCCTCCCCTAATATCGAGAATTAAACTTCTAATCTTCTGCTTTTTATATTGTAGTTATATAATTCCCTGCTTATTAATTTCAATCACAGTAATTTCCAAATTCAGTATATATATTGGTATATCAATCTTTGCAACAGTTTCTTTAGGATAAATCCTTATATCCAATTCTTCTTCATATCTCTATCTGCAGAATAGAAATATTTTAGATTCTGGATCTATCTGTTGCAAGAAATATTCCAAATATATATAATTTATTTAATCTTAATAAAAATAGCTTTTATACATTACCTCCAATCTGGATTTTATAAGTTACAGCCTTGAATATTCTTTGATTGATAGTCTTCTCATATTCCAAAACAATGTCAGATAATCAATGCATGTGAGTTAGAGATTTGGTGTGAAATCTTGAGTGCATCGTCCTGGGATGGTCTGCTAGCCTTGTGTGTAAGTCTCTGATTGCCTCATGTCCTGGAATGGCTGACTGCATTGTTGTGTCTCCAATTATAGTCAATTTGACGTCACTGGCAATCTATTCATTATATTAAATATAATATTTACTATCCTCTAGAGGGCAGTATTGCACTTCAGATTATTTCCACATTTAATTTTTATATTTCTTATCTCAGATCAAAAGGTCAATCTGACTTACAAAGACCCTCTATTTTCAATGTAGACTTTGAGTCTATCCTGCCAACATAAAATTTATGTCTCTACTCCTCTCAAAATTTTTACTAGGTCTCATTATCACAGAATCTCTTCTTCAGTAATTATACTATTTACCAATTATACTCTCTACAATATAAATTGGAGCATCTATTTTCTACTGTAAATATAATAAAATATACCTTGATTATAAGAATATATTTCGTGAATATAATCATACATTACAACTTTTATTCCTATACCCAAAGAAAAAAATATCTTTTTGTTTTAAAGACTTAAGACAAACCAATAAATTTAATTATAACACGTCTAGCACTTAGGCTAGGGTCAGACTAACGCAGTATCAAAGTGCGTTTAGCAGCACTAAATCACGGCCGTGCTAGCAGCAAATGACGTCCAATGCCGGGCAGCATACGAAGAACGGCCGCACAAAAGTGCGGCTGCGCAACGCAAGTGGCAAACGAACGCATTTTTCGAGAACGTGAAACCGCTAGTACGGACGTACAGAGTGCGCTGCGTCTGCTAGCGGCGTGTGTGCCTGATTAGGAGACGTCAGACGTTGCTAATGTCCGGCCAACATAACGTCCAGACACAAAAAGTGTTTTATTGATGATCCGTACAAAATCACGGACGAAAATGCGCATCGTATGACCGCTATCGCGTATTCTGTGAAAAAATATGTCCATTCGTTCGAACGCACTTTTTCACGGACAATGCGAAAAATGCGTTAGTCTGACCCTAGCCTAAGCTTCAGCATTATATCACACAAAGACATATTAAAATTCCCTCATGTCTGGTCACCTAGCCGTGAACTATTTTAAAAAAAATCTCTGTTCATTTCTAAAACTAGGGAAAATTGAAAAAGAAAAGACTTTCTATTTAAAACAAAATGGCTACAGGCATCCATTTTAATTTTTCCCTAACAATATACCCGACAGTAGGCAGGACTGTCTCTTGACTCCCTGTAAAAACCCCTGAGTGCCAGGACCAAGACGCTCACTCATTTGTGCCTTCGTTGTAGTAAGAGCTCCAACCAAGTTAACCCTTACCTTCCTTTTTACCGGTTACCTAATCCCTGTTTTCCATTCGGACCACCCTATCGGAATTACCCTTGAATACTCCTGCCTGCACCCATTGATACCACGTTGCCGAATTCAGTTTGCCAATATGACTTCGACTCTTGCCGCCAGCCTCGACCTCCGAACGCCTACACTACCCTTATCGGATCATCCTTTGAAACCACGCTTTGGTCTCCTAACCTCCGCCTCCTGGGTTCCACATCCAGATCCCTGACAACCTTACTTAACGAAGCGCTACAGATCTTTTGTGCTCCCCATGTTAAGTACAGGATGCAAAGTATTGCAAGCACACGCAAGCTTATTCAAACACCGCTGCGTTAAGTGATTTCATAGTGGTTCAGGTATGGAATATGGGGGGGGGGGGTCATGCATTAAAGTCACTTATCCGAACGCAACCATTAACGTTCACTAAGGAATAATGCCCCATATATTTTTTTTACTGACTGCAGTGGAAAACACTATGAAGGTTATTCAGAGAGCACCATAAAAGAACTGCCGAAAGCAGACGACGGCCCGCCAAACAGACTGCCGATTGCCACTGAAAAAACGTGATCAGCCACCGAAAAAACCCAGTCAGCCGGCCGATCTGTGATAAACAAAAAATAAAAATAAATGAAAGGCGTTTTTAAAAAAACAACAAAAAATGTATGGAAATAATAAATAAGGTCCTATGATTAATAATAAAAAGGTCTGTCACAAAATAAAGAAATGCCATTTAAAAAAATCCGAATGAAATTTTTTTTGCCGAAAAATGTCTAAAAATTCAATTGATAAGACTTTTTGCAGCAAATTAAAAAAGGAAACCGTTGAATAAAAATAGGGATTTTTTTTCTTCATTGAAACCTATGGGATTCGCCTGTTGAAAACTATCATACGACAGCACCAAAAATCTGAGCATTTCTCCAACTTATAACTGCTATTCGGCAGTCTCTGAATAGATTAACCATTACTTCTCTATGGTGAATTTCACTGCCGCCTGTTTGCATTGAATTTTGTTGGCAATTTGCCAATATTTGGAGAAACGCCAACTTCCTGAATGGCCGAATTGCTACGAAATTGCACCGTACGGGGAAATCCATTGTTCAGTGCATTTCGGTGGTAAATTTGGCACTCTTTGCATAATCCCTTATGAAGGTTATTCACTTAGGTCCGAATTTGCCACCAAATTGCACAGAGCAGTGAATCTCATTCTTTGGTGCAATTTCAGTGCAATTAGTGGATTCACAAAGCTGTATTTTCACTATATGCAGATGAACTGACAATGAAATACAGTGCATTTTGCAGCAATTCAGCAGCACAGAAATTGTACCATAGAGAACTAAAGACTTGTCTATTCACAAAATGCCCAATTTCAGCAAATCACCCTGATTTTCTGTGGTTCAATTAAACATGTTTAAACAGGCGAATCCCATAGGTTTCAATGTAATAAATGGAATAGCTTTTTAATTTTTTTTATTAAAAGACCATTTATTATTCTTATTTTTTAAAAGACCTTTTTGTATTTTTTTAATTTTAAAAGATTTTTTTTTTTTAAGCAGACCTTTTTATTATTTTTTAAATGACCTTTTTTTATTTAGGCACATTTTCTACTACATTTTTTATTGTTTTAACTTCTTATTAGGAGAATAGGAGACTTCCTATTTTCAGCAAATACAGTGAATATGCAGTGAATAGTGAATGCATTGTATTTTCAGTGAAATGGAAGGGAAATGAGCTGAAATGAAAATCACTTGTGTATAACCCTCTCTGTTTTGTTGCTTTATATTTTGCAGAATTAAAGAGTCAGTAATTTGGTCCTGTTGATAGAAAATATTTTGTTCCTGTGGAATTTATCAGTTGATAATAACCAAAAAAGGTATTTGGTGCAGCTTTTATCTGATTTAGATTTAATATACACAGATGGTGAGACCGGGTGATATTGCATATTAAATATATCATGATTTTTATTCATCCAAATTTATACTATCTGTTAAATCTGAGCAACCTCTCGAGACGGAGAATTCACCTAGTGTAGGTTAAAATCTAATTGATGTATGTCTCAATGCAAGACCATTTGTACCTTTTAATATAGGGGGAGGGGCTCTGGCGTCAAGAATTATTTAGTTTTAATCCTAAAGAATTCCCTGCCAACCCATGCCAGCATAAAGGGAGTTTTTATATGACTGCATTTGGTTTGGTGACAGTAAATTATTGTATCCCTCCCCAGGAGACAAATTCCTAAAATGTCTTCAGAAATTGAATTTGAAGGACCAGTGTCACATGTTGAGGAAAACATCATGAAGCCAGAAGAGCAGGAAGAAATAATGATCAAAGATGAAGCTTTGCACTCCTCAGAAAATCCAAAGGAACCAGAGAATCCAGAACTGTCATCTGGGACATTTCTGTGCCGTGACAGTGAAAAATGTTTAAGCACAAATGCAAATCTTGGTAAACACAGGAGAGCTAACGTAGGAGAGAAGCTGTTTGCATGTTCTGAATGTGAGAAATGTTTTAGAACAAAGGTTAAGCTTACTGTACATGAGAGAATTCATACAGGTGAGAAGCCATTTGCATGTTCTGAATGTGAAATATGTTTTAGAACAAAGAACAAGCTTACTGTACATGAGAGAATTCATACAGGAGAACAGCCGTTTGCATGTTCTGAATGTGACAAATGTTTTACAACAAAGGATAAGCTTACTGTACATGAAAGAATTCATACAGGAGAGAAGCCATTTGCATGTTCTGAATGTGGGAAATGTTTTAAATCAAAGGGTGAGCTTACAATACATGAGAGAATTCATACAGGTGAGAAGCCATATGCATGTTCTGAATGTGGGAAATGTTTTACAACAAAGGGTAGTCTTACTGTACATGCAATAATTCACAAAGGAGAGAATCTGTATGCATGTTCTGAATGTGAGCAATGTTTTACAACAAAGGATAAGCTTACTGTACATGAAAGAATTCATACAGGTGAGAAGCCGTATGCATGTTCTGAATGTGAGAAATGTTTTAGAGCAAAGGGTGATCTTACCGTACATGAGAGAATTCATACAGGGGAGAAGCCGTATCCATGTTCTGAATGTAAGAAATGTTTTAAATCAAAGCGTGAGCTTACTGAACATGAGAGAATTCATACAGGAGAGAAGCCGTTTGCATGTTCTGAATGTGCAAAATGTTTTAGAACAAAGCGTGAGCTCACTGTACATGAGAGAACTCATACGGGAGAGAAGCCACATGCATGTTCAGAATGTGAGAAATGTTTTAGAAGAAAGAATGAGCTTACTGTACATGAGAGACTTCATACAGGAGAGAGGCAGTTTGTATGTTCTGAATGTGAGAAATGTTTTACAACAAAGTATAACCTTGCTGTACATAAGAAAATTCATACAGGAGAGAAGTCGTTTGCATGTTCTGAATGTGAGAGATGTTTTAGAACAAAGAGTGACCTTACTAAACATAATATGATTCATACAGGAGAGAAACCATTTGCATGTTCTGAATGTGAGAAATGTTTTAGAACAACTGGTGAACTTTCTGTACACGAGAGGACTCACACAGGAGAGAAGCCATTTGCATGTTCTAAATGTGGGAAATGTTTTGGTAGAAAGAATAAGCTTATGGCACATGAGAGAATTCATACAGGAGTGTAGCCGTTCAATTTAAAACCATTCTCCAGATAAACAAACTAGTGTTTCTTTACAATATAGTTTATAGGGGAGAGAAGCTGTTTGAATGGTCTGATTGGGGGAAGATGTTTTAGAGCAATAGAGTGTTACATAACATGAGAGCCCACATACAGGTGATAAATTGGTGGAGATATGTATATTTAAGCTCATCTCAAGGTATCATTGAGGAGGGAAACTATTTGCATGTCCTGAATGTGGGAAAGGCAGCTCCTAAGAGACACACAAGAATACACACAGTTAATAAGCAGTTCCTGTGTCCTGAGCATGTGAAATGTTTCAGATCCAATGATGGACATTATCTCCATGTGAGGTCATACTTGAACGTTATGGACTTAATGTGGGAGATGCCTTTGAAGAACGTCAATGCATTTTAAATTTGAATAAACTCACCCCAACAAGGAATGACATGCGAAATCATTTACCTCTGAATGAAATCTGGATCAACACGGTATCTCAACGGGGAGCAAAGCCAGTTTCATTCCATGAATGGGGGTTAGGTTTAAAAAAAATCAAAGTATATACTTAACCCCTTCCATCCTGAGTAGTTTCTACCGACGGAAAAATACATTTATACAGGTGTATGATGTCATCATAATTTTTTAAGTCCACAATTATGGACTTTACAACTGAGAGAGAAAATGCATTGTGTGTTTGTCACTTTGGATTTGGGGTTCATGGGCCTGGAAATGTTCTATATTATTTCCCTGCCCTCTCTTATGTTGAAATTAGGGATGCACCGAAATTTCGGCCACCGAAAATTATCGGCCAAAAATGGTGTTTTCGGTTTCGGCCGAAATAGAAATTCGGCTGAAAAAAATGGCCTAAAATTTCCATTTCAAAATTGGGCCTGGAGGCCCGGCCACTCGGCCAGCATTCAGGCTCAGGTGAGCCCCTGGCTTGGCCTGGGCCTAGAGGCCCAGCCGAGCCTGGGGCTCGCCTGAGCTTGGATGCTGGCTGAGTTGCCTGCTCAGCCGTCCTCCAGGCTCAGGCAAGTCCCCAGCTCGGCCGGAGGGCCAATCGAGCAGGGGGCTCGCCTGAGTCTGAAGGCCGGCTGAGCAGGGGGCTCGAGCAGGCCCCAGGTCCGGTGACAAATTTTGTTGGGGGGGGTGGAGAGCACATACTCACCTATATCGGCCTCGAGTCCTCCACCGGTTGCACATACTCACCTACATCGGCCCTGAGCTCCTTCAGCAATGGCAGTCCTGCATCCTGTGTCCTCTCTCCGTTGGCTGTCGGGGTGATGTCACGAAAGCCTTTGACCCAGGGTCAAAGGCTTCCGTGACGTCATACATCCCGGCAACCAACGGAGAGAGGACACTGGATGCAGGACTGCCATCGCTGGAGTAACTCAGGGCCGATGTAGGGGAGTATGTGTAGGCAACATCCTCCTACTTCGGCCCTGAGCTTCAGCGGTGACCGTCCTCCAGCTGTCGCAGGCTGCTCGGCCGTCCTCCAGGCTCATCGCAGGGGGCTCGCCTGAGCCTTGAGGACGGCCGAGCACCCTGCGACAGCTGGAGGACGGTCACTACTGGAGCTCAGGGCCGAAGTAGGAGTATGTGTAGGCAACATACTCTCCTACATCCTCCTACTTCGGTCCTGAGCTCCAGCGGTGACAGTCTTCTGGCTGTCGCAGGCTGCTCAGCTGGGGGCTCGCCTGAGCCTGGAGGCTGGCCGAGAAGCTTGGTCGGCCGGCCTTCGGGATCAGGCGAGACCCCGGCCACCAGGCCCAGGTTCTCATGTCTGATTTTTGGTTTCGGTATTCGGCCGAAACGATCCAGAATTTTCGGTTTCGGTATTGGCTGGAAATTTCCGATTCGGTGCATCCCTAGGTTGAAATCACCCTGAGCCTGTAGCGGTTGCAAGGTGTTTGTGTAATCTGTGTTAGACAATAACTTTATTGTTACATATCTGTTGATATCTGCATGTTTATTTAAATAGTTTTGCTAATCTGCTTTGTCAGGCAAACACTGCCCCATTATCTGCGGTTTTAGACCGTAATCTTGTTTACCATCCTGTCTTGCTTAGCAATGTTAAACAAATGTTTATCTGTCCAAGACTAATTATGTCTCTCATGCTGTGAAGCAGAAAGAGCAGTAACATCAGAAAACCTCACAACATTTTCTAGGGGAGGTTTTGTATTTGTAAATAACCCACGTTTGACCGCATAAATATCTGTGCCTGTCCCCAATAAAACCAGTTCCATTTTTGACTCTGAAAACCTCCAGATCTAAAACCTCGTCCTATTTCTGGGGGATGCTAACAGGCTCTCTACCTGTTCTGGTCCTTAAGCTTCATCTAACGTACTGGAGGAAGGCACAAGAGTTTGCTGGGTAGATAACAGGGGTCGGGCATGGAAGCGGTATTGACAGATGTGACCCAGTCGGGGTACTGAGATCTTTTACACTCATTAAACCTAACATGGGAGTTTCCTTTTCTTAAAGGGACACTCTACACACCCTGACCACTTCAGCTTTTTAAGTGGTCAGACTGCATAGAGCAACCCCTCCGTTTCTTCCATCTCCTTCCAGCACCAAGGTGTGGATTCTGTGATGTGCAGCGTGTATGAGCGTATCACAAAATCCACAGCAATAAAACTCACACTCTTACACGCTGCACATTACTGTGAGTTTTATTGCTGTGCAGCTCTGTGATGCAGTAATGTGCAGTGTTTGAGCATATCACAGAGCTGCAAAGCAATAAAACTTACAGCAATGTGCAGTATGTATGAGCAGGAGTTTAATTGCTGTGGAACGTTATCTTTTTCACTTTGAGCTCTTTAGCACCGAATATAGTTTACTGAATATAACCCCTATATGTTTACAGGGGCAGATAAAAGGGTGATTTCAGGGGGATTGTCTGTGGGGGTCAACCAGTGGTTCGGTAAGGGGCCCCACAATTTCTGATGGCAGTCCTGGCTGGACGTCAGAAGCCCATGCCCCAGTCCGACTCCTTGCGGAATCACAGGTGACTTCGAGCCTACACCCTGTAGCAACCACCCATCCATCGCTGCTCTGCTACTGAGGTCTGTCTGGGACAAGCCTCTTCCTGCACACCAAGAACTAATAGTGTGAAGTTCAAAACACAGAAGACGATCCCTAACATTAAAGTGTCTCCAGCTCAGGTCACAGTACCCGTCCACTTACTGTTGCAGTCAACATAATGGTCGCAGAGTTAGTCTTTAGTGTTTGGAACTCTACTAGAGCATTTCCTGTGGAGGATTGGTTTGTACAGACAGGAAGTTCCCTGGAAGAGAAGCCTGTGTTTATAGCAGAGAGCTCAGTGCTGAAAGGAGGATCCAGGTGGCAGGTCAGAGCTGGCTTTATGTGTCTTAACCTCCCTGGCGGTCTCATTTTTTCAAAATTTCGTGTCTAAAAGCGTCTCATTTTTTTTTTAAAGGAAAAAGTGTTTTTGTACATAGTTAGCCTGTAATAATTAGGAATCACGCACTGAAATCCGTGAAATCAAGAGTTCTTACTGGTAAAATCCTTTATAAATAAATAAATAAATAAATAAAAATTAGTAAATACACTGAGTCCGATCAAGTTTGAAACACGACATAATAATTTATTATCCCAAAAATAATTATCCAAAATAATGCAAATAAATGATATTCAATAAAATACAACAAAAAACACTGAAATCTGTCTTGAAAACAAGGGTGAGAGGATGTATGGTGTATTTCTTATCTTGTACTGCCACCTAGTGGCCGTTCATAAAAATTGCACTTATCATTTTACACTGTAGAATCCAATTTTTCTAAGTTTGCTACTAGTCCCGCCCCCCCTGCATCGTGTGACTCGCAGGGAGCCTTCCATGAAGCAGCTCGCCGCGATCACACTGCGGGGACAGCGAGGGAGCCAGGAGGAGGTGAGTAAACATCCAGCCCGAGTGTGGCTCGGGGTTACCGTTTGCGGTAGCGAAATTTAACCCCGAATCACACTCGGGAATACCGGCAGGGAGGTTAATATACAAATATTAGGGGAAATTTGGGTTTAATAAATTTTGCTGAACAACCGTTAGGAAGATCCATAAGATGCCTCCTGCAGAGCAAACACGTTCTAAAGCTGTTCTGTCTCTTGTGTTTATAACTCTGGTTCTGGCTGCAGCTCTGTATAGATATATTATTTATAAATATAGAAAGTGCTCGGGATCCGCTGATTCCCCGTATACTCATATATATATATATATATATAGAGCTCAGGATCCGCTGATTCCCCGTATACTCATATATAGAACTCAGGATCCACTAATTCCCTGTATATTCATATATAGAGCTCAGGATCCACTAATTCCCTGTATATTCATATATAGAGCTCAGGAGCCACTAATTCCCTGTATATTCATATATAGAGCTCAGGATCCACTAATTCCCCGTATATTCATATATAGAGCTTAGGATCTGCTAATTCCCCGTATATACTCATATATAGAGCTCAGGATCCACTAATTTCCATATACTTATATATAGAGCTCAGGATCTATTTATTTCCGTATACTCATATATAGAGCTCAGGTTCCACTAATTCCCTGTATAGTCATATATATAGAGCTCAGGATCTGCTAATTCCCTGTAAACTCCTATATAGAGCTCAGGATCCGCTAATTCCCTGTATACTCATATATAGAGCTCAGGATCTGCTAATTCCCCGTATATTCATACAGTGGATTGCAAAAGTCTACACAAGAATCCATGAAGGGGCCCCCCAGCGAGAGAGTTTTGAATTTTTACTTTAAAGCATTTTGCAAAAATACCTGTATACATGTCTCCTGCACTATCCAAAAATTGCTGGTTTCCAAACCTAATAATACTATAACCTATTGTCTCGTATCCCTATTATATTAATATTACCATAGCATTAAATTCCATAGCTAATGCATATATAATAGGGATACTAGGCGATAGATCGCCAAAACGTTGGGGTGCCTTGTCCTGCTTTTCAGGAGTTTGTAATGACCCACTTTATGTTTTGGCTGCTTTTCACATTGTGCTTTCCCTAATATTGCATATTTCATATGGTTCAGCTATTTGGTTTTTCTTGTGTTTATTTTTGCTGAGCCTGTGGGGCCGCCTTACTATATGCTGCATATTGTGGCCTGTAACTATATGTAACATTTGTGATACTTTACTCGTTACTGACATTATATATTTTTGTATTTATTAAAAGATATTTTTTATTATACTTTTGGTATATATTATTTCTTGGTTGTTCCCTCTTGATTTATTGTGGTTTAGGTACACATTTTTAGGACCCTGGTGAGTCCTTCTTGCAGATGAGCACCCTTTTTGTGATTGTTTTATGAAAACGGTGTGCAGAAGAACTACTTTGTTTCAAGAGACAGATAGGGACACATCACACTTGAGGGATCACAAGCAAGTGACCACCAGACCTGCAATGAGACACCAGGAAGTGTCAGACTCATGATGGATAGCCAAAGGAAAAATAACAAGGCCTCTGCTGCCTAATTAACCTCTTAAGGACCAATGACAGAACTGTTCAGTCATAAATGCATTGACTTTAAAGACCCTTGGTCCTTAAAGGGTTACCAGTGGTTCCACCACTGCCTGGGCCCCCCTCCAGTGGTGGAATGCCAGGGCCCAGTCGCAAGTGTGACCTCTGTGACCTTTGTAGTTACGCCACCATGGAGGGAAAATAAAAAACTAAAATAATATGGTTGCATAAGTATGCACCCCCTCTTGTAACTGGGGGTGTAGCTGTGTTCAGAATTAAGCAATTACATTGAAAATCCTGTTAAATAGGAGTCAGTACACACCTGCCATCATTTAAAGTGCCGCTGATTAAAGAAATAAAGTTCAGCTGTTCTAGTAGGTCTTTCCTGGCATTTTCTTAGGCGCATCCTACAGCAAAAGCCATGATCCGCAGAGAAGCTTCCAAAGCTACAAATTAAGTGCTGAGGTATTAATTATGTGATACGCGTTTCACTGCCGATCTCTTGCAGCTTCATCAGTCACAAAGGCCTCTTAGGGATTGTATTGTTACCTTTATTATTATTATTCTTTATTTATAAAGCGCCAGCATATTCCGCAGCGCTATACAATAAGCACAGTATAGACAGGGTTACAATACATTGAACAACATTTGACAAACAGTACAGGAGGAGATGAGGGCCCTATTCCCGTAGGAACTCACAATCTAGGAGGGTTGGGGTTGGAAACAGGAGGAGAGGACTGTAAGGTGAGAGTGATTGATGGTTGTGTCAGTGAGTTGGGTGGTAGGCTTCCCTAAATAGGAACGTTTTAAGGGAGCGTTTGAAGGAAGAGAAGTTAGGGGAAAGTCTGACCGTACGAGGGAGAGCGTTCCAGAGAGTGGGGGCTGCGCGTGAGAAATCCTGCAGTCTATCATGTCATGTCATACCTTTAGGAATGTCTTGAGGAAAGTGTCCAAAATGGTGCCGGCTAGGGCTGTGCAATTAATTGCAATCGCATACCAATCACGATTTAACAACATGCAATATATAAACCGCATAAGGCTGCGATTTTCGGCTCCCTGTAAGCTTCCAGCGGCACATGGAGCTTTGGGCGCTCACAGGGGAAACCACGTGCACAGCCGCGTTCTCGCGGCTCGTCACATGGTTCCCCCAGGTGAGCGCCCAAGCTCCATGTGCCGCCAGAAGCTCACAGGGAGCCGAACACATGGCGCAAACAGGTGAGCTGGGGCAGTATCTGAGCTGGGGCAGTATCCATATGCTGGGGCAGTATCCATGAGCTGGGGCATATCCATGAGCTGTGGGCAATATTCATGAGCTGGGGCAATATCCATGAGCTGGGGCAGTATCCATGAGGTGGGGCAGTATCCATGAGCTGGGGGCAGTATCCATGAGCTGGGGGCAGTATCCATGAGCTGGGGGCAGTATCCATGAGCTGGGGCATATCCATGAGCTGTGGGCAATATTCATGAGCTGGGGCAATATCCATGAGGTGGGGCAATATCCATGAGCTGGGGCAATATCCATGAGCTGGGGCAATATCCATGAGCTGGGGCAATATCCATGAGCTGGGGCAGTATCCATGAGCTGGGGGGCAGTATCCATGAGCTGGGGCAGTATCCATGAGCTGGGGCATATCCATGAGCTGTGGGCAATATCCATGAGCTGGGGCAATATCCATGAGGTGGGGCAATATTCATGAGCTGGGGCAATATCCATGAGGTGGGGCAGTATCCATGAGCTGGGGCAATATCCATGAGCTGGGGCAATATCCATGAGCTGGGGCAGTATCCATGAGCTGTGGGCAATATCCATGAGGTGGGGCAGTATCCATGAGCTGGGGCAATATCCATGAGGTGGGGCAGTATCCATGAGCTGGGGCAATATCCATGAGGTGGGGCAGTATCCATGAGCTGGGGGCAGTATCCATGAGCTGGGGGCAGTATCCATGAGCTGGGGGCAGTATCCAAGAGCTGGGGCAATATACATGAGCTGGGGCATATCCATAAGCTGGGGCAGTATATCCATGTGCTGGGGCAGTATATCCATGTGCTGGGGCAGTATATCCATGTGCTGAATACTGAATACATTTAGAATGTATGTAGCATGTTTGAAAAAGCAAAAACAATTGGCTAAATCGCAAATAAAATTGCAATCGCAATATGATTATTTTGTCAATATTGCACAGCCCTAGTGGCGGCGTTTAAAAACCACGCCAAAAACTAATACCATTGAGTTGTATGGGGCCAATAGGACATGTGCAGTGCTGCATTCCTTTTTCTAGGTTGGTGATTTAGCACTTGCACAGGTTCATCGATTTTTGGAATTAGGACCTGGTTTGAGCAGTAGCTAAAATTTTCTACATGGCATCTGTGCGTTAATTATCGCCAGCACTATCAGGGTTATTCAAAGAGAATCGAAAAGTCACCGCACGTTCGGTGACTTTTCGTTCTCTTCAATTCGGTGAAAATCGGCTTTCCCATTTCGGCCACCCTGCAGTGTATTCAGCAAGCACCACAGGGCTGTCGAAGTGCAGGGAAAAGCTGCCGAAAAACCCGCTGAAAACCCGTAAAAACATCTGGATTAACACGAAGACGCCGGAAAAACCCGAGCAGGAGCCCATCACACGCAGCGAAGCCTCCGGAAAAAGCCGACACCGCAGAAGAAGGCAGTGAATAAATTAGGAAAACAGTTTGCATGAATGTTTGAAAAGTGAAACGCTGTTTGCAAAGAAACTACTGAGCGAAAATGTCTGAAATTTACATATGAGGCCCAGGGAATGATAATAAAAAGGGCTGTTACAGAAAAAATAAGTAAGGTTAAAAAAAAAAAATATCCAGAAAAATGCTTAAAATATCACAAAAAATCTGTAATTAAAGAGACTCTTTACTGCAGAATCTTATAATGAACGGTTTATTGGATATTGAATTAAAACGGGAATATTATTAACATTGAAGCCTATGGGATTCTCCTGAATAAACCTGCCGAATTAAACCACCGAATGGCAGGGCATTAGGGGAACCTTTCACTGCTGGTTTGTGTTCTCTGAATAGCCGAAGCAGTGCTTTTTTATGGGGATTTCACTGCCCTCGAACAGGCACCAAATGTGCAGGCAATTCGCCAGGATTTGGCGTATTGCCTGCTCTCTGAATAGCCGAATGGTCAAGAAAGGTAACAGAACGCTGATTTTAAGCGTTCGGTTACCTTTCTCCAGCCATTCGGATCTCTTTGAATAACCCTGTATGTAATACCTTACTTATCGAAGCGCTACAGATCGTTTGCTCTCCATATAGGATGTGCAAAGTACTGTAAGCACGCACAAGCTCGTTCAATCACCGACGCGTTAAGTGATTTCATAGTGGTTTGACATCCGGTATGGAATATGGGGGTGGCATGCATTAAAGTCACTTATCCAAACGCAACCATTAACGTTCACTAGGGAATAATGCCCCATATATTTTTTTGCGGGCTGCAGTGGAAAACACCATGATGGTTATTCAGAGAGCGCCGAAGAAGAACTGCTGAAAGCAGACGACGGCCCGCCAAGCAGACCGCCAATTGCCCCTGAAAAAACGTGATCAGCCACCAAAAATCCCGGTCAGCCGGCCGATGTGGGGCTAAAAAAAAAAAAAAAGAGTAAATTTTTAAATGACTAAAAAACTAACAGGTTTATTCAGAGAACGGTGAAAAGCAGGAGAATGACTGGAGAATGGAAAATTCTAGGTCAAAATAGCAAAACCAGAAAAATTCTCCCATTTATCTCACTTTCCAAATTGGCTATTTTGACCTAGAATTTTCCATTCTCCAGTCATTCTCCTGCTTTTCACCAGTCTCTGAATAACCCTGTAAGTTTAAAAAGTTTAAAACTTCGTTTAAAAAACTAACTGGAAATAATAATTAAGGTCCTATGAATAATAATAATAAAACGGTCTGTCACAGAATAAAAAAATGTCATTTAAAAAAATCAGAATAAATTTTTTTTGCCGAAAAATGTCTAAAACAAATTCTAAAAATTCAATTGATAAGACTTTTTGCAGCAAATTAAAAAAGTAAAGCGTTGAATACGAAAAATTAAAACAGGGATTTTTTTTTCTCATTGAAACCTATTGGATTCGCCTGTTTAAACCTGTCATATGACAGCACCAAAAATCAAAGCATTTCGCCAACTTTTCACTGCTGTTCGTCGTTCTCTGAATAGATTAAACATTACGGGCCTTATTACACTCTTCACGCAAACGTTAACGCTCATGTGCGTGAGCATTGACGTTTGCTGTGGTGTTTACCGCATATTACAATCCAAACGGGTTAAAAAACGAGGTTACTGTACTTTGCGCTCCTTATACTTAACATGGGGAGCGCAAAGTGTTAATCAGCGCTGGATTACAAAGTCCCAGCGCTGATTAACGCCTGGCTCTGGTCAGCGCAAAGTTAACCAGAGTCAGGACTTGGTATTAACAGATTCCGATTCTGCAGAATCCGTTAACACCAGCCTTAAAAACTAAAAAAAGCATCTTATACTCACCCTCTGTCCCGCGGTGAGAACCGCGGCTTTGTCTGCCTCCTCCAGCTGGCGGGAGCAGGGAAAGACTGGGGGGAAAAAGTCCCCCCAGTCTCTCCCTGCGTATCACTACGCCGACCGGCCGGATCTCACGAGTTGAGATCCGGCTGATCATGTGACCGGCACGGGGGAACTCAATGGAGTCCTATGGACTCCAGCGAGTGGATGCGCGAGCATCCAGAGTTTTACACTTGGAAACAATGCAGGCAGCATTTTTTGCGCCTGCACTGTAATGCAGCGTTAAAACACGGGCACAAGGGGGAAAACTGTGGGGGCAGTTTTTCCTCCCCTACACCAACGATTTAACGCAAAGAGTATAATAGGGCCCTCAGGGCAGCCATTAGAAATGATGGGGTTCCTTACTAAACCTCACGACGCCCCCCCCCCCGGCACTCCCTCAACCTCTAACAGCTTTTCTCCCCCTTCAAAAAAAAAAGGACATAACATAACACCACAGCAATAAAACTTCCAGTAATGTGCAGTGTGTATGAACATATCACAGAATCCACAGCAATAAAACTCCCAGTAATGTGCAGTGTGTATGAACATATCACAGAATCCACAGCAATAAATTTCACAGTAACGGGCTGTATATGATGGCCTTTGGGTCTGGGCCTGGTCCCTGGGTCTGGTTTGGGCCTTGGGGTCTGTGCTCTGGGTCTGGGCCTGGTCCCTGGGGTCTGGTCTGGGCTCTGGTCCCTGGGACTGGACCTTGGGGTCTGGTCCCTTGGCCCTGAGTCTGGGCCCTGGGGTCTGGTCCCTGGGGTCTGGGCCTTGGGGTCTGGTCCTTGGGTCTGGGCCTTGGGGTCTGGGCCTTGGTCTGGGCCTTGGGGTCTGGTCCCTGGGGTCTGGGCCTTGGGGTCTGGTCCTTGGGTCTGGGCCTTGGGGTCTGGGCCTTGGGGTCTGGGCCTTGGGGTCTGGGCCTTGGGGTCTGGACCTTGGGGTCTGGGCCTTGGGGTCTGGGCCTTGGGGTCTGGGCCTCGGGATCTGGGCCCTGGCCCAGCCAAGAGGTCCAGTCTCTGCTCCTCCCTGGCCTTCTTTAATGCCGTGCCCTTACTTACTAAATAACCCCGAATCACTGCCTTGTGGGCTTCCCACGTCACAGGTTGCGTCACGTCCGAGGATGAGTTTTCTGCAAAGTAGTTGGTTAGCACTTCACGTGTACCAGTCACTATCTCCCTATCTGACAACAGAGAGACATTAAGTCGCCAGGTTCGCTCCCGAGGGTGAAACAGCGGAGATGCCATGTTCACAGACACCGGGGCATGGTCCGACCAAGTGGTGGGATGTATAGTCGCCTCTGCCACAAGATCTAAGTGAAACTGTTCAAAAAGATATAATCCAGTCGAGAGGAGACACGGTGGGGGCATGAATAGAAGGTGAAATCACGTTCCTCCGGATGAAAGGCCCTCCATGTGTCCACTAGGCGCATGTCATGTAGGGAGCGTCTCAAGGCACGTAGTGCGTGAGGTGGCTAAGCCGACGTGCCACCAGAGGTATCCACAGAGGGATGTAGAGCAGCATTCATGTCACCAGCCAAAATAAGACAACCCTCCTGGAAGCGTCTCAGTTTTGTCATGATATGTGCAAAGCAGACCGATTGCGCGGCATTGGCAATATAAATCGTAGTGAATGTGTAGACGACCTCAGCTATTGTCCCCTTCACAAATAGGTACCTGCCCTGTTCATCGATACAGCTGTCCTGAAGGACAAACGGAACGTCATTAGCAAACAGAATTGCAACTCCCCTAGATTTGCCCCCACGTAGTTACTAAAATAGCCCACTGGGAATTTGCGGTCTCGTAGTGATGGCGCCGAACCCTCACGTATGTGGGTCTCCTGTAGCATAACTGTCAGGGTGGCACCAGGCGTGAGCCGAGGTGGGACCCAAAGTGCAGTATAAATCCCAAGCGCTGGGGTTGAACAGGTTAATGAAGACACTGGATACAATGAAGCAGGTAAATAGGGATATATTGGAACTGTGGCAGATGAACACACAGGGCTTGAAACAGCAGGCTGTAAACCAATAAGCACAAGTGATCTGTGGCAATATGAAAATCCAGATAATGCAATATGCAGGACACAGCGATGAATAGGTACAGCTGAATAACACACAGGTCTCTGGTACAGCAGATATGGTGAATGTGTAGCACAGTAATCCAGTGGTCTCTCCAGGTACTGCAGAATGGAGTGCACAGCAATAGAGGAATAAGCAGTCTCTGGTAGAAGAATGGTACCTGGAACCAACACAGTGGTTTACTTCAGAAACTGGATACTAGAAGGAACAGTCCAGGAAAATAAACAGCAGCAACCGGATCAGGTTTGCAGAGATGTGCAGGAGCTCAGGAAGGGGATCCTCTCAGAAGCAATGCAAGTAGAACAATGCCAGATCGCAGAGGAAAGGGTGTGACCAGGCTTTAAGCAATCACTCAGGTATCCAGAGCAAAAGTTAACCCTTGAGTAGATGCAAACAGTCTCCCAGACTAGCTACGGCAGGCTCCAAGGGTTGGGGCATGACAATAACAATAGAGGAGCGCATCAAAAACAGGTCCCGTAATAACCGGGATCTCTTTTGCGGTGCGTTAAGGCCTTTCACATTATATGTGACCAGAGTAAGGTCCCGTGGCCGGAAGCAGGCGGAGGTTCCCCCCCCCCCGTTGCTGGCAATTCGGGCATTCCGCCAGACAGGCCGATCGTCCCCGCCGTGCAAAGGTGTCACCCAACGCTCCTGGGGGGAGTGAGGGAGGAAAACGATTCAACCCACGTTCCAAACCTGTCTCCCTGCCCTCTGTATTCCTTATGTCTGTGTTTCCCTGTGCTGCTTTCCCTGACATGCAGCTCAGGGGTTAAGTTCATTGCTCGTTGAGCTTCTGCTGGTGATATGGGCCGATTACTCCCCTATATAAAGCCATGGGCCCATATCACCATGCTCTTGCATCCTGGTTCACTTCAGCTACAGATTTGTTCCTGAGAGCTCCCTGTTATTCTATCTTAGTGCTTTTTCAGTGTTTCCCCCTTGTCTGAGTTCTAGGTTTCTGATTGACTTCCTGGTATTGACCCTCTGGCCTGGCTGACGGATTTTCTCTGGTGCTATATCCCCGCTTTGGCTCAAGGTATACGTTTTGGTTTTGACCCCTGGCTTATTTATTGACCACTCTTCTGGACATCCCTAGTGGTTTTGTGCTTATCGTATTATATGTTGTGTATCCCTGTAGACCACGGCTTTAGTTTATTGAAGTCCTTCCCTGCAAGTTATTGAGTATATCTCCTTTAGGTGTCTGTGTTTTTCCCAGGACTCTGCACGGCTACAAGGTAACCTTTTTCCATTAGTGCAGATTCGGCCACTCTAAGGACCGATCTATCAGTATAGGGCTCCTTCGGTATTAGCCGTGCAGTGGTCCGCAGTGTCTTCTGTGGTTTATTTCCTTATCCTGATTGTTGTGTCACGCATCTCTGCATATAGAGGCTTTTCCTCATACCTGGGCCCTACTTGGCGAAGGCCGGGTACCGCCATAGTGGCTGAACGTGACAGGAAGTAAAAAAAAAAAGGGGGGGGGAAGGAGTAAGAGAAGGCCAAAGACAGCAGAGAGAAATAGGAGAGAGGAGCAGAGAAGGCCAAGGATAGCAGATAAAAGTAAGAGAGAAGATCTGAAGATAGATAAGAGTTGTAGGCACTAGACGTCCACCTAGGGGAGGGGTGCTATCAAGGGAGTACCCTCAGATAACGTTGGATGGCAATGGCAATAACGAACAAGAGAAGGAGATCAGTAGAAACGAGATATGTGAAAAAGAAAAAGGGGTAAAGTAGAGAGTGAGAACCATCAGTAGTACCCCACCGCGCAGCTTAACGTACTGGTGAGACGAACTCCTGCATGGGTCGCTATGAGCATGAGAGGCGCACGGGCGAAGCCCCTGAGGGTGCCAACAGTTTCTCCAAAGGGTGGGTCCCAGGTCGTATCGAACAAAAATAACAATAATAACAGTGAGGGTGTTGGGAGGAAACCGGGATTCATAACAATACAAAGCGAGAAATATACCCTTCCCCCTTCCCCGTCAGGTCCCCGAAACAAGGGTGTATGATAACCCTATCAACGAATGCAGTATCCTGAGTCCCGACAGTTCAATCCCCCTGTCCCATGTCACGCAACGAGCTCTACAGCAAGAGCAGCCGAAGTGTCCCCTATTTCCCCCCTACCCCTACCCCTTTCCCACGGTCAGCAACAAACCTGACTGTAACATAAGTAGTAATTCCCCTTTCCCTCTCGCCCCCCCCACGATAAGCAATATACCTCACATTAGCAGGAGTAATATGTACCCATTTCCCCCTCCCCCCTCACCCACCCTCTTCCCACGGTATGCGGCACTCTATACCACCATAGAAGTAGTAAGTCCCCCTTTCCCTTTCCATCCTCCCCGCCCACCCCCTCTTCATGACATGCAACAGATCACACAGTAACAGTCGTGGTAATTGTCCCCTTCCCCCCTCCTCACAGTATACCGCAGACTTCACTGTAATACGAATAGTAGCTTCCCCCTCCCCCTCCCCACTATATGTAGTAGATATTACTGCAATAGAAGACCAGTCACGTCCCTTGAATCAAGCGTCCTGCGCACGTGCAAAGCGCGTCAATTGCCACTCCCTCAAAATGTGCAGTGCGGTATCAAATCTCGGGTCGTTCGGCAGCCAACCCACTTCCCTTCCCGTCCCCCCCTCCACCCCACGAAAACAGGTTCCCGCCATCAGTTCCCTCGTTACCGCCGTATGGTCCAGTCCGTGGATAAAGAACCCCAACATGACAAGTGGAGCACTGCAACATTCCTCTCTCCCATCCATGTTGGCCTCCGTCCGGCCCGTTAGTAAGAATAAAGATGAGATATTCCAATTAAACGGTGTGCCCGGGTTCTTTCTCTGCTTCCTCCACAGGTACTCCAGATGTCTAGGGTGGAGGCGAGTTTGTCCGGCATCGGTTCCCAGATCTCCACCTCTGCCATCTCGTGTGATCGACTGCTATACGTAGTTCGGCTCTCGGTTCCTCACACAGTGTGATCCAGTCCGCAATCTGTACGTCTGGTAGTCCCAATGAGGTTAGGAAATTCGGGACATCCACAAAAGAGCAGATGGAAGCAGATACTCCATCGGTAGTTGCCACCAAAGCGAATGGAAACGACCATCTATGTCACTGCGCGGGAGGTCAGGAGTGCTGTGAGGGGACGCAGACCCTGGCACGCTTTTAGGGTGGACTGGGCCAAGTCCGGGAATATTTCCAGACGGTCACCTTCTATTTCCAATATACGACAGGCGTCTTGCCGCAGCCATAAGCGCCTGCTTCAATCGATAGTCTGCCACCCGGCATATGATATCACGTGGTGGTGCCTGTTCTGTAGGTCTAGGCCGTCAAGCCCGATGCGCTCGGTCAAAACTGGAGGGATATGCTGCGCGTTCAGCTAGTATGGTGTTGAAGATATGGGCAAGATAGGCATCCAGATCGATTCCCTAGCCCCCCGCACGCGGATGTTGTTGCGTCAGGAGCGGTTCTCAAGGTCGTCCAGCCTGCGCCATACCTCATTAGCCACCGGGGGGGTCTGGAGTGGCTCCGCAGGGTCTCTCCGTCCATCTGTGGCAGCTGTCTGGGATGAGGCCGTCTCCAAGGCCTTCACCCGGGTCTCCAGCGTGCCCATTTCCTCGCGCACTTTCGCCAGGTCCTGGTTCAGAGACACCTGTACCGCGTCCAACAGTGTCTGGACATAATCACGGGTAGGGAGTCCAGCTATTAGTTCGGCCACGCGGTCTGCCGCTGATAAATCAGCTCCCGGCTTCGTCTGCTCTGTCCCAGCAGTAGGCCGCACCTCCGGCAGTGGCGACGCAGGTAGTTGTCCAGCGGCCCCACCGTCGTTTTCCTCTGGGTCCCTGACATCCCGGAGTCCTCCGGATTCTTTTTGTTGCGACCCATGGTGTAGAAGAGCGTATTACAATCGATCAATTAGCGCGGTGGAGGTACGGAGCTAATCACTCACGCGTCCAGGCCACGCCCCTCAATGGAATATCTTTTTCATTATTTTTATTAAAGACCTTTTTGTATTTTTTAAATTTTAAAAGATTTTTATTTTTTTAAGCAGACCTTATTATGTTTTTTAAATGACCTTTTTTATTATTTAGGCACATTTTCTACTACATTTTTTATTGTTTTAACCACCTATTAGGAGAATAGGAGACTTTCTAGTTTCCGCAAATACAGTGAATATGCGGTGAATAGTGAAATGGAAGGGAAATGAGCTGAAATGAAAAGCACTTGTGTATAACCCTGTTTTGTTGCTTTATATTTTGCAGAATTAAAGAGTCAGTAATTCGGTCCTGTTGATAGAAAATATTTTGTTCCTGTGGAATTTATCAGTTGAGAATAACCTAAAAAGGTATTTGGTGCAGCTTTTATCTGATTTAGATTTAATGTATACGGATTGTGAGACCGGGTGATATTGCATATTAAATATATCATGATTTTTATTCATCCAAATTTATACAGTACTATCTGCTAGATCAGAGCAACCTCTCTAGACAGAGAATTCACCTGGTGCAGGTTAAAATCTCATTTCTATATGTATCAATGCAAGACCATTTGTACCTTTTTAGTATAGGGGGAGGGACTCTGGCTTCAAGAATTATTTAGTTTTAATCATAGGCGACTCTACAGGGGGGCAAGGGGGGGCAATTGCCCCCCATGGTTATTCCTTGCCCCCCCATGTGCCCCCCACCAAAAATCATCATCCAGCTTCCCACACGTCTTCGGACCAACGTATCTCCGTAGCTATGCATCGTATATGGATGAACTAGGTGTCATTTGAAAGGGCAGATTCTGGCCTTTCCAATGATACCCCACATGACCATATTCAGTGTGATGTAAAAGTCATAAAACATCAAATAAAAACGTGCACTTAAACGTAAACATTTTCACAGGGTTGAAATGGCTCAGCAGTAAAATGGTTAATGTTCAGACTATACATTACATTGTGTATTACATTAGTTTATGCCTTGGTTTTAGTTGTATATTAAGGGTTAATGGGCAGGCTTCATCCCTCACAGTATACATTTGTTTTTTCCTTGATTAATGGCATTTTAGGGGTTAATGGGTTGGCTACATGCCTCAGTGTATTCATTTCATGTTTTCCCTTGATTAATGGCATTTTAGGGGTTAAGGGGTAGCTAAATGCCACATTGTTTATTATGTTTATTGCATTTCTCTGGGTTTGTGGCATTTTAGGGGTAATTATGGAAGTTAGAATCTAAAGGGTCTAATGATCTGTAGATCCTCTGCTTTCCGTCACATTTCGGGGAATTTATTTTGCAGAAAATAAGGTGAATTCTATATTTAGCGAATGGTCACTGTAATTTACTAAAAGTGGAGTCGCTGAAGCAGTTATCAGACATTCAGCGGAAACTGCCGAATTGCGTCAAATAAAATATTGAATTTAATTATCAGGTTAGTACAACAAAAAGGCATCATTGATCACATTACTCTGGGGTTTTGTAATCTTATTTATATATATACTTATTTAGGGCACTATTACCTGGTGTGAGCTAACCCTTGCGTCAGCGTGATTTTGCCTTAGCGCCAGGTTAATTGAGTCTAGCGCCTGACCAACAGATCGTTTGCCTCCCGCTACAAATGGGAAAAATTACTTAGCGCGGCGCTATCAGCGATTTGTACCGCGCGCTTACTGTACTTTCCGCGTCCTATACTTAACACGGGGAGTGCTAGAGATCTTTACAGATCACTTGGTGCCAGCACTAAATTTTTTGAGGTGCACTAATTGCAACATTTTACCTACTGCTCAGGCCTGGTGCTAACTCCAAAAAAACAGAAAAAACAGGTCCTCGTCCAAAATTAACAGGAAATTGAAAGGAATGCAACACAGGTGTTCTCTTGGCCCCATACACCATAGTAATGGATATGGTCAGCAATGTCCCTGCTGTTGCAGTCGACTCTATTATAAATGTATCCTTTATCCACATATATCCTAATTCTAATATATTGCCTAATTTTAAACATTTTATGCTGGGGGCTATTCATAGTATGTAAGCAGTTGATTATTAGGGTGACTGTGTGGACCATGTTTAAAGGAACACATGGATAAGTCTTGCCCTGAAACATGTATTGTTTATATGCTGTAGCAGGGAAATTTTTGTCGCTCACCTGGCCTTCCTTTTGGATCTATTAAATGCAGTGTAATGATTCTACATGGTGCTGGGAGGCATTTATCATGCAATGCCCATCAGCCTTAATATATGCAGGGGTGAGAGGTTATTCACTGGATGTGTTCATATTCAAGCTTGTGAGGGTGGGGGATAGGTATGGAAAAGAAAAAAAACGTTCTATCCTGTACACAACCGCATTAGCGCTGGGTCTCAACTTGGGTCTTAGAGTTTCCCTAGCGTGCGCCAAACGACCTTGTTCATGGACTACTGCAGTCAAGGTGATCTGTTAGTAGGTCGTCAGGCACTAACAGGGTTATTCAGAAAGCGGTGAAAAGCAGGAGAATGACTGGAGAATGGAAAATTCGAGGTCAAAATAGCCGATTCTTAGACCAAGAATTTTACATTCTCCAGTCATTCTCCTGCTTTTCACCTCTCTCTGAATAACCCTGTAAGTTTTAGCGACTCGCACTAAATTTTTCCTTTAGTGGAGGTGTTTTAGTTCACACCAAGTGATAGGGCCCTTACTTTTATTCAGTGGTATGATTTAGTGGTGAAAATTATTAGTGCCCCCCCAGTTTTGACTGCGGTATCTTCTGTGCCCCCCCTAAATATTGTCCCTAGAGTCGCCACTGGTTTTAATCCTAAAGAATTCCCTGGCAACCCATGCAAGCATAAAGGGAGTTTTTATATGGCTGCATTTAGATACAGTAAATTATTGTATCCCCCCCAGGAGACAAATTCCTAAAACGTCTTCAGGAATTGAATTTGAAGGACCAGTGCCATATGTTGAGGAAAACATCATGAAGCCAGAAGAGCAAGAAGAAAATAATGATCAAAGATGAAGCTTTGCATTCCTCAGAAAATCCAAAGAAGCCAGAGAATCCAGAGCTGTCATCTGGGACATTTATGTGCCCTGACAGTGAAAAATGTTTAAGCACAATTGCAAATCTTGGTAAACACAGGAGCGCTCACGTAGGAGAGAAGCTGTTTGCATGTTCGGAATGTGAGAAATGTTTTACAGCAAAGGGTGATCTTACGGTACATGAAAAAATTCATACAGGAGAGAAGCCGTATGCATGTTCTGAATGTTTGAAATGTTTTAAATCAAAGGGTGAGCTTTCTGTACATGAGAGAATTCATACAGGAGAGAAGCCGTATCCATGTTCTAAATGTGGGAAATGTTTTACAACAAAGAGTAATCTTACTGCACATGCGATAATTCATAAAGGAGAGAATCTGTATGCATGTTCTGAATGTGAGAAAGTTTTTAAATCAAAGGGTGGGCTTACTGCACATGAGAGAATTCATACAGGAGAGAAGCCTTTTGCTTGTTCTGAATGTGGGAAACATTTTAGAACAAAGCGTGAGCTTACTGTACATGAGAGAATTCATACGGGAGAGAAGCCTCATGCATGTTCTGAATGTGTCAAATGTTTTAGAACAAAGTATAACCTTGCTGTACATGAGAGAATTCATACAGGAGAGAAGTCGTTTGCATGTTCTGAATGTGAAAAATGTTATAGAACAACTGGTGAACTTACTGTACATGAGAGGACTCACACAGGAGAGAAGCCATTTGAATGTTCTGAATGTGGGAAACGTTTTGGAAGAAAGAATTATCTTACGGCACATGAGAGAATTCATACAGGAGTGTAGCTGTTCGATTTAAAACCATTCTCCAGATAAACAAAGTAGAGTGTTTCAGTACAATATAGTTTATATGGGAGAGAAGCTGTTTGAATGGTCTGATTGGGGAAAGATGTTTTAAAGCAATAGATGGTTACATAAAATGAGAGCCCACATACAGAAGATAAATTGGTAGAGATATGTATATTTAAGCTCATCTCAAGGTATCATTCAGGAGGGAAACCATTTGCAAGTCCTGAATTTTAGAAAGGCAGCTCCTAAGAGACACACAAGAAAAAACACAGCTCATAAGCAGTTTGTGTGTCCTGAGAGGGTGAAATATTTCAGAACCAATGGCGGACATTATCTCCATGTAAGGTCATACATTAGGCTGGGTGCACACGGCAACGCACCGGCGTCTAGTCGACTCCCACCTGCACCCCCGTCGACGCGCATCATCACCGTCGACGTGCTAGGATGCACGTCGACGGGGCTGCGCAATCCTCCTGCACTCAACAAGTGTGCATGCGCAATGAATTTGATGCCCGACGTCGCATCAATTCTAGCGCTACAGCCTTTGTGTTCTGAAGACGGACGTCTTCAGCGCACGTTAGGCGTAGCGCGCGTTATGCGTGTGCACGTGCGGATCCCGCCTAATGATACGCAGCGACGCGCGTTAGTAACACGCATCACTGCGTATAAATAAAGTCCCGTGTGCACCCGGCCTTAACAGTATGTACTGAATGTGGGAGATACCTTTGCAGAACGTCAATGCATTTTAAATTTGAATGGACTCGCCCCGACAAGGAATGATGTGCAAAATCATTTACCGCCAAATCAAATCTGTATCGACACGCTAACTCGCTGGGAGCAAAGCCAGTGTAGCGCTGTTTAAAAACTCTGTTGATGTATTGCTCAGGTTTGGCCACCAGAGGGAGACAAGCGCAATGTACAGTATACTGGACACAACGGGACGTTTTCCATCATGCTTTGCGGCGGGGACAGGAAGTGGGTGGGAGAGAGCGAAGGACATCCGCAGCCTCGAGCGAAGGAGAGCCAGTGTGAGCCGAGCGACGAAAGGTGGAAGACGCACGTGAGATTGCCAGAGATTAAGACCAGGCCGGAGAGCAGGAGCTAACTTGCGGGTGCTGAGAATCAGAGACAGTGCTGGCGGAGATCTATCCACACATCGCTGAGAGGTTTTGCGCAGACACAATGTTCCAGTTTGGACCCCGAGTAAGGAGACCGCGATGATCCACTGGGAGTGCAGGCGGTAGGCCGTAGTTCTCATTACCGAAATCGGACAAGCAGGAGAAGCGGATCCGGTGGCACAGAGTTCCAGTATAACCAAGCGGAGAGAGATCCTTGATCGGACAGCAGAACAGATTGTCTAGCGGATGGGTGAGAGGCCTTCCAGGCCACAGTCAAAGTTTAAACAAAGCACGCTGCAGTATTGTTTAAATCTACAGGGCCCCAACGTGACTAGTCGAAGATTTGCTCAATCCATTCACTGGCCAGTTGAATATAGTACCCGGGTACCTGAGATAACACACACACACCTTTTTGGGACACTACTTTTACGGGACTTACACTCCAGAAACGAAGGGGTTAAACTTTCCTTTTTTGCCGCCGCGTGTTTTCCCGCATTACGAAAATCCTGTCGCTCATATACCGTGTTCACATTATATATGCCACTTTATTGGGATCAGTAAAGTATATAATCTATAAAATCCACAACAGTGCTGGTGTATATTTATTCCCTAGTGCGGTGAGACTAACCCGAGGTTAAAATTTAGCGGCTCCTCCGGGAGTGAGCGCTACACCAGTTTCATGCCATGAATGGGGGTTAGGTTTAAAATCAAAGTATAGACTTAACCAGTTCCATCTTGAGTAGTTTCTACCGACGGAAAAATAAATTCATACAGGCGTATAATGTCATTACTATTTTTATGGACTTTACAATTATGGACTTTACAACTGAGAGAGAAAATGCATTGTGTGTTTGTCACTTTGGATTTAGGGTACATGGGCCTGGAAATGTATTTGGGAGGTGCAGGCCTAATGTTCTATATTATTTCCCTGCCCTCTCATGTGGAAATCAACCTTTGCCTTTAGGGGGGTGCAGGTTGTTTGTGTGATCTGTATTTAAGTATGAATAAAGTTATTGTCTATTTGTTGATATCTGCTGTATATTTGAATAGTTTTGTTAAGCTGTTTTGCAGGCAAACACAGCCCCATTATCTGCTGTTTTAGACTGTTGTTGTTGTTTACCATTCTGTCTTGCCTAGCAATGTTGAGCAAATGTTTATCTGTCCTAGTCTAGTTATGTCGCTCATGCTGTGAAGCAGAAAGAAGAGCAGTAACATCAGAAACCCTCACAACATTTTCTAGGGGAGGTTTTGTATTTGTAAATAACCCATGTTTGACCGTATAAATAACTGTGCCTGTCCCCAATAAAACCAGTTCCATTTTGACCCTGAAAACCTCCAGAGCTACAGCCTTGTCTTATTTCTGGTGGATGCTAGCAAGGCTCTCTACGTGTCCCGGTCCTTAAGCTTCATCTAACGTACTGGAGGAAGGCACGAGAGTATGCTGGAGAGAACACTGGGGTCCGGGAAGGAAGCGATGTTGACAGATGTGACCCAGTCGGGGTACTGAGATCGGTTACACTCATTGAACCTAACATGGGAGTTTCCTTTACTTAAAAGGCACACTCTACACACCCTGACCACTTCAGCTTTTTTTGTGGTCAGACTGCATGGATTACCCCCTCCCTTTTTCCCTCCAGCCCCATTTGCCCCTTATTTTTGTGTGAAACAGAGCAGTACACTCTGCCCGAAAAAGCAGCCAGGGATCAATCGGAGACCAATGGTGTCTGCACGTCTCTCTCCATGTACCCCCTGTGCCTCTCTGTCGCTCTCGCTTTAAAGGGACACACTACACACCCTGACCACTTCAGCTTTTTGAAGTAGTCAGGCCGCATTGAGTGCATCCCATCTGCCTGTCCTTTTTTCCCATTTTTCTGAAATCACTGTGTGAAGCAGAGGAGTTTCTGTCGCCCACACAAGCGGCACCAGGGAGGCGGGATTTGAATAACCTGCCCTCCGGTCACCAAGTCGGTCACTTATGATATTGGCATGCTCTGCATGCTGACATCATCACAGCAACAATTGTTGTGGGAGACAGGAGCCGATTGGTGCTGAGCGCATATGCGCAGATCAATCTCATCTGTCATTCTGTGCAGGCGCTAGGGAAATTGTGTACAATAGAGCATCTGTCACATCCTCGGCTCCTGCGGCGCTTCCTGGGGGGTCCGGATGCCAAGAGTTCCGGCTGTTCACTCGGCGTCTGGAGGGGCGGGGCTTGGCATGGTGACACGGAGCCCCCGGCCTTAAATGCAGGGTGCGAGAATCAGCTCGTCGCCCTGACGTGGAGTCATTCCCGCATCGCCAGCTGTGTTCACTCTGTGCTTCACTGTTTACCCTGCTAAGTTGCCATTTTGCTTGTATGAGGACCTCGCTTGTGTTTGACCCGGACTGCCTGCTTGACCATTCTCTCTCTCACTCCTTTTTTTGTATACATTGTGCTTTCTGCTCACACTGGGTGTATGTGCAATATATATCACGCAGTCTCCAATTGTAGGCCTGCCCTGCAGGGTGCTGAATCTATCAAACCTTCGTTCTGCCTTGCTGACACTGCGTGTGTATGCAATATACAGTATATTACACAGTCTCTGATTGTAGGCTTGTCCTGTAGGATTCTGAATCCATTAACCCCTCGTTCTACCTAGCTGACACAAACTGTATGACTGTCTTCTCTGTTGCCAACCCTGCCTTTACGACTACCCCCTCTGTTGCCAACCTTGCCTGTATGACTGCCCTCTCTGTTGCCAACTTGGATTATACATTTGACCACGCTTCTGTTACACCCTGGTAAATTAACGCATTTCTCGAACCTCTGCCTAATCGCTGTTCTTGAACTAATATAGTTAACTTGTTTTGGATCAGTAGACACTTGGTCTCGAAATCATTTGCTACTAAGTGGTACTTAGTGTTGATCTGTCTGACCTCCCTGGTTGGGAGTGGTAGGATAAGCAGTTCTGACTGCTGGCAAATCGAGAAGTACAGAGGTCTTTCCAAAAGGATCCAAACCACGGTTATCAGGGGTGAGCGCTACCGCGAATGTGACAACGTCATTCTGAGAGATGTGCAATCTGTGCCGTGTACGCAACATACATATTTACTATTGCATTTTTATACAATTTGCATAAGACTTCTACAAGTGCACAATCCTGTATAAAATTGACAATCAGTAGTGTCAATATATATATTTCATTAGCTCATGATATTCAGTCGTTTGTGTGCTGCTGACTTTGATGGTGAACACAATATCACACTTATTTATTTATAAAGGATTTTACCAGGAAGGATACATTGAGATTTCTCTCGTTTTCAAGTATGTTCTGGGTTCAAGAACTTGTGCAGTGCAGACACATATTATGCTTATACGTAATGTTTTGAGATGGAAATCTGGCCGCCAAGATGCCTCATGGGGGTATATGTGAAAAGAAAAAGCTATCGCATATAGTGCAACTCTATTTTGCAAAAATCAGTGTGGGTTATTAATCCAAGTGGCAACTCACTTTTTCCAGAGCCTATATAATATAAAAGGCTCTTTACAGTGGGCGTGTGCCAACTTTTGGAATGGCACCGTCCATTCACCCGATCCTCTGTATATATGGGAAAGAGCAAAAGAGATGGCAAAATCATAGGGTAGGATGTTAAATATAATTATTTAGAACAGTATAAATGACCTTCTCCCCTGGGCCAGAGCTCTATATCCGGCTCTGGGATTTCTCACATGTGGCACTTTTGGGGCAGTGTCTGGCCTTCCACAGATCTATGGTGAACGTGGACAGTGGTATGCAGAAAACCGGAAATGGAGAGCAATAAATCACCGTTGATAAAATGAGAAGGTTTTATTTATAAAAAAGGGGCAATGTTAAAATACAGCATGGTTAAAAAATATAGGCATAGCGGGTCAGAGACGCGTTTCGCCGATGCAACTTCGGCTTCCACAGTCAGTACCAACCCCATTTTTAGTGTCCAATATTTGAAGTTCAGGTAATTAGCATTGAAATCAGCGCAGGTGTGTTTCCGGTGTTGTGGGTGTGAAAACAAAAGTATAGATATCCAATAAGGAGATGGTGATGTCAACATGAGGCTTGGAGTGTCTCAACACGCATATAGAAGTGGATGAAGTAAAAATGAGGCTTGGGATGCCGTATAGTTACTTTCCTTCCACCTTACAGAAATCCAAGATTACAGGATAGTATATGAGATCCAGTGACGTGTGTCCGGTCACGTGGACGCATAACTGCTATAGTATGGGTGGATGGCTCCTGTCGGCCATCTTGGTTGCGGGAAGGTCTACATGATCGCAGGTCGGGCTTAAACAGAAGTCACTGACTTTAATTTATTACAAAATACAGTCCTTACATCGTTATATGGGGCAAAAAATATGTTTGTTTAGTAATGAAAACGGACTATACTCTCACTCTTCAGTATACATTAAGTGATTGCGCTCTGTGTTGTGAAAGCCAGTGCAGTTAGAAACCTGGAAAGTTTTAACTGTTAATTTTCTAGCGGTTAATAGTAAATAATAATGTACTGGCTGAACATGAAGTGATTCTTCAATAAAAAGGTGTTATGGTTTAATATGTTTCATTATTAATTGAAAATATTAAGACAAGAGGGACAAGTAATATGTAGTAATAAAATAATTACTGTATAGTAAATAGGGTGCAGTGTATGCTAAAAAAGGAATGCAATTATAAATAGATAATAATGTGGTGTTTTTTTTTATTTTGAAATCAAGTCAGCAGTACAGCCATGCAAGGCCAGCCAAATGCATTCAAAGGGTGGGGGTAGGTATGGAAGGGGAATCGAAATGAGACAAAAAAATGTCGGGAGGGCTGGGCCAGAAAAGATAAAAAAGTGTCAGAATCCGCCATGAAGGCGCCAGGAAAACCGGGAGAAAAAATTAAAAGGCAAGGGAGGGTAAGGGACTGCTCAGGGAGTTGTGGCGTTCCTGGCTCACCCCTGCAAACCCAAGGAGGCTGAGGGCCACAGAAGAGGCCACAGGGCCGGGAAACCTGGGGCCAAAAGGATGTCCAGAGCCTAGGTTACCGTACCAGCGGCTCGACCAGGGTACTACCCAGTGTCCCAAAAATAAAGGGGTGGGTTCCTGATGCTCCAGCAAATGACCACAAGCCCGGCGGGAATCTCCTCAGCCAGGATCCAGGCTGCGGGGCGATCCACGTCAGCCAGAGCCCATATGGGGAGCAAGACACACAGCCCCTCCAACCATGCACAGAGGGCAAGAGGCTTGCCAGTCAGTTAGCAGCTTCACTCACAGCACCTCGGGCTAGAATCAGACCACCAAGAAATGGTATGGCCAACACCAGGGGGGAGGAGCACTGTACCCTGTGTCCAGGAGTAAGAGCGGGGAATGTGCAGCCCCACCAGGGATACACAGGAGTCGAAGAACCAAGGCCGTCTTTGCACCGCCAACCTAGTCAGCATCTTCCTCGGCACTTGGCTCCCTGTCACCTTCCGGGTAGATGCCACCAGCCACTTCTCCGGAATCACCGCCGGCAGCCACTCCTCCGCAGCCTCACTACGAGTCTCGTGATCCACCAGCATTGCTGCAGCCACAAGGTTGGGCTGTGTCTCCTCGGGCTGTACCCGTCAACAGGCAGGCCCGAATCTGAATGCACCACAAGCTCAGCTCTCCATAGCTCTTGCTGCTCCTCTAGGAGGAGCCTAAGGTCTCCCTTAGTAGCGGGCCCATCACCCCCAGGCCGGCGATCGGGCAGCCATGGGCACCATCCAGGGTCCCCCATCCTGTGCCCCAGCCCGGACGAAAGTGGAATGTGGGCCCCTCTTCTTATAGTCCTCAAGGTCGGATGTGAAGGTTGACATAACAGTCAGTGCGCCCATCAGGGGTTCAGGAGCTGCGGTGCGGGATACAGGAATTGCGGCCACGCTAGTCCTCAAAGATGGCTGCCGGCAGGGACAGGCCCAAGGCAGCCTTCACAACAGTCCCAGGGCCGGAGGAGGGAACAAAACAGGCTCCGGAGCACTTCTCCTGTTGGCCGACGACAGAGGGATAATAGGGAGAGGCTCCCCGATCCACAATTGCCCTAGTCGTACGGTTAGCAGGGGAAGGAACAGAGCTCCACAGAAACACGTCTGCTCTTGGCTGTCATTGGTCACGCCCCCCAATAATGTAGTGATTTTAAGTAATATATAGGTGCATCGATGAAGCCTGTTGAGGGCAGAGGACTGCACTTTATTTAATTCAAAAAGTAGTGTATTTCGAAGTCGGTGTTAAGGCCATAAGGTTACAGTGTGAAAATTGTAAATGCACCTCATTTTCCTTATGGAAAAAATGCTAGGCAAGGGGTCGGTACTGACTGAACACAAAGTTGCATCAGCGAAACGCGTCTCAGACCCTCTATGCCTATATTTTTTAATCATGCTGTATTTTAACATTGTACCTTTTTTATTAATAAAACCATTTTACTTTATCAACGGCGATGTATTGCTCTCAGTTTCCGTTTTAAGGCATACCACCGTGCAAGTTCACCATAGAGCCGTGAAAGGCCAGACACTGCCCCAAAAGTACCACAGGCGAGACATCTCAGAGCCAGATCTAGGGCTCTGGTCCAGGTGAGCAGGTGATTTCTACTGTTCTGAATAATTATATTTAACATCCTGCCCTATGATTTTGCCATCTCTTGCTCTTTCCCATATATACGGAGGATCGGGTGTAAGAACGGTGCCTTTCCAAAGGTTGACACATGCACACGATACAGAGCCACGGTCATAAATAGGCTCTGGATAGGTAAGTTGGCATTTGGATTAATAACCTACACTGATCGTCAAACCCCTATGTTGTTCATGTCCATGAATGCTGATAAAACATTTGACAGGGTATCCTGGCACTTTCTTTTCTCCACTTTGGAACATCTGGGAGTAGGGGAGGGATTTTTGAAGTGGGTTACAGTCTTGTACGATACACCGACGGCTAGGGTCAGGGTTAATCGGGGCTCTCTGATTTATTCAATATCCGCAATGGTAGGAGGCAGGGTTGCCCATTATCATCCTTTCTTTTTGCCTTGTTTTTGGAGCCATTGTTGACTTCTGTTAGGGCCAATGCGAATATCAAAGGCATTGAAGGACAGCATCATACTCACAAACTATCAGCATATGCTGATGACCTCATGTTTATGGTCACGGAACCCTCCGTAACCATCCCGGAAATATCTGCTGAACTGTCTCGATTTGGATCCCTCTCTGGATTTCATGTTAATACTGACAAATCGAAAATTTTGAATATTATGCTTACTCGTCTACAATGCACTCAGATTCACGATATCACGCCATATCGCTGGTGCGATGGGAAACGGAGATATCTGGGAATATGGCTCACGACCATGCCTGAACAATTATATGCGGAAAATTTCGGAACTTTTTTCGCTACTCTTTCAGATGACCTGCGTTTTTGGAAGACGAAAATGCTCTCCTGGGTGGGTCGAATCAATGTGCTCAAAATGAATGTTCGGCCCCGTTTGCTGTTTCTCTTCCAGGCTCTCTCTATCTTATTGCCTGCAGCCTTTTTCTGCTCCTTGCGATCCTTATTCATAGTGATAAAGTGAGTGGCTTTATCTGGCCTACTAGAAGCTCTCGATTACAATATAGGACCCTAGCATTATCTAAACAATCTGGAGGCCTGGCTCTACCTGATATGAAATGGTACTATTATGCGTCTCATTTGACGCGTATAGTAAATTGGATGTCTTATGACTCCGGCCAACGTTGGCAGGACTTGGAAACTGCATTCTCAGGTGTCCCCCTATGGGCGGTCCCTTCAGAAGCCTTTACTCCGACATAGAGTAGTGTCAGACTCTTCGGTTTCGGCATCTCTCGCGATATGGCACCCAATACGCAGTAAATTCGCTCTTTCGTCTGCCCTTCACCACTCCGACCACTTATTCATAATCCTGATTTCCCAGAAGAGATTAGCAAATCATTGCGGGAAAAATTTACTGACGAACCCCGCTTCCAAGTGCGCCATGTACTCAGGGATGGACAAATTGTAGACATAACTACTCTAGACCCTTCAATAGGGATGTGCGTTTCGGAATTTCGGAATTTTCACGAAATTTCCCGATTCGTGTCTTCGAATTCGGCCGAATTTCCGAATCGGATCGGACCCGAAAACCGACAGATCCGAAAAGTTTTCCGAGCCGAAACGAAATATTTTCGGAATTTTCGAATGGACTCGAAATGTGTCAAATCGAAATTTATTTTCGCTCTATTTATGATTTCGGTTCCATTCGTGATTTCGGTTCCATTTCGGTAATTCTGGACATCGTATATTTAACTATTATCGGTTATATCGCGGATTCTGTAAATTTTGTATTTGTAATGTAAATGCGTTTGCGTATCACTTGTTTTTGTTTCCAATGATCCGATAATTCTGTCGATACGATAATTCCTTCGTAATCGGGTCGGATCCGATTCGTCCGTGGGTCGCGCATGCGCGTGCGGATGTCGTAACTTTATTGAGCCAGTTTTTTGACAACTTTTTGGACAGGCCAAAAAATATTGTTTTTATTATTTATCATGGCTGCAAGAGACGAGTGCCATTCGGACACCTCCTCATCTTCTTCCACCCATGAGACACCACCCAGGAAGAAGCAGGCCAGCAACATGGCATTTGACGAGATGTTGGAGCTGGTCCGCATCTTTGATAAACGAGATTATGACTACCGTAAGGGCCCTTACGGCAGGAAGAATAATGCTCGAAAGGATCGTATCCTCAATAAGGTTCACACCACCATCCTGGAGCTGTTCGGGAAGGACCGGACGAAGGACCAGCTCCGAAAACGCTGGTCCGACCTCAAGACGCGCGAGGAGGAGCAGCTGAGGCACATCCGTTGTGTCATAGCCAAACGTAAGTGTCATGTTATATTGTAAAGCGCTGCGCAAACTGTTGGCGCTATATAAATCCTGTATAATAATAATAATAATGTGCTTGCATGTGCTAATGTGCACAGAAATACGTTGATTTATCTAGTCCTTCTTTCATCCAATGTGATTGTGTATAGCTTTGCGTTTTCACGACTCGTCATACATGCATTTTTGCCATAGCTCTTCTTTTTTGTGATTTTACGTATTCGTGAAAAAAAATTGTGACATTTGATGTATGTAGATGAAGTTACAATGCTGGATTTCTTTTGGCACTGTGTACTGTAGTGTGCTGGGGGGGGGTTGTTGTGATTGAGTGATGCATACGAGATGACCCGCAGCTTGCCCAATATTGGCTCCCACCTGCGCATCAACAAAAATCTCTGCGTCTCTGCTAAGTGGTAGGATGGGACATGTAGTTCTTCGGAAAGTGCATCCAAACAGAGCCGCGTTCAATACGTCCTCCGCAGCTGCTGAATTGTTGCAGCGCAGCAATTCAGTTTGCTGCAGCAGTGTCATTGAACGCTTTGGATGCGAATTTCAAAACAAAATGGCCGATTTCTGTTGTTTCTGCAATATCCACAGTTTTATTCGCAGAAACTGAAAGTGAAATTGAGGCTGAGGCATCTATAAAATAACTAAAAGCAGTCAGCACAATGCGTTTTGTACGCACACAACACAAATAATAGGTTTTATTGAATAAACGTAATGTTTACTTCTGAAAAAAATATATAATTGAACGGTAATATATGTCTATGTGTAAGGGGAAATAAATATTTTGTGACTTTAGAACTATGAGATGGGAGTAGTGGTGGGTCAAGATGGTAGTGCTAGTGGGTAGTGGAGGGGTGTCGCAATACTTTCGGCAATATATTGCATAGATATACCATTTTTTCCAGTCTGCATTATTTACGTGTTATTTTTTGGATTTGGCAGAAGACAGGAAGAAGTCAGCATCTGCCCCGGCGGGCGCCACCAGTGCCCCAGTGGAGGAGGAGGAGGAGCCACGGGCGACCACCAGCGCTGGTATATACTGTTTTATTTTGCAACGACTTTTGGTCAAAAACAGAAAAAAAATTTGTTTACTGTATTTTAATTTAATTTTTTTATGTATAGCACAAGAGGAGCAGGAGGAGGACGAGGAGGAGCAGGAGGAGGAGCAGGAGGAGGAAGAGGAGGAGCAGGGCGATGGAGAGAGGGAGCCGGAGCCGCAGCAGGAGGCCGCGAGTCCAGTTTTTTTTTTTTACTGTTGTATTTTGCATCGACTTTTGTTCAAAAATAAATCAGTTTTGTTGTTTACTGTATTTTTTATTTCTTTAATTTCTTAGATATAGCACCGGAAGAGATGCTGACGGTGGTGGTGGAGGAGTCGGAGCCTCAGGAGGCCGCCAGCACTGGTATATACTACTGTTATATTTTTTCAAGACTTTCAGTCAAAAATAGAAACCTGCTTTACTTACTGTATTTTCCTTCTTTCATTTATTGGATATATAGAAGGAGAAGCCAGACCGGACACGTCCAGCATTAGGATAATAAATAGGATGGCGATCGGCGAGCTACGCCTGGCTGTTACCACCATCAATTCCATCCAGGAATTGCTCCAGGAATTGCGGGAGCATATTAGCAATGCCGCTGACATCCTGGAGCGGCAGTGAGACCAGCCTCCTCCTCCCCTATGTTTGTGCCCCCGTTGGGCAGTTTGCCATCCTTGGCATGTTGTAAATAAATTTTCTATTTTTTCTATATTTTCCTGTTTGTGTGCGTTGCTTTTCCTTACTTAATAAGTTAATATGTATTGCTTGGTTTTCACACTGTTAAAATTATATGTACATAAATTTATTGACATTTCTATGGACCCTTTGTCATAAATTTGTCAACATATTTGTGGCCATGAATGTGACTGTGCACATTCTACACTTCCTGCCTGGCCAAAAAATGTCACACACTAACACAACCTTGTTGTACTGCCTTGAGATTTGATTACCGTGGCATGGTTTTGTTAAGCTTAGGTGATGTCACAACAACACGGATTTTTGTCCACAGTCACATTCATTGCATAACCAAGAATTTATCAAAAAATATTGATGGCAGCACTGCGTGAAGTCTTCTCCGACACAACCCAAAGATCCTCAGTGCGGCTCAGGTCTAGTTTATTTGTCCCTGTTTGCAGCTTCACGCAACACCTCCTCCCAGCTATGAGCTCTCTCTCTCCCACCGCTGCCCGCTAAGACGCTGCCCGCCAACATGGTCACGTCTTTGCAGGAAGACAACAGCGTGGGGGAACGGCAGCTGCCGACAGTCCCAAGACCTCGTCACAATGACGTCAGTTCTGGAGTTAACCCCTAACTGTGACCAATGGTGGAGATAGGGGGTTCATTGGAACCCCCTATCTCCCGATCCGCGGCAGCTATCGGTTGGTTAATGTTTGGTATCTTTGGATCGACCAGAGCATGGCCTTTCCAACAATACCAAACATAACAATGTTAAAAATTATAAAAAATTAAAATATAAAAAAAATAAACAGGTTTTTTGTTTTGTTTTGTTAATGCAGCAATATTGTTCCCATTTCAATTATAATGTGAACAATGATGCTGCACTAAGGATTTTTGAATAGGGTGCGTTTGTTAAAAATAGTGTAATTTTCACCCAAAAAAATATAACAAGTCCCCTTTTCAATTTTTTTTAACAAACGCAACTCATAAAATATAACCACAAACACTCGCATGTTAAAATGTGAAAAAAACACTTTACACCTTGTAAAACAAACATTTAAAATTCTAATTTTATTGCATTTTTTGTTATAATATACAGACAGGACATGACGCATACATATGATAATGATATATTATGAATCATCTGCCGAGTCTGCTGGAAAGAACGATATATAACATGTCTGGGTCATATTATAAAATAAGGCTTCAAAAAAACACGTTTAAACAAGAGGAGCGAAACTGTTAAAAATTAGCTCAGCAGCAGACCGCAGTGCCGCACACAGGCGTGAAGGGAAGCCGTGAAATGCCTCAGCAGCGAAAGGGTTAAATTTTTTTTGTCTGTTTTAAATCTTTTTTTTTTTTTTTTTCGTTTCAGATCATTTTGATCAACTATTTTTCCGTTTTAAAACCTTTTGTTCTGGTTTTTATTTTTAAAGTCAGACCATTCGAGTCAGTTTAGCGTTTTTTAAATCGTTTTGTTCTTTTTTTTGTTCCTTTCATACCATTTTTTTAATGTGATTAAATAAAGTTGTGAAATGTATATTCATAAGAAAAAAAGGATCTTTATTTAATTAAAAAAAAACACGATAGAATCGCCAGAATTATCGTATCGACGGAATGAATTATCGGATCCGAAAAACAAACCAAAAATTTATTATAAAAAAATATATAAAGTATAAAAAAGTAAACGATAGTAGTTTACATCAAAACAAATAGAGTTAGACAGCTTTGAAACGAGGAGAACAGACGTTCTGAAAAAACGAAAAGTCGATACAAAAAACGAGCAAAGTGACACGAAAATACGAAAAATGGTCGATATTCCGAAAAAAAATGTACACGAAAAACGAGTCGAACCGAACCGAATCGAAACAGAAATCGGTCGAAACGAGCCGAATCGAAAAGTTTAAACATCCGAACAATTCGAACCGAAAAAAAAATCGGTGCACAAGCCTACCCTTCAATGCCTTGTTCATTCTTGGATACATTTCATTATCACAGACAACGATTATACCTTCGTCGCCTGACTGGTAACTCGGGACTGTTGTGTCCCCTGACCCCCTTTGAAAAAATTTGTGCAATGGGCCTACAATTAGATCATAGTATCTCATCGTTGTATAAACCCATACAAAAAGCAGACGATTACATTCCCTCGTATATGGGTAGATGGGAAAGAGAACTGGACATACCCATATCCACGGAATTATGGACCAAAACATTGCAACTGACTCATAAAGGAACTCGAATTTCGGCACTGGTGGAAAATTCCTTTAAAATTATATCTTTCTGGTATCGGTCCCCCCCTCCTCAAGACACGGATCTCGGACAATGGTGACCCGTCTTGTTGGCGAGATTGCTCACAAATTGGTTCCTATGTACATATCTGGTGAGACTGACCGTGGATCCAAATTTATTGGAAGTTGATTTCTTCCTTATTGATAAAGCTCACAGATCATACGCCTCGATTTGTTCCGGAGGTTTATTTCCTATTACATGTTGAGTGGACTGAAACGTTCTATATTATTGAGAGTGCTGCTATGTGCCAGGGCAATAATTCCACGACATTGGCGTTCCCCCCACACTACCTTCAATTTCAGAATTGGTTGCAAAAGTTCGAGAACTACGGCTTGCTGAGGAAACCCTAATTCTTATTGATAAAGCCAGACAGGCTTTCTCTGATACGTGGTTTTATTGGGATACTACCTTGGCGACTGCTGACTTCCGTACCTTCTCTGGAGAGTGGGGCACTGCACTGACGTTACTGGATGGGTCTCCTGGAGCACCATAAGCACTGCTCACTCGTATTTTTATCTACACTACCTCAAGAATCCCTGCCTGCACGGCCTAAGAAAGCCCCAACATTTTGTGATTTGCTTCATTACTCCTCCCTTTAGAATTGACCGTTCGTGTATAGCCCATCCTATCTTCATCCCACTCCCCTCCCTCCTTACAATTTTTTTCTTCTCCTCTCTCGTGTCTCTTCCCCATCTCTCTCCTTCCCTTCTCTTTTCGTGTTCTATTCTGTACGATTGCATTTTCTCTTTTTCTCTCTTTACATCTCTATTCCCCCCCTTTCTTTTTTCTAATCTCTCCTGTTTTCACTCTTTTATGTTACTGGATTTTTTTTTATTCTTTTATCAATTGAATTGAAACGTACTACTACACATCTAAAGATTATAGACGATCCGATTGTACTGTTCACCGAGTGAGACTCCTGAACGCACTCTTTAAAGAATAATTTAGACGATAAAATTTGGACTTGCTTTGCTTTTTGCAGCTTACTTCTTTATTGTACATGTCTCACCGATATAGGCCCCTATTACATTCTTGACGCTAACGGTAGCGCTCACCTGCGTGAGCGCTACCATTAGCTGCGGTATCTGCCACACATTACAATCCAAACGCAAACGGGTTAAAAAAAACATTTGCATTTGGGACCTCGCGATGTTCAGCGCGAGGTCACTGCACTTTGCGCTCCCTATACTTAACATGGGGAGCGCAGATCGTTAATCAGCGCTGGATTACAATGTACCAGCGCTGATTAACGCCTGGCTCCGGTCAACGAAAAGTTGACCAGAGCCAGGACCTGGTGTTAACGGATTCCGCTGGTGCAGAATCCGTTAACACCAGCTTATACATAAAAAGAGAAAAATCCCATACTTACCCTCTGTCCCGCGGCCAGGACCGCGGCTCCGGTCACCTCCTCCGGCCGGCGGGAGCAGGGAAAGACGGGGGAAAAAGTCCCCTCCGTCTTTCCCTGCATATCCCTACGCCGACCGGACGGATCTCGCGATGGACTCCATTGAGAGGATGCGCACGGCTGCGCTCAGCGCTGCCGCGCGCATCCTGATTTTTAACACTCGCTAGCAATGCAGGCATTTTTTGCGCCTGCATTGTAATCTGACATTAAAACGCGGGCGCAAGGGGGGAGCCTGCGGGCGTAAGGGGGGAAACTGCGGGCGCAGTTTTTCCTCCCCTGCGCTCGTGTTTTAACGCCAGGAGCGTAATAGGGGCCATATTATTTTATGTTTAAACATTACTGTGATCATTATGTTATACGTATATTTTGGATGTCTATTCTTTAAATAAAAACCTTTTGTTTCAAAAAAATAAAATAACCTACACTGATTTTTTTCAAAATAGAGTTACACTATATATGTTATCTTTTTCTCTTCACATATACCCCATGGGACATCTTGGCGGCCAGATTTCCATCTCAAAACTTTAACA